>JAQFWZ010000067.1:1242448-1558447 GCA_027789725.1 Dendropsophus ebraccatus | reverse complement strand
CTCCTCAGTACCGGGGCCCCTCTATCCTCCTCCTCTCCTCAGTACCGGGCTCCTCTATCCTCCTCCTCCTCCTCTCCTCAGTACCGGGGCCCCTCTATCCTCCTCCTCCTCTCCTCAGTACCGGGGCCCACTATCCTCCTCCTCTCCTCAGTACCGGGGCTCCTCTATCCTCCTCCTCAGTACCGGGGCCCCTCTATCCTCCTCCTCTCCTCGGTACCGGGGCTCCTCTATCCTCCTCCTCCTCTCCTCAGTACCGGGGCCCCTCTATCCTCCTCCTCTCCTCAGTACCGGGGCCCCCTATCCTCCTCCTCTCCTCAGTACCGGGGCTCCTCTATCCTCCTCCTCTCCTCAGTACCGGGGCTCCTCTATCCTCCTCCTCAGTACCGGGGCCCCTCTATCCTCCTCCTCCTCTCCTCAGTACCGGGGCCCCCCTATCCTCCTCCTCCTCTCCTCAGTACCGGGGCCCCCCTATCCTCCTCCTCCTCTCCTCAGTACCGGGGCCCCTCTATCCTCCTCCTCCTCTCCTCAGTACCGGGGCCCCCTATCCTCCTCCTCCTCTCCTCAGTACCGGGGCTCCTCTATCCTCCTCCTCTCCTCAGTACCGGGGCCCCTCTATCTTCCTCCTCTCCTCGGTAGCGGGGCCCCTCTATCCTCCTCCTCTCCTCAGTACCGGGGCCCCTCTATCCTCCTCCTCTCCTCAGTAATCGGTGGCTCCTCCTATTTCCTCCTCTCCTCGGTACCGGGGCCCCTCTATCCTCCTCCTCCTCTCCTCGGTACCGGGGCCCCTCTATCCTCCTCCTCTCCTCAGTACCGGGGCCCCTCTATCCTCCTCCTCAGTACCGGGGCCCCTTTATCCTCCTCCTCTCCTCGTTACCGGGGCCCTTTATCCTCCTCCTCTCCTCAGTACCGGGGCTCCTCTATCCTCCTCCTCTCCTCGGTACCGGGGCTCCTCTATCCTCCTCCTCTCCTCGGTACCGGGGCTCCTCTATCCGCCTCCTCTCCTCAGTACCGGGGCCCCTCTATCCTCCTCCTCAGTACCGGGGCCCCTCTATCCTCCTCCTCTCCTCAGTACCGGGGCTCCTCTATCCTCCTCCTCTCCTCAGTACCAGGGCCCTCTATCTTCCTCCTCTCCTCGGTACCGGGGCCCTCTATCCTCCTCTCCTCAGTACCGGGGCCCCTCTATCCTCCTCCTCTCCTCGGTACCGGGGCCCTCTATCCTCCTCCTCCTCCTCAGTACCGGGGCCCCTCTATCCTCCTCCCCTCAGTACCGGGGCTCCTCTATCCTCCTCCTCAGTACCGGGGCTCCTCTATCCTCCTCCTCTCCTCAGTACCGGGGCCCCTCTATCCTCCTCCTCTCCTCAGTACCGGGGCCCCTCTATCCTCCTCCTCTCCTCAGTACCGGGGCTCCTCTATCCTCCTCCTCTCCTCAGTACCGGGGCCCCTCTATCCTCCTCCTCTCCTCAGTACCGGGGCCCCTCTATCCTCCTTCTCCTCTCCTCAGTACCGGGGCTCCTCTATCCTCCTCCTCAGTACCGGGGCTCCTCTATCCTCCTCCTCTCCTCAGTACCGGGGCCCTCTATCCTCCTCCTCTCCTCAGTACCGGGGCCCCCTCTATCCTCCTCCTCCTCAGTACCGGGCCCCCCTATCCTCCTCCTCCTCTCCTCAGTACCGGGGCTCCTCTATCCTCCTCCTCTCCTCGGTACCGGGGCTCCTCTATCCTCCTCCTCTCCTCGGTACCGGGGCTCCTCTATCCTCCTCCTCTCCTCGGTACCGGGGCTCCTCTATCCTCCTCCTCCTCTCCTCAGTACCGGGGCTCCTCTATCCTCCTCCTCAGTACCGGGGCTCCTCTATCCTCCTCCTCTCCTCGGTACCGGGGCCCCTCTATCCTCCTCCTCTCCTCAGTACCGGGGCTCCTCTATCCTCCTCCTCGGTACCGGGGCTCCTCTATCCTCCTCCTCTCCTCGGTACCGGGGCTCCTCTATCCTCCTCCTCTCCTCAGTACAGGGGTTCCTCTATCCTCCTCCTCTCCTCGGTACCGGGGCCCCTCTATCCTCCTCCTCTCCTCAGTACCGGGCCCCTCTATCCTCCTCCTCAGTACCGGGGCCCCTCTATCCTCCTCCTCCTCCTCAGTACCGGGGCCCCTCTATCCTCCTCCTCCTCCTCTCCTCGGTACCGGGGCCCCTCTATCCTCCTCCTCTCCTCAGTACCGGGGCTCCTCTATCCTCCTCCTCTCCTCAGTACCGGGGCTCCTCTATCCTCCTCCTCGGTACCGGGGCTCCTCTATCCTCCTCCTCTCCTCGGTACCGGGGCTCCTCTATCCTCCTCCTCCTCTCCTCAGTACCGGGGCCCCTCTATCCTCCTCCTCCTCCTCAGTACCGGGGCTCCTCTATCCTCCTCCTCTCCTCAGTACCGGGGCCCCTCTATCCTCCTCTCCTCAGTACCGGGGCCCCTCTATCCTCCTCCTCTCCTCAGTACCGGGGCCCCTCTATCCTCCTCTCCTCAGTACCGGGGCCCCTCTATCCTCCTCCTCCTCCTCAGTACCGGGGCTCCTCTATCCTCCTCCTCCTCTCCTCAGTACCGGGGCTCCTCTATCCTCCTCCTCTCCTCAGTACCGGGGCCCCTCTATCCTCCTCCTCTCCTCAGTACCGGGCTCCTCTATCCTCCTCCTCTCCTCAGTACCGGGGCTCCTCTATCCGCCTCCTCTCCTCGGTACCGGGGCCCCTCTATCCTCCTCCTCAGTACCGGGGCTCCTTTATCCTCCTCCTCTCCTCAGTACCGGGGCCCCTCTATCCTCCTCCTCTCCTCAGTACCGGGGCTCCTCTATCCTCCTCCTCTTCTCAGTACCGGGGCTCCTCTATCCTCCTCCTCTCCTTGGTACCGGGGCCCCTCTATCCTCCTCCTCGGTACCGGGGCCCCTCTATCCTCCTCCTCTCCTCGGTACCGGGGCCCCTCTATCCTCCTCCTCAGTACCGGGGCTCCTCTATCCTCCTCCTCTTCTCAGTACCGGGGCTCCTCTATCCGCCTCCTCAGTACCAGGGCTCCTCTATCCTCCTCCTCCTCCTCCTCTCCTCAGTACCGGGGCCCCTCTATCCTCCTCCTCTCCTCAGTACCGGGGCTCCTCTATCCTCCTCCTCTCCTCAGTACCGGGGCTCCTCTATCCGCCTCCTCTCCTCAGTACCGGGGCCCCTCTATCCTCCTCCTCTCCTCGGTACCGGGGCCCCTCTATCCTCCTCCTCAGTACCGGGGCTCCTCTATCCTCCTCCTCTTCTCAGTACCGGGGCTCCTCTATCCGCCTCCTCAGTACCAGGGCTCCTCTATCCTCCTCCTCCTCCTCCTCTCCTCAGTACCGGGGCCCCTCTATCCTCCTCCTCTCCTCAGTACCGGGGCTCCTCTATCCTCCTCCTCTCCTCAGTACCGGGGCTCCTCTATCCGCCTCCTCTCCTCGGTATCGGGGCTCCTCTATCCTCCTCCTCCTCTCCTCAGTACCGGGGCTCCTCTATCCTCTCCTCGGTACCGGGGCTCCTCTATCCTCCTCCTCTCCTCAGTACCGGGGCTCCTCTATCCTCCTCCTCTCCTCAGTACCGGGGCTCCTCTATCCTCCTCCTCTCCTCGGTATCGGGGCTCCTCTATCCTCCTCCTCTCCTCGGTACCGGGGCTCCTCTATCCTCCTCCTCTCCTCAGTACCGGGGCTCCTCTATCCTCCTCCTCTCCTCGGTATCGGGGCTCCTCTATCCTCCTCCTCTCCTCGGTATCGGGGCTCCTCTATCCTCCTCCTCTCCTCGGTACCGGGGCTCCTCTATCCTCCTCTCCTCAGTACCGGGGCCCTCTATCCTCCTCCTCTCCTCAGTACCGGGGCTCCTCTATCCTCCTCCTCTCCTCAGTACCGGGGCTCCTCTATCCGCCTCCTCTCCTCGGTATCGGGGCTCCTCTATCCTCCTCCTCTCCTCAGTACCGGGGCTCCTCTATCCTCCTCCTCTCCTCAGTACCGGGGCCCCTCTATCCTCCTCCTCTCCTCAGTACCGGGGCTCCTCTATCCTCCTCCTCTCCTCAGTACCGGGGCTCCTCTATCCTCCTCTCCTCAGTACCGGGGCCCCTCTATCCTCCTCCTCTCCTCAGTACCGGGGCTCCTCTATCCTCCTCCTCTCCTCAGTACCGGGGCTCCTCTATCCGCCTCCTCTCCTCGGTATCGGGGCTCCTCTATCCTCCTCCTCTCCTCAGTACCGGGGCTCCTCTATCCTCTCCTCGGTACCGGGGCTCCTCTATCCTCCTCCTCTCCTCGGTACCGGGTCCTGTCGCCTTCCTCACCGGCTCCTGGTTCTCCACGTTCCGCCTCTTCATGATGTGTGGCGGACGTCACAGTGCACGAGCCGTCCGGTAAGTCACGTGGTTCCCGATTCTAGTCACGTGTGGAGACAGCTACGGGCACAGCGCCGTGAACACGTTTCTCAGCAGCCGGATAACCGGAAACAACCGCCCCCTGTCCCGCCGGAAGTCACCCGCCTCCATCTTGCTGGTGGCGTGAGAGGAGCAAGATGGCGGCGGTGCAGGCTGTATAAGGCGAGGAATTCGGAGAGGTGAGGCGGCTGCGCGGACATGGTGCAAAATACATGCGCAGAGCGTGACGTCACAGCAAGATGGCGGCGACCAGAGCAGTGTGGGCCCGACCCTGTGCGCAGATTACCCGGGGCCCGTGAGGACTACAAGAACCGAGAGACCCGACATCCCGACTACAGCCCACTGATACCGTATACCCCGGTACCTGCCCCACAGATCCCTCTAATTACCCCCCTCAAACTGTATACCCTGGTACCTGCCCCTCAGATCCCTCTAATTACCCCTTACTGCTGTATACCCCGGTACCTGCCCCACAGATCCCTCTAATTACCCCCTCAAACTGTATACCCTGGTACCTGCCCCTCAGATCACTCTAATTACCCCTTCTAACTGTATACCCCGGTACCTGCCCCACAGATCCCTCTAATTACCCCCTCAAACTGTATACTCCGGTCCCCAGTAGCCCCCCCTGCAGGTGTATTGGGTGTAGATGTGTGCCCCCCCGGTCCCCAGTAGCCCCCCCCCCCCCCCCCGGTCCCCAGTAGCCCCCCCCTGCAGGTGTTGGTGTGTGCCCCCCCCCCCCCCCCCCGGTCCCCAGTAGCCCCCCCTGCAGGTGTAGGTGTGTGCCCCCCCCCCCCCCCCCCCGGTCCCCAGTAGCCCCCCCTGCAGGTGTATTGGGTGTAGATGTGTGCCCCCCGGTCCCCAGTAGCCCCCCCCCCCCGGTCCCCAGTAGCCCCCCCCTGCAGGTGTAGGTGTGTGTGCACCCCCCCCCCCCCCGGTCCCCAGTAGCCCCCCCTGCAGGTGTAGGTGTGTGCCCCCCCCCCCCCCCGGTCCCCAGTAGCCCCCCCGCAGGTGTATTGGGTGTAGATGTGTGCCCCCCGGTCCCCAGTAGCCCCCCCCCCCCGGTTCCCCAGTAGCCCCCCCTGCAGGTTGTAGGTGTGTGCCCCCCCCCCGGTCCCCAGTAGCCCCCCCCTGCAGGTGTAGGTGTGTGCCCCCCCCCCCCCCCCCGGTCCCCAGTAGCCCCCCCTGCAGGTGTATTGGGTGTAGATGTGTGCCCCCCCCCCCCCCGGTCCCCAGTAGCCCCCCCCTGCAGGTGTATTGGGTGTAGATGTGTGCCCCCCCCCCCGGTCCCCAGTAGCCCCCCCTGCAGGTGTAGGTGTGTGCCCCCCCCCCCCCCGGTCCCCAGTAGCCCCCCCCTGCAGGTGTATTGGGTGTAGATGTGTGCCCCCCGGTCCCCAGTAGCCCCCCCCCCCCCCCGGTCCCCAGTAGCCCCCCCTGCAGGTGTATTGGGTGTAGATGTGTGCCCCCCGGTCCCCAGTAGCCCCCCCCCCCCCCGGTCCCCAGTAGCCCCCCCCTGCAGGTTGTAGGGTGTGTGCCCCCCCCCCCCCCCCCCCCCCGGTCCCCAGTAGCCCCCCCTGCAGGTGTAGGTGTGTGCCCCCCCCCCCCCGGTCCCCCAGTAGCCCCCCTGCAGGTGTAGGTGTGTGCCCCCCCCCCCCCCGGTCCCCAGTAGCCCCCCCTGCAGGTGTAGGTGTCCGTCCGTCCCCCCCCCGGTCCCCAGTAGCCCCCCCTGCAGGTGTAGGCGTGTGCCCCCCCCCCGGTCCCCAGTAAGCCCCCCCCTGCAGGTGTAGGTGTGTGCCCCCCCCCCCCCCGGTCCCCAGTAGCCCCCCCTGCAGGTGTAGGTGTGTGCCCCCCCCCCCCCCCCGGTCCCCAGTAGCCCCCCTGCAGGTGTATTGGGTGTAGATGTGTGCCCCCCGGTCCCCAGTCGCCCCCCCCCCCCCCCCCGGTCCCCAGTAGCCCCCCCTGCAGGTGTAGGTGTGTGCTACACCCCCCCCCCCCCCCCCCGGGCCCCAGTAGCCCCCCCTGCAGGTGTAGGGTGTGTGCCCCCCCCCCCCGGTCCCCAGTAGCCCCCCTGCAGGTGTATTGGGTTGTAGATGTGTGCCCCCCGGTCCCCAGTAGCCCCCCCCCCCCCGGTCCCCAGTCGCCCCCCCTGCAGGTGTAGGTGTGTGCCCCCCCCCCCCCCGGTCCCCAGTAGCCCCCCCTGCAGGTTGTAGGTGTGTGCCCCCCCCCCCCCCCCCGGTCCCCAGTAGCCCCCCCTGCAGTGTGTATTGGGTGTAGATGTGTTGCCCCCCCCCCCCCGGTCCCCAGTAGCCCCCCCTGCAGGTGTATTGGGTGTAGATGTGTGCCCCCCCCCCCCGGTCCCCAGTAGCCCCCCCTGCAGGTGTAGGTGTGTGCCCCCCCCCCCCCCCGGTCCCCAGATAGCCCCCCCTGCAGGTGTATTGGGTGTAGATGTGTGCCCCCCGGTCCCCAGTAGCCCCCCCCCCCCCCGGTCCCCAGTAGCCCCCCCTGCAGGTGTATTGGGTGTAGATGTGTGCCCCCGGGTCCCCTGTTGCCCCCCCCCCCCCCCCCGGTCCCCAGTAGCCCCCCCCCTGCAGGTGTAGGTGTGTGCCCCCCCCCCCCGGTCCCCAGTAGCCCCCCCTGCAGGTGTAGGTGTGTGCGCCCCCCCCCCCCCCGGTCCCCAGTAGCCCCCTCTGCAGGTGTAGGTGTGTCCGTCCGTCCCCCCCCCGGTCCCCAGTAGCCCCCCCTGCAGGTGTAGGTGTGGGCCCCCCCCCCCGGTCCCCAGTAGCCCCCCCCTGCAGGTGTAGGTGTGTGCCCCCCCCCCCCCCCGGTCCCCAGTAGCCCCCCCTGCAGGTGTGTACGTTGCTGACGCTGTCTCTTCCCTGCACAGAGTCTTCTCTTTCGGCATCCTGTCTGCTCTGAGGACCATGGAGGCTCATGCTGCCAGCGGGGGAAGCAACGTCCCGGCATTCCTGGCTAAGTTATGGACTCTGGTGGAGGACCCGGAGACGGACCCTCTGATATGCTGGAGTCCGGTAAGACGTAAAACGTGACCCTGGGCTAGACTTGGCTTAGAAGAGTAACCCCCCCCAGACGTGTAGGGTATCCCCCTGTGCTGTCTCCCCTCCCCCAGTATTTCGTATAGGATTATGGTATAACCCCGACATGTGGCCCCCGAGGGGGAGGGATCTCTGGTGCTGGACGACAACGGGTCTCGTGACAGGAGGGAGGATACCGGCTCACATGGAGGAGGAGGAGGGGGGGGTGACCGGGACACATGAAGGAGGAGGAGGGGGGGGTGACCGGGACACATGGAGGAGGAGGAGGGGGGGGTGACCGGGACACATGGAGGAGGAGGAGGAGGGAGGGGGGTGACCGGGACACATGGAGGAGGAGGAGGAGGGGGAGGGGGGGTGACCGGGACACATGGAGGAGGAGGAGGGGGAGGGGGGGTGACCGGGACACATGGAGGAGGAGGAGGGGGAGGGGGGGTGACCGGGACACATGGAGGAGGAGGAGGGAGGGGGGTGACCGGGACACATGGAGGAGGAGGAGGAGGGAGGGGGGTGACCGGGACACATGGAGGAGGAGGGGGGGGGGTGACCGGGACCCCGTGGAGGAGGAGGAGGAGGAGGAGGGAGGGGGGGGGGGTGACCGGGACACATGGAGGAGGAGGAGGAGGAGGGGGGGTGACCGGGACACATGGAGGAGGGAGGGGGGTGACCGGGACACATGGAGGAGGAGGAGGGAGGGAGGGGGGTGACCGGGACACATGGAGAAGGAGGAGGGAGGGGGGTGACCGGGACACATGGAGAAGGAGGAGGAGGAGGGGGGGTGACCGGGACACATGGAGGAGGAGGGAGGGGGGGTGACCGGGACACATGGAGGAGGAGGAGGAGGGGGGGGTGACCGGGACACATGGAGGAGGAGGAGGGAGGGGGGTGACCGGGACACATGGAGGAGGAGGAGGAGGAGGGAGGGAGGGGGGTGACCGGGACACATGGAGGAGGAGGAGGAGGAGGGAGGGAGGGGGGTGACCGGGACACATGGAGGAGGAGGAGGGAGGGAGGGGGGTGACCGGGACACATGGAGGAGGAGGAGGAGGAGGGAGGGGGGTGACCGGGACACATGGAGGAGGAGGAGGAGGAGGGAGGGGGGTGACCGGGACACATGGAGAAGGAGAAGGAGGAGGGGGGGGGGTGACCGGGACACATGGAGGAGGAGGAGGAGGAGGGAGGGGGGTGACCGGGACACATGGAGAAGGAGAAGGAGGAGGGGGGGGGTGACCGGGACACATGGAGGAGGAGGAGGAGGAGGAGGAGGGGGGGGGTGACCGGGACACATGGAGAAGGAGGAGGAGGAGGGAGGGGGGTGACCGGGACACATGGAGGAGGAGGAGGGGGGGGGGGGTGACCGGGACACATGGAGGAGGAGGGGGGAGGGGGGTGACCGGGACACATGGAGGAGGAGGAGGAGGGAGGGGGGTGACCGGGACACATGGAGGAGGAGGAGGAGGGAGGGGGGTGACCGGGACACATGGAGGAGGAGGAGGAGGAGGAGGGGGGGGGTGACCGGGACACATGGAGGAGGAGGAGGGAGGGGGGTGACCGGGACACAGGGAGGAGGAGGGGGGGGGGGTGACCGGGGACACATGGAGGAGGAGGGGGGGGGGGTGACCGGGACACATGGAGGAGGAGGAGGGAGGGGGGTGACCGGGACACATGGAGGAGGAGGGGGGGGGGGTGACCGGGACACATGGAGGAGGAGGAGGGAGGGGGGTGACCGGGACACATGGAGGAGGGAGGGGGGTGACCGGGACACATGGAGGAAGGACGATCCCTCACCCCCCCAGCATCCTGCTGATCCCTCACCCCCCCAGCATCCTGCTGATCCCTCACCCCCCAGCATCCTGCTGATCCCTCACCCCCCCAGCATCCTGCTGATCCCTCACCCCCCCAGCATCCTGCTGATCCCTCACCCCCCCAGCATCCTGCTGATCCCTCACCCCCCCAGCATCCTGCAGATCCCTCACCCCCCCAGCATCCTGCTGATCCCTCACCCCCCAGCATCCTGCTGATCCCTCACCCCCCAGCATCCTGCTGATCCCTCACCCCCCAGCATCCTGCTGATCCCTCACCCCCCAGCATCCTGCTGATCCCTCACCCCCCCCCAGCATCCTGCTGATCCCTCACCCCCCCCCAGCATCCTGCTGATCCCTCACCCCCCCCCCCCAGCATCCTGCTGATCCCTCACCCCCCCCCAGCATCCTGCTGATCCCTCACCCCCCCCCCCCAGCATCCTGCTGATCCCTTACCCCCCCCCCCCCCCCCCCCCCCCCCCAGCATCCTGCTGATCCCCCACCCCCGCTGTTCCTCATGCCTCTCTTCTCTCTCCTCAGGAGGGGAGCAGTTTTCATGTCTTTGATCAGGGATGTTTTGCCAAAGAAGTTCTTCCAAAATACTTCAAGCACAACAACATGGCGAGCTTCGTGCGTCAGCTCAATATGTGTGAGTATCCTCCAGAGATACGGCCCATCTGGGGACACCCCCTGGAATACTGCTCGGCCTCCTTCCCTGGGGGGCCCTCTCCTGGAATACTGCTCGGCCTCCTTCCCTGGGGGGGGCCCTCTCCTGGAATACTGCTCGGCCTCCTTCCCTGGGGGGGGCCCTCTCCTGGAATACTGGTCGGCCTCCTTCCCTGGGGGGGGGCCCTCTCCTGGAATACTGCTCGGCCTCCTTCCCTGGGGGGCCCTGTCCTGGAATACTGCTCGGCCTCCTTCCCTGGGGGGGCACTGTCCTGGAATACTGCTCGGCCTCCTTCCCTGGGGGGCACTGTCCTGGAATACTGCTCGGCCTCCTTCCCTGGGGGGGCACTGTCCTGGAATACTGCTCGGCCTCCTTCCCTGGGGGGGCACTGTCCTGGAATACTGCTCGGCCTCCTTCCCTGGGGGGGCACTGTCCTGGAATACTGCTCGGCCTCCTTCCCTGGGGGGGGGAGCTGTCCTGGAATACTGCTCGGCCTCCTTCCCTGGGGGGGGGGCGCTGTCCTGGAATACTGGTCGGCCTCCTTCCCTGGGGGGGGGGCGCTGTCCTGGAATACTGGTCGGCCTCCTTCCCTGGGGGTGGCACTGTCCTGGAATACTGGTCGGCCTCCTTCCCTGGGGGTGGCACTGTCCTGGAATACTGGTCGGCCTCCTTCCCTGGGGGGGGGCCCTCTCCTGGAATACTGCTCGGCCTCCTTCCCTGGGGGGCCCTGTCCTGGAATACTGCTCGGCCTCCTTCCCTGGGGGGGCACTGTCCTGGAATACTGGTCGGCCTCCTTCCCTGGGGGTGGCACTGTCCTGGAATACTGGTCGGCCTCCTTCCCTGGGGGGCCCTCTCCTGGAATACTGGTCGGCCTCCTTCCCTGGGGGGCCCTCTCCTGGAATACTGGTCGGCCTCCTTCCCTGGGGGGCCCTCTCCTGGAATACTGGTCGGCCTCCTTCCCTGGGGGGCCCTCTCCTGGAATACTGGTCGGCCTCCTTCCCTGGGGGGCCCTCTCCTGGAATACTGGTCGGCCTCCTTCCCTGGGGGGCCCTCTCCTGGAATACTGGTCGGCCTCCTTCCCTGGGGGTGGCACTGTCCTGGAATACTGGTCGGCCTCCTTCCCTGGGGGGCCCTCTCCTGGAATACTGGTCGGCCTCCTTCCCTGGGGGGGGGCGCTGTCCTGGAATACTGGTCGGCCTCCTTCCCTGGGGGGGGGCGCTGTCCTGGAATACTGCTCGGCCTCCTTCCCTGGGGGGCACTGTCCTGGAATACTGGTCGGCCTCCTTCCCTGGGGGGCCCTGTCCTGGAATACTGGTCGGCCTCCTTCCCTGGGGGGGGGCCCTCTCCTGGAATACTGGTCGGCCTCCTTCCCTGGGGGGGGCCCTCTCCTGGAATACTGGTCGGCCTCCTTCCCTGGGGGGGGCCCTCTCCTGGGATACTGGTCGGCCTCCTTCCCTGGGGGGGGCCCTCTCCTGGAATACTGGTCGGCCTCCTTCCCTGGGGGGGGCCCTCTCCTGGAATACTGGTCGGCCTCCTTCCCTGGGGGGCCCTGTCCTGGAATACTGGTCGGCCTCCTTCCCTGGGGGGGCCCTCTCCTGGAATACTGGTCGGCCTCCTTCCCTGGGGGGGGGGCCCTCTCCTGGAATACTGGTCGGCCTCCTTCCCTGGGGGGCCCTCTCCTGGGCTCTGTCTTCTGAATGTAATATCCCCCTTTCTCCTCAGATGGCTTCCGTAAGGTGGTCCATATCGAGCAGGGGGGGCTCGTGAAACCAGAGAAGGATGACACAGAATTCCAGCACCCCTACTTTATTCGGGGCCACGAGCATTTACTGGAGAACATCAAGAGGAAGGTTAACAATGTGCGTGTGCAGGGAGGGGAGCGGGGGATGGGGGACGGAAGAAGGGGAGCACGGGACAGAAGATGGGGAGCGGGCGGGGGGCACGGGAGCAGGGCATGGGGAGTGGGATGGGGAGCGGGGGGGGGGGGGACGGGAGCAGGGGATGAGGAGCCTGAGGACGGGGGGAAGAAGCTTGGCGGGGAGCGAGGACGGGGGAAGAAGCTTGGCGGGGAGCGAGGACGGGGGAAGGAGCTTGGCGGGGAGCGAGGACGGGGGAAGGAGCTTGGCGGGGAGCGAGGACGGGGGAAGGAGCTTGGCGGGGAGCGAGGACGGGGGAAGGAGCTTGGCGGGGAGCGAGGACGGGGGTAGGAGCTTGGCGAGGACGGGGGAAGGAGCTTGGCGAGGACGGGGGAAGGAGCTTGGCGAGGACGGGGGAAGGAGCTTGGCGAGGACGGGGGAAGGAGCTTGGCGAGGACGGGGGAAGGAGCTTGGCGAGGACGGGGGAAGGAGCTTGGCGAGGACGGGGGTAGGAGCTTGGCGAGGACGGGGGTAGGAGCTTGGCGAGGACGGGGGAAGGAGCTTGGCGAGGACGGGGGAAGGAGCTTGGCGAGGACGGGGGAAGGAGCTTGGCGAGGACAGGGGAAGGAGCTTGGCGAGGACGGGGGAAGGAGCTTGGCGAGGACGGGGGAAGGAGCTTGGCGAGGACGGGGGAAGGAGCTTGGCGAGGACGGGGGAAGGAGCTTGGCGAGGACGGGGGAAGGAGCTTGGCGAGGACGGGGGAAGGAGCTTGGCGAGGACGGGGGAAGGAGCTTGGCGGGGAGCGAGGACGGGGGAAGGAGCTTGGCGGGGAGCAGGTGTGAGAACTGGTAGCTGGGAGGGTAGTGGGGGCCAACAGGGAGCTGGCAGGCGGAAAGGAAACGGGGTGAGGGGGAGCAGGGCCGGAGGATAGGGTAAGGGAAGGTGATCGGGGTCAGGGGGCGGCGTGTTCACCTCCTGATCATCATTTCTGTCTTCAGCTGTCGGGAACCAAAACGGTGGAGGTGAAAGTTCATCAGGACAATGTCAGTAAGCTGCTCACAGACGTGCAAGTCATGAAGGGGAAACAAGATGGCATCGACTGCCGCCTCCTGGCCATGAAACAGTGAGTGACCTGCGCCCTCGCCGACTGCCAAATTATCTTCTTACTTATGGGAAAGTGTCACCCGGCTGTCCCTGTCTCCCCCCCGCCCCGGGGCTGTCACCCGGCTGTCCCTGTCTCCCCCCCGCCCCGGGGCTGTCACCCGGCTGTCCCTTTCTCCCCCCCCCCGCCCCGGGGCTGTCACCCGGCTGTCCCTTTCTCAACCCCCCCCCCGCCCCGGGGCTGTCACCCGGCTGTCCCTGTCTCCCCCCCACCTGCCCCCGGGGCTGTCACCCGGCTGTCCCTGTCTCCACCCCACCTGCCCCCGGGGCTGTCACCCGGCTGTCCCTGTCTCCACCCCACCTGCCCCCGGGGCTGTCACCCGGCTGTCCCTGTCTCCACCCCACCTGCCCCCGGGGCTGTCACCCGGCTGTCCCTGTCTCCACCCCACCTGCCCCCGGGGCTGTCACCCGGCTGTCCCTGTCTCCACCCCACCTGCCCCCGGGGCTGTCACCCGGCTGTCCCTTTCTCCCCCCCCCGCCCCGGGG
The DNA here is from genome assembly GCA_027789725.1 of Dendropsophus ebraccatus. Lineage (NCBI taxonomy): Eukaryota > Metazoa > Chordata > Amphibia > Anura > Hylidae > Dendropsophus > Dendropsophus ebraccatus. The sequence continues at coordinate 1,545,030 of JAQFWZ010000067.1, read as the reverse complement.
CGGTTACCCGGCTGTCCCTGTCTCCCCCCCACCTGCCCCCGGGGCTGTCACCCGGCTGTCCCTGTCTCCCCCCCACCTGCCCCCGGGGCTGTCACCCGGCTGTCCCTGTCTCCACCCCACCTGCCCCCGGGGCTGTCACCCGGCTGTCCCTGTCTCCCCCCCGCCCCGGGGCTGTCACCCGGCTGTCCCTGTCTCCCCCCCACCTGCCCCCGGGGCTGTCACCCGGCTGTCCCTGTCTCCCCCCCGCCCCGGGGCTGTCACCCGGCTGTCCCTGTCTCCACCCCACCTGCCCCCGGGGCTGTCACCCGGCTGTCCCTGTCTCCCCCCCGCCCCGGGGCTGTCACCCGGCTGTCCCTGTCTCCCCCCCACCTGTCCCCGGGGCTGTCACCCCGCTTTCCCTGGTAACCTCTCCTGTTCCTCTCACAGTGAGAATGAAGCGCTCTGGAGGGAGGTGGCCAGCCTGCGCCAGAAACATGCCCAGCAGCAGAAGGTGGTGAACAAGGTGACTGCATAACACTACAACTCTCAGCATGCCCTGACAGCCTGTGCACTGTATTACTGATGGGGAGGACCTATCTGCCGGATGCTGATATGGGGGGGGACACATCTGCCGGATGCTGATATGGGGGGAGGGGAGGACACATCTGCCGGATGCTGATATGGGGGGAGGGGAGGACACATCTGCCGGATGCTGATATGGGGGAGGGGAGGGGAGGACACATCTGCCGGATGCTGATATGGGGGGGGAGGGGAGGACACATCTGCCGGATGCTGATATGGGGGGAGGGGAGGACACATCTGCCGGTTGCTGATATGGGGGGAGGGGAGGACACATCTGCCGGATGCTGATATGGGGGGAGGGGAGGACACATCTGCCGGATGCTGATATGGGGGGGAGGGGAGGACACATTCTGCCGGATGCTGATATGGGGGGGAGGGGAGGACACATCTGCCGGATGCTGATATGGGGGGAGGGGAGGACACATCTGCCGGATGCTGATATGGGGGGGAGGGGAGGACACATCTGCCGGATGCTGATATGGGGGGGAGGGGAGGACACATCTGCCGGATGCTGATATGGGGGGGAGGGGAGGACACATCTGCCGGATGCTGATATGGGGGGGAGGGGAGGACACATCTGCCGGATGCTGATATGGGGGGAGGGGAGGGGAGGACACATCTGCCGGATGCTGATATGGGGGGGAGGGGAGGACACATCTGCCGGATGCTGATATGGGGGGGAGGGGAGGACACATCTGCCGGATGCTGATATGGGGGGGAGGGGAGGACACATCTGCCGGATGCTGATATGGGGGGACACATCTGCCGGATGCTGATATGGGGGGGGAGGGGAGGACACATCTGCCGGATGCTGATATGGGGGGAGGGGAGGACACATCTGCCGGATGCTGATATGGGGGGGGAGGGGAGGACACATCTGCCGGATGCTGATATGGGGGGGGGGAGGGGAGGACACATCTGCCGGATGCTGATATGGGGGGAGGAGAGGACACATCTGCCGGATGCTGATATGGGGGGGGAGGGGAGGACACATCTGCCGGATGCTGATATGGGGGGGGAGGGGAGGACACATCTGCCGGATGCTGATATGGGGGGGGGAGCGGAGGACACATCTGCCGGATGCTGATATGGGGGGAGGGGAGGACACATCTGCCGGATGCTGATATGGGGGGGGAGGGGAGGACACATCTGCCGGATGCTGATATGGGGGGAGGGGTCAGGATGCAGCAGACATAACCTTCTCCTTTCTCTTTCCAGCTCATCCAGTTCCTCATTTCTCTTGTTCAGTCCAATCGGATTCTGGGGGTGAAACGGAAAATGTGAGTGGAGCGTGGCGGGGTGTGTGTTTGGCGGGTAAATTTGTGTGTGTGGCAGGGGATTGCGGCGGGGCTGTGTGGTGTGTGTGAGAGCGGGGGGATGCGTGTGTGTGTGTGGGCGGGACGGTGGATGTGTGGGCGGGTGGATGTGTGTGTGAGGGCGGGGAGATGGATGTGTGGGGTGGCGGGGGGGGGGGTGTGGTGGGGGCGGGTGGATGTGTGAGGTCGGGTGGTTGCGTGCGTGAGGGTGGGTGCGTGTGTGAGGGAGGATGCGCGCTTGGTGGGTGGATGGATGCGGGGGGTTGGGTTGGGGGCGGATGGGTGGATGCGTGCGTGTGGGTGGATGTGTGCGTGTGTGAGGGAGGGTGGATGGATGCCTGTGCGGGTGTACGTGGCGGGTAGATGTGTGGATGCGTGTGTGTGGTGGGTTTGTGTGTGTGTGTGTGTGTGTGTCCCGAACATTAACCCCTTGTGCTCCTCTTACAGCCCCCTCATGCTGAATGACAGCAGCCCCACCCATTCACTACCAAAGTACAGCCGCCCGTACTCCCTGGAGCCGCTGCACGGAGCCACCGCCTATCCGGTACCACACACTTCTCTACTACCGCTCTGCGCGTTTTTGTGTTGTGGGGGCTTCCTGTTCTGCCTCTTTGCCTGGGGTAGTTCAGGAGGTGGTGCCTTTCTGTATGGGGTACTTCAAGGGGGATGGGCTTAGGCCCGTGTCTCTGTTTGGGGGGGGGGGGGAGCTCTTAGGGCCCTGCCTCTATGTCCAGGGTAGTTTTTAGGGTTGTGCCTCTATGTCCAGGGTAGTTTGGTGGAGGGGGGTGTCTCTATGTCCGGGGTAGTTTGAGGGGTTGTATCTCTTTGTCTGGCGGGGTACATTGGGGGGTTGTATCTCTTTGTCTGGCGGGGTAGTATCTCTTTGTCTTGCGGGGTAGTTTGGGGGGTTGTATCTCTATGTCCGACGGGGTAGTTTGGGGGGTTGTATCTCTGTCTGGCGGGGTAGTTTGGGGGGTTGTATCTCTATGTTCGGCGGGGTAGATTGGGGGGTTGTATCTCTGTCTGGCGGGGTAGTTTGGGGGGTTGTATCTCTATGTCCGACGGGGTAGTTTGGGGGGTTGTATCTCTGTCTGGCGGGGTAGTTTGGGGGGTTGTATCTCTGTCTGGCGGGGTAGTTTGGGGGGTTGTATCTCTGTCTGGCGGGGTAGTTTGGGGGGTTGTATCTCTATGTTCGGCGGGGTAGTTTGGGGGGTTGTATCTCTATGTTCGGCGGGGTAGTTTGGGGGGTTGTATCTCTTTGTCTAGGGTAGATTTGGGGGTTGCGCCTCTGTCCAGGGTAGTTTGGGGGATTCCCCCCTTTATTCTCTCTCTCTCTCTCTTGCAGGCCCCCTTCTCTGAGTTCTCGGCCTCGGGACGTTACTCCCCAGAACCCGGTGAGGGGCCAATCATCTCTGATGTGACGGAGGTGACGGTCTCCAGCCCCCCGGCCTCTCCTAGCTCCAGTCTGGGAGGGAGGTGAGTGTAGTTGTAGTCGTACCCATCCTGGGCCGAGCTGCACTCGGGGTAACATGTAGCCCCCCCATGTCTTTCAGATTCAGTCCAGTCATCCTGATCAAAGAAGAGCCGCTGACCCCCGACAGCCAGGAGACCCCAGAGCAGAGCCCCCTCCCTGCCGACCCCGCCGAGAGCCCCCTGTCCCCTAGCACCTTCATCGACTCCATCCTGCAGGAGAACGGCCCCAGCGAGGAGGAAGAGGAAGCGGCTGCCACGGCCCAGGATGACGGCCACCCAGAGCCCGCCGAGCAGGAACCCTGCCTGAGTGTGGCCTGCCTGGACAAGTGAGTGCACACTTGCCTGAGTACAGAGACCTCACAGTCTGCTCCCCCACATCTCTCCCAGCCAACGCTCTATTCTTAGTACTCACAATCTTTGCCCCCATTTCTCTCGTTGAACACTCTGCGAGCAGCGTCTGTCTCTCTCTGCGGCCGCCCGTCAGTCTTTCATCGCTCTCTGTGACCCCCCCCCCGTCTCTCTGCGGCCACCCTTCTGTCTCTCTGCGGCCACCCGTAAGTCTCTCTCATCGCTCTCTAATCTCTAATTCCTGTCTCTCTCATCGCTCTCTAATCTCTAATTCCTGTCTCTCTCATCGATCTATGCGGCCCCTATATGTCTGTCGCTCTCTGCGGCCCCCCGTCTTTCTGTTGCTCTCTGTGTCCCCCCCCCCCCCCCCCCCCCCCCCCCCCCCCCCCCCCCCGTCTGTCTGTCGCTCCCTCTTCCCCCCCCCCCCCCCCCCCCCCCCGTCTGTCTCTGTGGCTCTCTGCGGACCCCCGACTGTCTCTGTGGCTCTCTGCGGACCCCCGTCTGTCTCTGTGGCTCTCTGCGGACCCCCGTCTGTCTCTGTGGCTCTCTGCGGACCCCCGTCTGTCTCTGTGGCTCTCTGCGGACCCCCGTCTGTCTCTGTGGCTCTCTGCGGACCCCCGTCTGTCTCTGTGGCTCTCTGCGGACCCCCGTCTGTCTCTTGTGGCTCTCTGCGGACCCCCGTCTGTCTCTGTGGCTCTCTGCGGACCCCCGTCTGTCTCTGTGGCTCTCTGCGGACCCCCGTCTGTCTCTCTGTGGCTCTCTGCGGACCCCCGTCTGTCTCTCTGTCCCTCTCTGCGGCCCCCCGTCTGTGTCTCTGTCCCTCTCTGCGGCCCCCCGTCTGTGTCTCTGTCCCTCTCTGCGCCCCCCCTTCCCCCCCCCCCCGTCTGTCTTTCTCTCTCTCTCTCTCTCTCTCTCTCTCTCTCTCTCTCTCTCTCTCTCTCTGTCTGCGGCCCCCCATCTGTGTATCTCTCAGTGCTCTCTGCAGCCCCCCATCTCTTCTCTGGTTCCATGCTCTTGTGTTTGTCTCTTTCAGCGTCTCTAGCAGTCGCCCGATGTCTGAGATGTCTCGCCTCTGCTCCTCCCCCTCCCTGCAGAGCCGACCAGATCTAGGGTCAGATGTGTTTGTTTGTGTCTTTGACCGCTCCCCCCCCCCCCCCCCCCCCCCCCCCCCCCCGCCGGGTCACCTGCTGGGTAGTAGTGCAGTACACTCAGATCAGACCCCCTCCCCCGCACGCTCAGGGCAGTCACACTCATGGCCTCCTCCTCTCCCGCACGCTCATAGAAGTCACACTCATAACCCCCCCACCGGGTCACCTGCTGGGTAGTAGTGCAATACACACAGATCAGACCACCTCCTCCCCCGCATACTCAGGGAAGTCACACCCATGGCCTCCTCCTCCATCCCCCCCCCCACCCACACACTCAGGGCAGTCACACCCATGGCCTCCCCCACCCCCGCACGCTCAGGGCAGTCACACTCATGGCCTCCTCCTCCATCCCCCCCCACCCGCACACTCAGGGCAGTCACACCCATGCTCTCTCCCCAGGCCCCTCCTCTATATTATGCTCTCTCCCCGGGCCCCTCCTCTATATTATGCTCTCTCCCCCGGGCCCCTCCTCTATATTATGCTCTCTCCCCCGGGCCCCTCCTCTATATTATGCTCTCTCCCCCGGGCCCCTCCCCTGTATTATGCTCTCTCCCCCGGGCCCCTCCTCTGTATTATGCTCTCTCCCCAGGCCCCTCCTCTATATTATGCTCTCTCCCCCGGGCCCCTCCCCTGTATTATGCTCTCTCCCCCGGGCCCCTCCTCTATATTATGCTCTCTCCCCCGGGCCCCTCCTCTATATTATGCTCTCTGCCCCGGGCCCCTCCCCTGTATTATGCTCTCTGCCCCGGGCCCCTCCCCTGTATTATGCTCTCTGCCCCGGGCCCCTCCCCTGTATTATGCTCTCTGCCCCGGGCCCCTCCCCTGTATTATGCTCTCTGCCCCGGGCCCCTCCCCTGTATTATGCTCTCTGCCCCGGGCCCCTCCCCTGTATTATGCTCTCTGCCCCGGGCCCCTCCCCTGTATTATGCTCTCTCCCCCGGGCCCCTCCTCTATATTATGCTCTCTCCCCCGGGCCCCTCCTCTATATTATGCTCTCTCCCCCGGGCCCCTCCCCTGTATTATGCTCTCTCCCCCGGGCCCCTCCTCTGTATTATGCTCTCTCCCCAGGCCCCTCCTCTATATTATGCTCTCTCCCCCGGGCCCCTCCCCTGTATTATGCTCTCTGCCCCGGGCCCCTCCCCTGTATTATGCTCTCTGCCCCGGGCCCCTCCCCTGTATTATGCTCTCTGCCCCGGGCCCCTCCCCTGTATTATGCTCTCTCCCCCGGGCCCCTCCTCTGTATTATGCTCTCTCCCCCGGGCCCCTCCTCTATATTATGCTCTCTCCCCCGGGCCCCTCCCCTGTATTATGCTCTCTCCCCCGGGGCCCCTCCCCTGTATTATGCTCTCTCCCCCGGGGCCCCTCCCCTGTATTATGCTCTCTCTCCCCCGGGCCCCTCCCCTGTATTATGCTCTCTCTCCCCCGGACCCCTCCCCTGTATTATGCTCTCTCTCCCCCGGGCCCCTCCCCTGTATTATGCTCTCTGCCTTGGGCCCCTCCCCTGTATTATGCTCTCTCCCCCGGGCCCCTCCCCTGTATTATGCTCTCTCTCCCCCGGGGCCCCTCCCCTGTATGCCGTCGTTTTACTATTCTGCTCTGTTGCCATTAGGAATGAGCTGAATGACCACGTGGACATCATTGACTCCGGTCTGGATAATCTGCAGAACATGTTCAGCGGCCACAATTTCAGCATGGACTCCGGAAGCTTCCTGGATGTAAGCCCCGCCCCTCATATTTGCATACCCCTCCCCCACACACTATCCCGCTGACTCCCAGCTTCTTCTCTTCCAGTTCTTCAGCCCGTCCCTGACGGTCCCGGACCTTCCCCTCTCTGACCTGGACTCCAGCCTGGCCAGTGTGAGTATGTCCAGGCTCACTGCCCGCTCTGCGGGGTCCCTCTTATAGCTGTAGGGGTATCGGGGTGTACGGCCAGGCATCATGTCCTCTCTTATATGCTGCAGATCCAGGAGTTGTTATCCTCGCAGGATCAGAAGTCTTCAGAGACAGAGGGCGGTGGTGCTGCGGGTGCAGGTATGGTCTGGGCTATCCGCTGCTTCGCGCCTTAGCTTGTTTTCCGCTTGCTCTTTGACCTCTGTTGTCTCGTCTGCAGGGAAGCAGCTGGTCCAGTACACGGCGCAGCCGCTGATCCTGATGAACTCTCCCGGCTCGGACCTCCCCATCCTGCTGGAGCTGGCTGGGGATGAGATGGGCGATCAGCCCGATGACCCATCCCTCTCTCTTCTGTCTTGGGACGCTCAGAACAAGTCCAGGGATCCTGGGATCTCGTAGATGAGAGGTTTTCTCGGACCAGTGACATCACAATCGTGAGAGGCGGCCCACACCCATCTCCCCGCAGATCTTTTCTTCTGAGTGAGCGCCAAAGATGGCTCTGAACTTGCTTCTAGGGGCTCCGCGGGTTCTATACTAATCCCATGTAACCTCCGTACATCTCCAGCCAGAGACCCCTGGCTTCTGTCTCTGGTGGGGCCGGTGGTCCGGCAGATGCTTGTCTGCAATGCGGGTGATTTGGGGTGGCCAGTCCTGCTTTCCGCCCCCTTCCGATTTGGTGGTGAGGATGATGATGTTAATTTCCTGGTAGACCTTGTTTGACACCGATTTGATTGCAGGTTGTTCATTGGCTATAATACAGTGACGGGCCGCTCAGCGCTGCCTTTCCTTTTTGCCATCTTCTCCATCAGGCAGAAAGTCTTTCTGTTAGAACGGGCATCGAGTAGACGGCTGTGAGCGCACGTCATGTGTTTGCTTCTTCCCGCTTCATCTTATTGTGTGATGTCATTGCTTCATTTCCCACCGTCACCACCCAGTGTGGCTGGCGATAGTCATTGGCCCTTGGCATTGGTAAAGGAATGGTTGGGGAGCAGTGGTTACGTAGCATTGGGGTTGCCCATGTATATGGGGGGTTAAGGCAGTGATAGGTACAAAGCAATAAGCTGGCAGCGCGCTGGGATCATTGCCGGGTGGCGTCTTTAACGTTGCTGACTAGAGGGTCACTAGAAGTTTGTGTTGCAGAGGGTCATTGAAAAGTTAGGGGCCAACACTACATAGAATCCTGCTCCAGGGCCACACTCCTCTGCTTGGTTGTCATGTCATATGTTACCCCACAGGGGGCAGTGTGGTGTAGTAAGGGGTCTGTGAGATCCCGCAGGGTGGGCATCATTGGCCCAGCGCAGACAGAAGGGGCCAGCCCGGAGATTTCTATATGACACTTTGACTTGTTTATAGTGAGTTGTTTTCTCGAATTTTTATGCTGATTCTTTCTGTATAATCTTCTCTGTTATAAATATATTAAGCAGTGTATAAAGTAACCCTTGCTGTGCTGACTCTTTACTAGGGGCATCTGTGGGAAGTGGGGTGATGACCAGGCCCAGGATCCCTGTAATAAGTAGAGGGGGCCCCCAAGTATCATGCCATAGTACAAGATTCAGACCCGCAAATCTTCCTGGACAATACAAGAGAGAGCGAGGGGTCCGCCAGAGACCGACTGCAATGGAGAGCTGAGAGAGAAGGGTCTGACTGCCAGGGTAAGCTGAATAAGGGAGGGGTCTGACTGCCAGGGTAAGCTGAATGAGCGAGGGGTCTGACTGCCAGGGTAAGCTGAATGAGCGAGGGATGTGACTGCCAGGGCAAGCTGAATGAGCAAAGGGTTTTAATGACTGCCGGGGTAAGCTGAATGAGCGAGGGATCTGACTGCTAGGGTAAGCTGAATGAGCGAGGGGTCTGACTGCTAGGGTAAGCTGAATGAGCGAGGGGTCTGACTGCTGGGGAGAGGTGAGCGAGGGGTCTGACTGCTGGGGAGAGGTGAGCGAGGGGTCTGACTGCTGGGGAGAGGTGAGCATGCGAGGGGTCTGACTGCTGGGGAGAAGTGAGCATGCGAGGGGTCTGACTGCTGGGGAGAGGTGAGCATGCGAGGGGTCTGACTGCTGGGGAGAGGTGAGCATGCGAGGGGTCTGACTGCCGGGGCAAGCTGAATGAGCGAGGGGTCTGACTGCTAGGGTAAGCTGAATGAGCGAGGGATCCGCCAGGGACTGACTGCAATGGACAGCTGAGAGAGAAGGGTCTGACTGCCAGGGTAAGCTAAATGAGCGAGGGGTCTGACTGCCAGGGTAAGCTAAATGAGCGAGGGGTCTGACTGCCAGGGTAAGCTGAATGAGCGAGGGGTCTGACTGCCAGGGTAAGCTGAGAGAGAAGGGTCTTACTGCCAGGGTAAGCTGAATGAGCGAGGGGTCTGACTACCAGGGTAAGCTGAATGAGCGAGGGATGTGACTGCCGGGGTAAGCTGAATGAGCGAGGGGTCTGACTGCCGGGGTAAGCTGAATGAGCGAGGGGTCTGACTGCCGGGGTAAGCTGAATGAGCGAGGGGTTTGACTGCTGGGGAGAGGTGGGCGAGGGGGTCTGACTGCTGGGGAGAGGTGAGCGAGGGGTCTGACTGCTGGGGAGAGGTGAGCGAGGGGTCTGACTGCCGGGGTAAGCTAAATGAGCGAGGGGTCTGACTGCTGGGGAGAGGTGAGCGAGGGGTCTGACTGCCGGGGTAAGCTGAATGAGCGAGGGGTTTGACTGCTGGGGAGAGGTGGGCGAGGGGGTCTGACTGCTGGGGAGAGGTGGGCGAGGGGGTCTGACTGCTGGGGAGAGGTGGGCGAGGGGGTCTGACTGCTGGGGAGAGGTGAGCGAGGGGGTCTGACTGCTGGGGAGAGGTGAGCGAGGGGTCTGACTGCTGGGGAGAGGTGAGCATGGGAGGGGTCTGACTGCTGGGGAGAGGTGAGCATGGGAGGGGTCTGACTGCTGGGGAGAGGTGAGCATGGGAGGGGTCTGACTGCTGGGGAGAGGTGAGCGAGGGGTCTGACTGCTGGGGAGAGGTGAGCATGGGAGGAGTCTGACTGCTGGGGAGAGGTGAGCATGGGAGGGGTCTGACTGCTGGGGAGAGGTGAGCATGGGAGGGGTCTGACTGCTGGGGAGAGGTGAGCATGGGAGGGGTCTGACTGCTGGGGAGAGGTGAGCATGGGAGGGGTCTGACTGCTGGGGAGAGGTGAGCATGGGAGGGGTCTGACTGCTGGGGAGAGGTGAGCATGGGAGGGGTCTGACTGCTGGGGAGAGGTGAGCATGGGAGGGGTCTGACTGCTGGGGAGAGGTGAGCATGGGAGGGTTGATGCTGGAGAGGTGAGCATGGGGGTCTGACTGCTGGGGAGAGGTGAGCATGGGAGGGGTCTGACGGCTGGGGAGAGGTGAGCATGGAGGGGTTCTGACGGCTGGGGAGAGGGCTGAGCATGGGAGGGTCTGACGGCTGGGGAGAGGTGAGCATGGAGGGTCTGACGGCTGGGGAGAGGTGAGCATGGGAGGGGTTCTGACGGCTGGGGAGAGGTGAGCATGGGAGGGGTATGACGGCTGGGGAGAGGTGAGCATGGGAGGGGTCTGACGGCTGGGAGAGGTGAGCATGGGAGGGGTCTGACGGCTGGGGAAGAGCGTGAGCATGGGAGGGGTCTGACGGCTGGGGAGAGGTGAGCATGGGAGGGGTCTGACGGCTGGGGAGAGGTGAGCATGGGAGGGTTCTGACGGCTGGGGAGAGGTGAGCATGGGAGGGGTCTGACGGCTGGGGAGAGCGTGAGCATGGGAGGGGTCTGACGGCTGGGGAGAGGTGAGCATGGGAGGGGTCTGACGGCTGGGGAGAGGTGAGCATGGAGGGGTCTGACGGCTGGGGAGAGGTGAGCATGGGAGGGGTTCTGACGGCTGGGGAGAGGTGGAGGCATGGGAGGGGTCTGCGGCTGGGGAGAGGTGAGCATGGGAGGGGTCTGACGGCTGGGGAGAGGTGAGCATGGGAGGGGTCTGACGGCTGGGGAGAGGTGAGCATGGGAGGGGTCTGACGGCTGGGGAGAGGTGAGCATGGGAGGGGTCTGACGGCTGGGGAGAGGTGAGCATGGGAGGGGTCTGACGGCTGGGGAGAGGTGAGCATGGGAGGGGTCTGACGGCTGGGGAGAGGTGAGCAGGGGGGGGGTCTGACGGCTGGGGAGAGGTGAGCATGGGAGGGGTCTGACGGCTGGGATAGGTGAGCATGGAGGGGTCTGACGGCTGGGGAGAGGTGAGCATGGGAGGGGTCTGGACGGCTGGGGAGAGGGTGAGCATGGGAGGGGTCTGACGGCTGGCTGGGGAGAGGTGTGCATGGGTGGGGTCTGACGGCTGGCTGGGGAGAGGTGAGCATGGGAGGGGTCTGACGGCTGGCTGGGGAGAGGTGAGCATGGGAGGGGTCTGACGGCTGGCTGGGGAGAGGTGAGCATGGGAGGGGTCTGACGGCTGGCTGGGGAGAGGTGAGCATGGGAGGGGTCTGACGGCTGGCTGGGGAGAGGTGAGCATGGGAGGGGTCTGACGGCTGGCTGGGGAGAGGTGAGCATGGGAGGGGTCTGACGGCTGGCTGGGGAGAGGTGAGCATGGGAGGGGTCTGACGGCTGGCTGGGGAGAGGTGAGCATGGGGAGGGGTCTGACGGCTGGCTGGGGAGAGGTGAGCATGGGAGGGGTCTGACGGCTGGCTGGGGAGAGGTGAGCATGGGAGGGGTCTGACGGCTGGCTGGGGAGAGGTGAGCATGGGAGGGGTCTGACGGCTGGCTGGGGAGAGGTGAGCATGGGAGGGGTCTGACGGCTGGCTGGGGAGAGGTGAGCATGGGAGGGGGTCTGACGGCTGGCTGGGGAGAGGTGAGCATGGAGGGGGTCTGACGGCTGGCTGGGGAGAGGTGAGCATGGGAGGGGTCTGACGGCTGGCTGGGGAGAGGTGAGCATGGGAGGGGTCTGACGGCTGGCTGGGGAGAGGTGAGCATGGGAGGGGTCTGACGGCTGGCTGGGGAGAGGTGAGCATGGGAGGGGTCCTGACGGCTGGCTGGGGAGAGGTGAGCATGGGAGGGGTCTGACGGCTGGCTGGGGAGAGGTGAGCATGGAGGGGTCTGACGGCTGGCTGGGGAGAGGTGAGCTGGGAGGGGTCGACGGCTGGCTGGGAGAGGTGAGCATGGGAGGGGGTCTGACGGCTGGCTGGGGAGAGGTGAGCATGGGAGGGGGTCTGACGGCTGGCTGGGGAGAGGTGAGCATGGGAGGGGTCTGACGGCTGGCTGGGGAGAGGTGAGCATGGGAGGGGTCTGACGGCTGGCTGGGGAGAGGTGAGCATGGGAGGGGTCTGACGGCTGGCTGGGGAGAGGTGAGCATGGGAGGGGTCTGACGGCTGGCTGGGGAGAGGTGAGCATGGGAGGGTTCTGACGGCTGGCTGGGGAGAGGTGAGCATGGGAGGGGTCTGACGGCTGGCTGGGGAGAGGTGAGCATGGGAGGGGTCTGACGGCTGGCTGGGAGAGGTGAGCATGGGAGGGGTCTGACGGCTGGCTGGGAGAGGTGAGCATGGGAGGGGTCTGACGGCTGGCTGGGGAGAGGTGAGCATGGGAGGGGTCTGACGGCTGGCTGGGGAGAGGTGAGCATGGGAGGGGTCTGACGGCTGGCTGGGGAGAGGTGAGCATGGAGGGGGTCTGACGGCTGGCTGGGGAGAGGTGAGCATGGGAGGGGTCTGACGGCTGGCTGGGGAGAGGGTGAGCATGGGAGGGGTCTGACGGCTGGCTGGGGAGAGGTGAGCATGGGAGGGGTCTGACGGCTGGCTGGGGAGAGGTGAGCATGGGAGGGGGTCTGACGGCTGGCTGGGGAGAGGTGAGCATGGGAGGGGTCTGACGGCTGGCTGGGGAGAGGTGATCATGGGAGGGGTCTGACGGCTGGCTGGGGAGAGGTGAGCATGGGAGGGGTCCTGACGGCTGGCTGGGGAGAGGTGAGCATGGGAGGGGTCTGACGGCTGGCTGGGGAGAGGTGAGCATGGGAGGGGTCTGACGGCTGGCTGGGGAGAGGTGAGCATGGGAGGGGTCTGACGGCTGGCTGGGGAGAGGTGAGCATGGGAGGGGTCTGACGGCTGGCTGGGGAGAGGTGAGCATGGGAGGGGTCTGACGGCTGGCGGGGGAGAGGTGAGCATGGGAGGGGTCTGACGGCTGGCTGGGAGAGGTGAGCATGGGAGGGGTCTGACGGCTGGCTGGGGAGAGGTGAGCATGGAGGGGTCTGACGGCTGGCTGGGGAGAGGTGAGCATGGGAGGGGTCTGACGGCTGGCTGGGGAGAGGTGAGCATGGGAGGGGTCTGACGGCTGGCTGGGGAGAGGTGAGCATGGGAGGGGTCTGACGGCTGGCTGGGGAGAGGTGAGCATGGGAGGGGTCTGACGGCTGGCTGGGAGAGTGAGCATGGGAGGGGTCTGACGGCTGGCTGGGGAGAGGTGAGCATGGGAGGGTCTGACGGCTGGCTGGGGAGAGGTGAGCATGGGATGGGTCTGACGGCTGGCTGGGGAGAGGTGAGCATGGGAGGGGTCTGACGGCTGGCTGGGGAGAGGTGAGCATGGGAGGGGTCTGACGGCTGGCTGGGGAGAGGTGAGCATGGGAGGGGTCTGACGGCTGGCCGGGAGAGGTGAGCATGGGAGGGGTCTGACGGCTGGCTGGGGAGAGGTGAGCATGGGAGGGGTCTGACGGCTGGCTGGGGAGAGGTGAGCATGGGAGGGGTCTGACGGCTGGCTGGGGAGAGGTGAGCATGGGAGGGGTCTGACGGCTGGCTGGGGAGAGGTGAGCATGGGAGGGGTCTGACGGCTGGCTGGGGAGAGGTGAGCATGGGGGGGGTTGACGGCTGGCTGGGGAGATGGGGGTGAGCATGGAGGGGTCTGACGGCTGGCTGGGGAGAGGTGAGCATGGGAGGGGTCTGACGGCTGGCTGGGAGAGAGGTGAGCATGGGAGGGGTTCTGACGGCTGGCTGGGGAGAGGTGAGCATGGGAGGGGTCTCAGGCTGGCTGGGGAGAGGTGAGCATGGGAGGGGTCTGACGGCTGGCTGGGGAGAGGTGAGCATGGGAGGGGTCTGACGGCTGGCTGGGGAGAGGTGAGCATGGGAGGGGTCTGACGCTGGCTGGGAGAGGTGAGCATGGGAGGGGTCTGACGGCTGGCTGGGGAGGAGGTGAGCATGGGAGGGGTCTGACAGGCTGGCTGGGGAGAGGTGAGCATGGGAGGGTCTGACGGCTGGCTGGGGAGAGGTGAGCATGGGAGGGGTCTGACGGCTGGCTGGGGAGAGGTGAGCAGGGGAGGGGTCTGACGGCGGACTGGGGAGAGGTGAGCATGGGAGGTGGTCTGACGGCTGGCTGGGGAGAGGTGAGCATGGGAGGGGTCTGACGGCTGGCTGGGGAGAGGTGAGCATGGGAGGGGTCTGACGGCTGGCTGGGGAGAGGTGAGCATGGGAGGGTACTGACGGCTGGCTGGGGAGAGGTGAGCATGGGAGGGGTATGACGGCTGGCTGGGGAGAGGTGAGCATGGGAGGGGTCTGACGGCTGGCTGGGGAGAGGTGAGCATGGGAGGGGTCTGACTGCTGGGGAGAGGTGAGCATGGGAGGGGTCTGACGGCTGGCTGGGGAGAGGTGAGCATGGGAGGGGTCTGACGGCTGGCTGGGGAGAGGTGAGCATGGGAGGGGTCTGACGGCTGGCTGGGGAGAGGTGAGCATGGGAGGGGTCTGACGGCTGGCTGGGGAGAGGTGAGCATGGGAGGGGTCTGACGGCTGGCTGGGGAGAGGTGAGCATGGGAGGGGTCTGACGGCTGGCTGGGGAGAGGTGAGCATGGGAGGGGTCTGACGGCTGGCTGGGGAGAGGTGAGCAGGGCAGGGGTCTGACGGCTGGCTGGGGAGAGGTGAGCATGGGAGGGGTCTGACGGCTGGCTGGGGAGAGGTGAGCATGGGAGGGGTCTGACGGCTGGCTGGGGAGAGGTGAGCATGGGAGGGGTCTGACGGCTGGCTGGGGAGAGGTGAGCATGGGAGGGGTCTGACGGCTGGCTGGGGAGAGGTGAGCATGGGAGGGGTCTGACGGCCGGGGAAAGCTTACTGGTATTCAGCGGCCTCTGTGGCTATTTCTGGTATTGCAGATAATACAGTTTTATGCACTGGAGAGTCTGGATCTTAGGTAACTGGAGGCCACGAGGACTCCAGGTCTACAGCTCGGACCTTTTTGGCCTCTGCATACATTTGAAATAAACACCAGGTAAATGTTGTGGAAATACTATACTATGGAGACCGTATTATAGCAGTGCATTGTAGTGGTTTCCAGTTGTTGGGAAATTATAACCATCATATCCTGACAGCCACGGGTATAACGTCAGCTCCCCCACCCCTTCCCCTAAGAAGTCACCAGTCATGTGGAAGATGCTGTGATAGAACATTTATTAGTAGAAAAGACAAAGCTTAGTCTATGATAATCTACAGAGGACAGTGATGACCCCCAACCTCACACAGGATAAGACCCCAGATTATTGGTCAGCCCTGGGCATCAGTGGGATGGACAGGAGGTGGCAACTGTATTAGCACTGACATGGCCTCCTCAGTGGACTGGGTTATGGAGAAGTGGTGTAGAGAAGACGCTTGGTGCGGACAGTCAGCCCGTAGCTCTATAAGTCATGGCTGTGGCTCAATTTTAGGTCCGTACAACTGATCTGCCTCAAAGGTTGCATTGGCGTCTTTGGCAAGAACCTGTACCACGACCTTCTCTAGAACTGCTGCATATGGACGATCTAAATGTCTGGCGATGTGGTCAACTCCAGTGATGTCACATCCATACATATCCTACTAAAACGAGCAAGTGCCCCTCCGAAGGGGAGAAATTTGAAAAGGACACAGGCATTACACTTATTGGCAGGAAATCTACAGAAGTCTCAGGGTCTCGATACATATTCTTTGTGGTGTTGGATGTGTCTAGAAGCTTCTCACTGAGGGACCTGGTGGCTCATAGACCTTGTGTTATTCTCAGATGTGACCACACTTGCACCAGCTGGGGTCAGGTCCTAGCATGATGGGAAGATTAGGAGGTCAATGGTGGCAGTTCCCCAGCTGTGGTCAGGTCCTAGCATGATGGGAAGATTAGGCGGTCAATGGTGGCAGTTCCCCAGCTGTGGTCAGGTCCTAGCGTGATGGGAAGATTAGGAGGTCAATGGTGGCAGTTCCCCAGCTGTGGTCAGGTCCTAGCATGATGGGAAGAACAGAAGGTCAATGGTGGCAGTTCCCCAGCTGTGGTCAGGTTCTAGCGTGATGGGAAGATCAGGAGGTCAAAGGTGGCAGTTCCCCAGCTGTGGTCAGGTTCTAGCGTGATGGGAAGAACAGAAGGTCAATGGTGGCAGTTCCCCAGCGAGGGTCAGGTCCTAGCGTGATGGGAAGATCAGGAGGTCAATGGTGGCAGTTCCCCAGCGAGGGTCAGGTCCTAGCGTGATGGGAAGATCAGGAGGTCAATGGTGGCCACTTTCCAGCTGTAGTGAATGGTGTTTGCTGATGTAAACATTATGGTCAGGGATCCCAACTGGAGGTTATGTCTCCTCTGTGCAGGAGTCAGACATGGAGGCATGAGGTACACATGAGATGGGGGTGAGGTTCTTGAAGGCTCATTTTCCAGCTACAGGAGAGAACGATTTAGTAAATACCAGGATACATATATATATATAGGTGCATCGTAGTATGCATCAGTGTTTTATATAGGGTTGAGCTGTAATACCAGACATGACCACAGGGACGATGAAATCTGATGGATCTCATGACTGAGCTCTTCACCTTCCATGGCTGGAGATTGGTCAGCCTGGGGCCAGCCATGTGTATCTACAGTGCTGGACAAAAGTATTGGCACCCCTGCAGTTCTGTCAGATAATACTCAATTTCTTCCAGAAAGGGATTTCAATCACAAATGCTTTGGTAAAAAACACATAAAGAATTGTCAAAAAGCCAAATTGGATATAATTCCACACCAACCATAAAAAGTGGGTGGACAAAAGTATTGACACCCTTCAAAAATCCTGTGATGCTTTTGTAATTTGTGTAATTCCCGGCAGCTGTCACTTACCTGTGGCACATAACAGGTGGTGCCAATAACTACATCACACCTGCAGCCAGTGGAAATGGATTATAGTTGTGGCAACCTCTGTCCTCTGTCTTTGTGTGACCACATGGAGCACGGAGAAAAGAAAGAAGACCAAAGAACTGTCTGAGGATACGAAAAGCTAAATTGTGAGGAAGCAGGAGCAATCTTAAGGCTACTAGTCCATCTCTAAAGACCTTAATGTTCCTGTGTCCACTGTGCGCAATGTCATCAAGAAGTGTAAAGCCAATGGCACTGTGGCTCACCTCCCTAGATGCGGGCGCTGAGGCTCACCTCCCTAGATGCGGGCGCTGCGGCTCACCTCCCTAGATGCGGGCGCTGCGGCTCACCTCCCGAGATGTGGGCGCTGCGGCTCACCTCCCGAGATGCGGGCGCTGCGGCTAACCTCCCGAGATGCGGGCGCTGCGGCTAACCTCCCGAGATGCGGGCACTGCGGCTAACCTCCCTAGATGCGGGCACTGAGGCTAACCTCCCTAGATGTGGCCGAAAAGAAACATTAACGAGATTTCAACGAAAGATTGTGCGTATGGAGGCTAAAGTACCTTGACTAACATCCAAACAAGTTCTAGCTGCCCTGCAGTCCAAGGATACAACAGTGTCAACCCGTACTATCCATCAGCGTCTGAATGAGAAGGGACTTTATGGTAAGACCCAGGAAGACCCCACTTCTGACCCAGAGACAGAAAAAAGCCAGGCTAGAGTTTGCCAAAAACTTACCTGAGAAAGCCAAAAACTTTTTGGAAGAATGTTCTCTGGTCAGATGAGAGAAAAGTGGAGCTTATTGGGAAAAGGCATCAACATAGAGTTTACAGGAAGAAAAGAGGCCTTCAAAGAAAAGAACCTGGTCCCTACAGTCAGACATGGCGGAGGTTCTCTGATGGTTTGGGTTGGCTTTGCTGCCTCTGGCACTGGACTGCTTGACCGTGTGTATGGCATTATGAAGTCTGAAGACCACCAACACATTGTGCAGCATAATGTGGGGCCCAGTGTGAGAAAGCTGGGTCTCCCTCAGAGGTCAGGGGTCTCCCTCAGAGGTCATGGCTCTTCTAGCAGGACAATGACCCAAAACACACTTCAAAAAGCCCTAGAAATGGCGGTGAGAGAAAGCACTGGAGACTTGTAAAGTGGCAGCAATGAGTCCAGACCTGAATCCCATAGACACCTGTAGAGAGATCTCACAATGGCCGTTTGGAGAAGGCGCCTTCAAATCTCAGGGACCGCTAGCAATTTGCCAAAGAAGAACGGTGTAAGATCCCAGCCGAGCATTGTAAGAAACTCATTGATGGTTCCCAGAAGCTGTTGTTCGCAGTTATTTTGTCTAAATGTTGTGCTACCAAGTATTAGGCTGAGGGCGCCAATACTTCTGTACGGCCCATTTTTGGAGTTTTGTGTAAAATGATCAATGATTTGACTTTTTTTCTTTTCTGTTTTTTTATTGCAAGCAAAAATGAATATCTTATTACCAAAGCATCTGTAATTGCAGTCATTTTCTGGAAGAAATTGCGTATTATCTGACAGAATTGCAGGGGGGCCAATACTTTTGGCCAGCACTGTATAGGAGAATTACAGCATCAGTGTTTTATATAGAAGTATATACAATGTAAGGTTGAGCTGTAATACCAGAGTCAAGCACAGGAACGATGAGATCTGATGACTGAGCTCCATGTCTGGACATTGGTCAGGCTGGGGCAGATATATTAGGGGGCAGGTGCCTATGATCGCTGGCGCCTACAGTGGTTCTCCATGGTGGAGGAGTGAGTGTTACCTGGCAATGTGAAGGCTTCCTCCGACTCTGCATCCTGATCTGGAAAGAAAATAGAGGTTAGTAGATCTGGAGTAGTGACCTGCACCATGTGTCACCTCCCTATGGGTCTTACTTTCTTTGGACTCCACAGACTCTGCCGGGATGTCGAGGACGGGACCTTGGAGAGAGGAGAATAGAGTGTGAAGGTAACCAGGAAAGGTCATCCATGGGCAGAGGGGATCTCAACGCTCACTGTCAGGGAAAAGGAACATTCACACCCAGAAGCTTTCCTGACCTGGTCCCCACAGAGCTGAGGGTTAATATAAACCATCCAATATAGACAGGGAGGTTATAGTTAATACAATGATTATATCACAAACAGAAGATTGTGCCCCTATTAATATTTCCCCTCTTATTACCTTATATACCAGGCAGGTTACATTCTGTTATTGTACATTTACCAACCACATCTGCTGGAAGTTTGTTCTAAACATCTACTACTCTTTCAGTAAAGTTATATTTTCTCCTGTTGCTTTTAATCTTTCCCCCAACTAACCTCTCACTGTCTCCTCTTCTTTTTGAGTTCAGTTTTATTTTATCTCCTCATTCTTAGACGGTAGTTATTACTTTCTACAATGATGTGTGTTATATGAGAATAGTGCCACCAAGTGTAAAAAATGTGCTAATGCAGAAGAGCCAGATGCGGTGAAGACCACGGTCACACGAAGCAGCTAGGAGGCAGCTATCACCAGAAATCTAATGCCAATAAGATTAGATAAGAGTAGACCAACAATAAAGAAGAGTTCCCACCATCGTAAAGCATCAGTGCTGGAGGACTGTAGCCTGGAAAGTGGAAGAGGAGCAGGGTGACCGTTGGTGACAAGGCCACATCTTCTGGCACCAAAATTTAGAGACTATATTAAAGCAAGATTGACCCACATCCACTTGTGATGGCCAGGAGCAGCAGGAGACCATGACGTGGGAAAGATACCAAGGAGGGAACCACAGTCTCTTGAGATACAGAAGAACAACAGATCCCGAAAAAATATAGAAGAAAACCTCAAACGCAGAAAAGATACATAGCAGAACCACAGACGCCGGAGACACAGAAGAACTGCTGACATTAAAAAGATACAGAGGAGAACCACAGACGCCGGAGACACAGAAGAACCACTGACGCCAGAGACACAGAAGAACTGTTGACGCCAAAAAGATACAGAGGAGAACCACAGATGCCGGAGACACAGAAGAACCTCTGACATTAAAAAGATACAGAGGAGAACCACAGACGCCGGAGACACAGAAGAACTGTTGACGCCAAAAAGATACAGAGGAGAACCACAGATGCCGGAGACACAGAAGAACCTCTGACATTAAAAAGATACAGAGGAGAACCACAGATGCCGGAGACACAGAAAAACCTCTGACATTAAAAAGATACAGAGGAGAACCACAGACGCCGGAGACACAGAAGAACCACTGACGCCAGAGACACAGAAGAACTGTTGACGCCAAAAAGATACAGAGGAGAACCACAGACGCCGGAGACACAGAAGAACCGCTGACGCCGAAAAGATACAGAGGAGAACCACAGATGCCGGAGACACAGAAGAACCACTGACGCCAAAGACACAGAAGAACCTCTGACATTAAAAAGATACAGAGGAGAACCACAGACGCCGGAGACACAGAAGAACTGCTGACACCAAAAAGATACAGAGGAGAACCACAGATGCCGGAGACACAGAAGAACCTCTGACATTGAAAAGTTACAGAGGAGAACCACAGACGCTGGAGACACAGAAAAACCTCTGACGCAAAAAGATACAGAGGAGAACCACTGATACCGAAAAGATACAGAGAAGAACCACAGATGCCGGAGACACAGAAGAACTGTTGACGCCAAAAAGATACAGAGGAGAACCACAGACGCCGGAGACACAGAAGAACCGCTGACGCCGAAAAGATACAGAGGAGAACCACAGATGCCGGAGACACAGAAGAACCGCTGACGCCGAAAAGATACAGAGGAGAACCACAGACGCTGGAGACACAGAAGAACCGCTGACGCCGAAAAGATACAGAGGAGAACCACAGATGCCGGAGACACAGAAGAACCGCTGACACCGAAAAGATACAGAGAACCACAGATGCCGGAGACACAGAAGAACCACTAACGCCGAAGTGATACAGAGCAAAACCTCAAACAGCGAAAAGACAGAAGACAACCACAGACACCAAAAAAAAATACAGACGATAACCTTAAATGCCGAAAAGATACAGAGCAGAACCACAGACGCCAAAAAAAATACAGAAGATAGCGTGCAACCTGCATAGTGTGAACAAGTGTGAGTGGAGTGCTGGCTATTTGTTTGCTTTTTGTGTCACATGTACTAAAGACATTGAGGTGAATATCAAGAGACTGAGGGGGCCACAGGTGGGAAAAAGAAGCTAAACCACATCTGCACTTTAGAAAACCCCAGACAGGCAAGGCACACTGAGGAGAACCACAAGCGCGGCAAAGCCACAGAGGAACACCACAGACGGGAAGGACACACAGAAGAGCCAGATGCTCCCGAAGACTAGACACTTGAAAAACACTGACTAGAGTACATGAGAAGGTCCACAAATGCCATAAAGTGGCCCAGGATGTCCACAGATGCCATAAAGAGGCCCAGGAGGTCCACAGATGCCATAAAGGGGCCCAGGAGGTCCACAGATGCCATAAAGGGGCCCAGGAGGTCCATAGATGCCATAAAGGAGCCCAGGAGGTCAAAAGATGCCATAAAGGGGCACAGGAGAAGGTCCACAGATACCATAAAGGGGCCCAGGAGGAGGTCTACAGATGCCATAAAGGGGCCCAGGAGGAGGTCTACAGATGCCATAAAAACAAAGGACAAGCCCCCCAGATACATAACCCCATCTACAGAGGAGACCAGCTACTAAACAATGTGGGATTGATAGAAGATGAGTGGTGGGTAACAACGAAGATGAAGACCACTAGTCCCCCACGCTATCTTTTCGTCCTCACCTCCTTGCATGGTTTCCACATTTATGCTGTCATTGTTCTCGCTGTTGACGGACTCGCTGTTGCTGTTGGATGATGCACTTTCGGCAGCCCCATCTGTCTGCAGCCTCTGGCCTCCCTGGAAACTAACAGGATCCTCTGTAGAAAATAAAAGTTAGATCTGCCATGGACTCTGTTCTTCAGCTGCAACTACTCTATCACAGGGTCGCCAATGTAAATTCTTGGATAGTCCGTAAAGATAGGACAATCCCTTGCGGTGCCCATGAATACAAACATGGCTGAAGCTGCAAACTTCCCGTTAAAAAAAATAAAAATCTGAATTTTGATATGTATTTTTTTAAAGGGTTAATAGGAATTGGACAAGTGCTACACAATTCTACTTACCTGCAGGAGGCGCCGTTGTCTCGCTCGTTGTAGATTCCGCTACAAGAAGAGACAAGAAGGAAGAATCTGTATTCTTTACGAGAGTAGTAAGCAACCATTAAGAACCAAGTATTGCAACCCCCGTCCCAGCATGACCACCCCCAATGTTAGGGGCTGTTCCATTATATCACTCCCAGGACCAGCCCCAACCACGCAGACCCCCCGTCTACCGTCCATGCACATGGCAATACGTGTCAGTGACATTGTTGTCTCACTTTGTTGTGGGGCGTCTGTTATTTCCTCATTCTCTGAAAAGAAGAAGAAGAAGGTAAATGGAAAAAATCCAAAAAAATCCCATTGGAGAAACCACTGATGGATGATGTGGATGCCCAGAGTTGGCAACCAGGAGCTTCCATACCCTCCCAGCCAGTGACCCAATTCACTATAGAGACGCTTTACCCTGATAGGGTCTTCACTACAGAAAATCAGTACCCATCGTAACCAAGAACCCCATCTGCTGCCGACATGGCTGGTCAGAACTGATGGATACAAGGATATTGGGCTGCCGGTATCAATGTCCTTACAGGTAAGCATAGGCAACCAATGTGCTGTATGGCAGGAGACTCTGGGACATTGGGGTCTCAGTCCTGCTCACCCTCATGGCCTCAGCTCTGTTTACGTCAGGACAATAATTACAGTTCATTCACTCCCATTAATGAAGATCAGATGAGTGAGACTGGCGTCCACCTCTACATACTGGAATGGTCTCCAAAGTTCCATCACTGGGTGCGTCCTATCCACCCTGTGACTGTAGTGTCCGGCTTACCTGCAATGGAGCTCTCTATAGGTGGCGTCGTGTCCACAACAGTCACAGCTTCCTCTACAGAAAATACAAGGAGACACAATGGTAAAACACCGGGCTGAGAGATCTGAGGACTGCTCTAGTGACGGAAGATACTAGCACTGGGCAATGGGTCCGGGCTACAGTGGGATCTAGCAGAACTGTCCTGGGTAACAGCAGGTGGGCCCATGGAATCATCCCCTTTGAGGACCAAGGTTTCCGCAATGTCTGTCACCCCAAGTATGACATCTCTAAGATTGGGACACTATGACAAGTATTCTGGCCAACCCTCCAGCTGCACAAAACAGGTGCCGATCCACGTGGATCAGGATCATCAACTTTACAGTCATCAGTAATGAAAAAAATAACCCTAAACACAGGCCCCTCACCAACAATAGAGTGAGACCCCTGTACTGTCCACATCATGAGGGGCAGTCACGGTGGGTCATAGCCTGGTGCCCCAGGGGGATCCTCTAACCCCCAAGGGGCACCACCTCACAGGGTTCATACACAAGGAATAAGATAATGGGATCCCACCCAGATAACACCCCCCCAGACTAATGTGCCCCCACAATCCAGACTCACCCTGAGCGGCCACGATGGAGAGGAACAGAAGAGCGGCCAAAAACAGCAAAGCAATCCTACGGAGAGAAGAGCCCCATGTGGGAACGCTCATAGAAGCCCAAAACATTACAGAGGTCAATATACAGTAAGAAAGGATGCAGCCTCTATATCATGTGTGAGAGGACGGGCGGGGCAGGTGAGAGGACGGGCGGGGCAGACGGGAGGCTCATCAGGTGAGAGGACTGACGGGGCAGACGGGAGGCCCAGCAGGTGAGAGGACGGGCGGGGCATACAGGAGGCTCAGCAGGTGAAAGGACAGACGGGGCAGACAGGAGGCTCAGCAGGTGAGAGGACAGACGGGGCAGACGGGAGGCTCATCAGGTGAGAGGACGGGCGGGGCAGACGGGAGGCTCAGCAGTTGAGAGGACGGGCGGGGCAGACTGGAGGCTCATCAGGTGAGAGGACAGACTGGAGGGTCAGCAGGTGAGAGGACTGACGGGGCATACAGGAGGCTGAGCAGGTGAGAAGACGGACGGGGCAGACAGGAGGCTCAGCAGGTGAGAGGACAGACGGGAGGCTCAGCAGGTGAGAAGACGGACGGGGCAGACGGGAGGCTCAGCAGTTGAGAGGCCAGGCAGACAGGAGGCTCAGCAGGTGAGAGGACGGACGGTGCAGACGGGAGGCTCAGCAGTTGAGAGGCCAGGCAGACAGGAGGCTCAGCAGGTGAGAGGACGGACGGGGCAGACGGGAGGCTCAGCAGGTGAGAGGAGGGACGGGGCAGACGGGAGGCTCAGCAGGTGAGAGGAGGGACGGGGCAGACGGGAGGCTCAGCAGGTGAGAGGACGGACGGGGCAGACGGGAGGCTCAGCAGGTGAGAGGACAGACGGGGCATACAGGAGGCTCAGCAGGTGAGAGGACAGACAGGAGGTTTAGCAGGTGAGAGGACAGACGGGGCAGACGGGAGGCTCAGCAGGCGAGAGGACGGACGGGGTATACAGGAGGCTCAGCAGGTGAGAGGATGGACGGGGTATAAAGGAGGCTCAGCAGGTGAGAGGCCAGGCAGATGAGAGGCTCAGCAAGTGAGAGGCCAGGCAGACGGGAGGCTCAGCAGGTGAGAGGACTGACGGGACATACAGGAGGAGATAAGGGGCAGACTGGAGGCTCAGCAGGTGAGACGACTGACGAGCAGACGGGAGGCTCAGCAGGTGAGAGGACAGACAGGAGACTCAGCAGGTGAGGAGAGACGGGGCAGATGGGAGGCTCAGCAGGTGAGAGGACAGACGGGAGGCTCAGCAGGTGAGGAGAGACGGGGCAGATGGGAGGCTCAGCAGGTGAGAGGACAGACGGGAGGCTTAGCAGGTGAGGAGAGACGGGGCAGACGGGAGGCTCAGCAGGTGAGAGGACTGACGGGACATACAGGAGGAGATAAGGGGCAGACGGGAGGCTCAGCAGGTGAGACGACTGACGAGTAGACGGGAGGCTCAGCAGGTGAGAGGACGGACGGGGTAGACGGGAGGCTCAGCAGGTGAGGAGATAAGGGGCAGACGGGAGGCTCAGCAGGTGAGAGGACTGACGGGACATACAGGAGGAGATAAGGGGCAGACGGGAGGCTCAGCAGGTGAGACGACTGACGAGTAGACGGGAGGCTCAGCAGGTGAGAGGACGGACGGGGCAGACGGGAGGCTCAGCAGGTGAGAGGACTGACGGGGCAGACGGGAGGCTCAGCAGGTGAGAGGACGGGCGGGGCATACAGGAGGCTCAGCAGGTGAGAGGACGGGCGGGACATACAGGAGGAGATAAGGGACAGACGGGAGGCTCAGCAGGTGAGAGGACGGGCGGGGCAGTTGGGAGGCTCAGCAGGTGAGAGGACAGACGGGGCAGACGAGAGGCTCAGCAGGTGAGAGGACGGGCGGGGCAGTTGGGAGGCTCAGCAGGTGAGAGGACAGACGGGGCAGACGAGAGGCTCAGCAGGTGAGAGGACGGGCGGGGCAGTTGGGAGGCTCAGCAGGTGAGAGGACAGACGGGGCAGACGAGAGGCTCAGCAGGTGAGAGGACGGGCGGGGCAGTTGGGAGGCTCAGCAGGTGAGAGGACAGACGGGGCAGACGAGAGGCTCAGCAGGTGAGAGGACGGGCGGGGCAGTTGGGAGGCTCAGCAGGTGAGAGGACGGACGGGGCAGACGAGAGGCTCAGCAGGTGAGAGGACGGGCGGGGCAGTTGGGAGGCTCAGCAGGTGAGAGGACGGACGGGGCAGACAGGAGGCTCAGCAGGTGAGAGGACAGATGGGGTATACAGGAGGCTCATCAGGTGAGAGGACGGGCGGGGCAGACTGGAGGCTCATCAGGTGAGAGGACAGACTGGAGGGTCAGCAGGTGAGAGGACTGACGGGGCAGACGGGAGGCCCAGCAGGTGAGAGGACGGGCGGGGCAGACGGGAGGCTCATCAGGTGAGAGGACTGACGGGGCAGACGGGAGGCCCAGCAGGTGAGAGGACGGGCGGGGCATACAGGAGGCTCAGCAGGTGAAAGGACAGACGGGGCAGACAGGAGGCTCAGCAGGTGAGAGGACAGACGGGGCAGACGGGAGGCTCATCAGGTGAGAGGACGGGCGGGGCAGACGGGAGGCTCAGCAGTTGAGAGGACGGGCGGGGCAGACGGGAGGCTCAGCAGGTGAGACGACTGACGAGCAGACGGGAGGCTCAGCAGGTGAGAGGACAGACAGGAGACTCAGCAGGTGAGGAGAGACGGGGCAGATGGGAGGCTCAGCAGGTGAGAGGACAGACGGGGCAGACGGGAGGCTCAGCAGGTGAGGAGAGACGGGGCAGATGGGAGGCTCAGCAGGTGAGAGGACAGACGGGAGGCTCAGCAGGTGAGGAGAGACGGGGCAGATGGGAGGCTCAGCAGGTGAGAGGACAGACGGGAGGCTTAGCAGGTGAGGAGAGACGGGGCAGACGGGAGGCTCAGCAGGTGAGAGGACTGACGGGACATACAGGAGGAGATAAGGGGCAGACGAGAGGCTCAGCAGGTGAGAGGACGGGCGGGGCAGTTGGGAGGCTCAGCAGGTGAGAGGACAGACGGGGCAGACGAGAGGCTCAGCAGGTGAGAGGACAGATGGGGTATACAGGAGGCTCAGCAGGTGAGAGGACAGATGGGGTATACAGGAGGCTCAGCAGGTGAGAGGACAGATGGGGTATACAGGAGGCTCAGCAGGTGAGAGGACAGACGGGGAAGACGGGAGGCTCAGCAGGTGAGAGGACTGACGGGGCATACAGGAGGCTGAGCAGGTGAGAGGACGGACGGGGAAGACGGGAGGCTCAGCAGGTGAGAGGACGGGCGGGGCATACAGGAGGCTCAGCAGGTGAGAGGACAGGAGGTGCGTACCTGGTGAGGGTCTTCATTGTGCAGTGTCTGTGGTGAGGATCTGTATGAGGAGACCACCCAGAGGTTACTGGATATACAGGGGACGCCCCGCACTCCTGCAGCCAATAACTACACAGCCCAGCGGTCAGCCGCCCACTACTGCCCCCACCGTGCACACCTGTTAACCCTGAAGCTGCCAGAGCTGGAACTCCAGGTGTCTCCTCATATAAACCTAATGCAGAATGATCATT
This sequence comes from Dendropsophus ebraccatus, assembly GCA_027789725.1. Taxonomy (NCBI): domain Eukaryota; kingdom Metazoa; phylum Chordata; class Amphibia; order Anura; family Hylidae; genus Dendropsophus; species Dendropsophus ebraccatus. The sequence goes on along the minus strand of JAQFWZ010000067.1, from coordinate 1,518,084 downwards.
TATCAAGTGACATTCAATGTTTTTGTGATGCTGACGATGATGAGTGACGATGATGAGTGATGATAATGACTGATGCTGACGATGATGAGTGATGATGACGAGTGATGATGAGTGATGATAAAGAGTGATGATAATGAGTGATGCTGACAATGATGAGTGATGATAATGACTGACGCTGACGATGATGAGTGATGATGATGAGTGATGATAATGACTGATGCTGACGATGATGAGAATGAGTGATGATAATGACTGATGCTGACGATGATGAGTGATGATAATGACTGATGCTGACGATGATGAGTGATGATGATGAGTGATGATGACTGATGCTGACGATGATGAGTGATGATGAGTGATGATAATGACTGATGCTGACGATGATGAGTGATGATGACGAGTGATGCTGACGATGATGAGTGATGATAATGAGTGATGCTGACGATGATGAGTGATGATAATGACTGATGCTGACGATGATGAGTGATGATAATGACTGATGCTGACAATGATGAGTGATGATGATGAGTGATGATGACTGATGCTGACGATGATGAGTGATGATGAGTGATGATAATGACTGATGCTGACGATGATGAGTGATGATAATGACTGATGCTGACGATGATGAGTGATGATGACGATGATGAGTGATGATAATGACTGACGCTGACGATGATGAGTGATGATGATGAGTGATGATAATGACTGATGATGATGAGTGATGATAATGACTGATGCTGACGATGATGAGTGATGATAATGACTGATGCTGACGATGATGAGTGATGATAATGACTGATGCTGACGATGATGAGTGATGATGATGAGTGATGATAATGACTGATGCTGACGATGATGAGTGATGAGTGATGATGACGAGTGATGCTGACGATGATGAGTGATGATAATGACTGATGCTGAAGATGATGAGTGATGATAATGACTGATGCTGACGATGACGAGTGATGACGAGTGATGATAATGACTGATGCTGACGATGATGAGTGATGATGACGAGTGATGATGGAAAGTGATGATGATTAGTGATGCTGATGATGACGAATGATGATGAGATGATGATGTTGAGTGATGATGCTGACGATGATGAGTGATGATGATGATGACGATGAGTGATGATGATGATGACAATGAGTGATGCTGAAGATGATGAGTGATGATAATGACTGATGCTGACGATGATGAGTGATGATAATGACTGATGCTGACGATGACGAGTGATGATGAGTGATGATAATGACTGATGCTGACGATGACGAGTGATGATGAGTGATGATAATGACTGATGCTGACGATGATGAGTGATAATGACGAGTGATGATGGAAAGTGATGATGATTAGTGATGCTGATGATGACGAATGATGATGAGATGATGATGTTGAGTGATGCTGACGATGATGAGTGATGATGATGATGACGATGAGTGATGATGATGACTATGATGAGTGATGATGATGATGATGACTATGATGAGTGATGATGATGACTATGATGAGTGATGTGTATGGCCGGGCTGGGGGAGGATAATGCTGCGTTTACACGGAACGATTATCGTGCGAATTTGCACGATAATGATCGAATTTGAACGATAATCGTACGTGTAAACACAGCGAACAATCAAGCGACGAGCGAGAAATCGTTCATTTTGATCTTTGAACATGTTCTCAAATCGTTGTTGGTCGTTCGCAAAAAATTAGCCGATCGTTCCGTGTAAACATTCGTTCGCCGATTTAACCTATGTGTGAGATAGGATTAAGCGATCGCAAAACGAATTTCAGTACAATATATCGGACCGTCTTAACGCTGATCATTATGGAAAAAAAATCGTTACTCCGACATCGTTAATCGTGCGATCGGGCGAATTATCGTTTGGTGTAAACGCAGCATCAGACACTGCGCCTCCCAATGTACATCAGATCATCCAACACCATGTGACTGACAAGTATCACATCAGGGGCTTAGATACATCGGTCACAGGCAGAAGGCTGTACACAGGATAAGCTTAGATACAGCAGCTGAATGGACAGCATAACAGGATAAGCTTAGATACACAGGCCGGCAAGATGGTTAGATACACTGCTTCAACACACAGTATCATGGGATAGGATTAGATACATCAGCTCCGAAGACAGTATCACACATTGTAGGATTAGATACACGACTCAGCAGACTGTATCACACATGATAGCATTAGATACACACCTCAAAAGACAGTATTACACATTGTAGGATTAGATACACAGCTCGGCAGACAGTATCACACATTGTAGGATTAGATACATCAGCTCCGGAGACAGTATCACACATTGTAGGATTAGATACACGACTCAGCAGACTGTATCACACGATAGCATTAGATACACACCTCAAAAGACAGTATTACACATTGTAGGATTAGATACACAACTCGGCAGGCAGTATCACACATTGTAGGATTAGATACATCAGCTCCGGAGACAGTATCACACATTGTAGGATTAGATACACGACTCAGCAGACTGTATCACACATGATAGCATTAGATACACACCTCAAAAGACAGTATTACACATTGTAGGATTAGATACACACCTCAGCAGACAGTATCACACATTGTAGGATTAGATACTCAGCTCGATAGGCAGTAACACACATTGTAGGATTAGATACTCAGCTCGTTAGGCAGTAACACACATTGTAGGATTAGATACAAAGACAGTATCACACATTATAGGATTAGATACAGCAGTTCAGCACATAGTATCACAAATTGTAGGATTAGATACACAGACAGCATCACACATTATAGGATTAGATACAGCAGCTCCGCACATAGTTTCACGCATTGTGTATCTAAACCTATGATGTGTGATACTGTCTGTGTATCTAATCCTACAATGTGTGATACTATGTGCTGAGCTGCTGTATCTAATCCTATAATGTGTGATACTGTCTTTGTATCTAATCCTACAATGTGTGATACTGTCTGTGTATCTAATCCTACAGACAGTATCACACATTGTAGGATTAGATACACAGCTCGGCAGGCAGTATCACACATTGTAGGATTAGATACAGCAGTCAGGCCCAGTTCTTGGATATAGTCCATGAGGTTGGAGCCCCCCCTTAGGCGGCAGGGAGGGGGTGATAGTGGGGGTCCCTCCCATACACCCTGTGATTTATGATGAATGGACAATAGTCTCCTGTGTGGTGTCACCTGCAGGACTGACCCTGAGCTCAGATACCTGCGGATACACCCATCACTGCTGGAGCATGGATCAGATAGCAGGGGGCGGGGCTGTGACTACCACATGGCTGATCATATCTATTATATCACTGATTCATACAGGGGGCGGGGCCGTGACTACTACTCTACTGTTACCTCACCTGTACACAAAACCTGGATAACGTACCATGAATTCTATTATTTATGCTAAAGGAGGAAGAAGGGAAAGGGGGGACATGATGGAAACCTTTATATATGTTACAGGAGGAAGAAGGGAAAGGGAGGACATGATGGAAACCTTTATATATGTTACAGGAGGAAGAAGGGAAAGGGAGGACATGATGGAAACCTTTATATATGTTACAGGAGGAAGAAGGGAAAGGAGGGACATGATGGAAACCTTTATATATGTTACAGGAGGGAAGAAGGGAAAGGGAGGACATGATGGAAACCTTTATATATGTTACAGGAGGAAGAAGGGAAAGGGGAGGACATGATGGAAACCTTTATATATGTTACAGGAGGAAGAAGGGAAAGGGTGGACATGATGGAAACCTTTATATATTATAGGAGGAAGAAGGGAAAGGGGGGACATGATGGAAACCTTTATATATGTTACAGGAGGAAGAAGGGAAAGGAGGGACATGATGGAAACCTTTATATATGTTACAGGAGGAAGAAGGAAAAGGGAGGACATGATGGAAACCTTTATATATGTTACAGGGGGAAGAAGGGAAAGGGAGGACATGATGGAAACCTTTATATATGTTACAGGAGGAAGAAGGGAAAGGGTGGACATGATGGAAACCTTTATATATTATAGGAGGAAGAAGGGAAAGGGGGGCATGATGGAAACCTTTATATATGTTACAGGAGGGAAGAAGGGAAAGAGGGGACATGATGGAAACCTTTATATATGTTACAGGAGGAAGAAGGGAAAGGGGGGACATGATGGAAACCTTTATATATGTTACAGGGGGAAGAAGGGAAAGGAGGACATAATGGAAACCTTTATATATGTTACAGGAGGAAGAAGGGAAAGGAGGACATGATGGAAACCTTTATATATGTTACAGGAGGGAAGAAGGGAAAGGGAGGACATGATGGAAACCTTTATATATGTTACAGGAGGAAGAAGGGAAAGGGGGGGGGGCATGATGGAAACCTTTACATATGTTACAGGAGGAAGAAGGGAAAGGGGGGACATGATGGAAACCTTTATATATGTTACAGGAGGAAGAAGGGAAAAGGGGGACATGATGGAAACCTTTATATATGTTACAGGAGGAAGAAGGGAAAGGAGGGACATGATGGAAACCTTTATATATGTTACAGGAGGAAGAAGGGAAAGGGAGGACATGATGGAAACCTTTATATATGTTACAGAGGAAGAAGGGAAAGGGGGGACATGATGGAAACCTTTATATATGTTACAGGAGGAAGAAGGGAAAGGGGAACATGATGGAAACCTTTATATATGTTACAGGAGGAAGAAGGGAAAGGGAGGACATGATGGAAACCTTTATATATGTTACAGGAGGAAGAAGGGAAAGGGAGGACATGATGGAAACCTTTATATATGTTACAGGAGGAAGAAGGGAAAGGGAGGACATGATGGAAACCTTTATATATGTTACAGGAGGAAGAAGGGAAAGGGAGGACATGATGGAAACCTTTATATATGTTACAGGAGGAAGAAGGGAAAGGGAGGACATGATGGAAACCTTTATATATGTTACAGGAGGAAGAAGGGAAAGGGAGGACATGATGGAAACCTTTATATATGTTACAGGAGGAAGAAGGGAAAGGGAGGGCATGATGGAAACCTTTATATATGTTACAGGAGGAAGAAGGGAAAGGAGGGGCATGATGGAAACCTTTAAATATGTTACAGGAGGAAGAAGGGAAAGGGAGGACATGATGGAAACCTTTATATATGTTACAGGAGGAAGAAGGGAAAGGGAGGACATGATGGAAACCTTTATATATGTTACAGGGGGAAGAAGGGAAAGGGGAGGGGACATGATGGAAACCTTTATATATGTTACAGGAGGAAGAAGGGAAAGGGGGGACATGATGGAAACCTTTATATATGTTACAGGAGGAAGAAGGGAAAGGGGGGCAATGATGGAAACCTTTATATATGTTACAGGAGGAAGAAGGGAAAGGGGGACATGATGGAAACCTTTATATATGTTACAGGGGGAAGAAGGGAAAGGAGGGACATGATGGAAACCTTTATATATGTTACAGGAGGAAGAAGGGAAAGGGGGGACATGATGGAAACCTTTATATATGTTACAGGAGGAAGAAGGGAAAGGGGGACATGATGGAAACCTTTATATATGTTACAGGAGGAAGAAGGGAAAGGGGGACATGATGGAACCCTTTATATATGTTACAGGGGGAAGAAGGGAAAGGGGAGGACATGATGGAAACCTTTATATATGTTACAGGAGGAAGAAGGGAAAGGGGAGGGGACATGATGGAAACCTTTATATATGTTACAGGAGGGAAGAAGGGAAAGGGAGGACATGATGGAACCCTTTATATATGTTACAGGGGGAAGAAGGGAAAGGGGAGGGGACATGATGGAAACCTTTATATATGTTACAGGAGGAAGAAGGGAAAGGGAGGGACATGATGGAAACCTTTACATATGTTACAGGGGGAAGAAGGGAAAGGGAGGACATGATGGAAACCTTTATATATGTTACAGGAGGAAGAAGGGAAAGGGGGGACATGATGGAAACCTTTATATATGTTACAGGAGTAGGAAGGGAAAGGGAGGACATGATGGAAACCTTTATATATGTTACGGGAGGAAGAAGGGAAAGGGAGGACATGATGGAAACCTTTATATATGTTACAGGAGGAAGAAGGGAAAGGAGGGACATGATGGAAACCTTTATATATGTTACAGGAGGAAGAAGGGAAAGGGGGGACATGATGGAAACCTTTATATATGTTACAGGAGGAAGAAGGGAAAGGGAGGACATGATGGAAACCTTTATATATGTTACAGGAGGGAAGAAGGGAAAGGAGGGACATGATGGAAACCTTTATATATGTTACAGGAGGAAGAAGGGAAAGGGGGACATGATGGAAACCTTTATATATTCTGGAGTTAGTTTATTATACACTTTACAGGTGGGATCCACATTGATAGACGGCATCCATGACTATGCTGGGGCTTACTGTACACGCCTCACCCCGTTATTGTTACCCCAGGAGCCACCACCACTGGGGTAGTAGGAAGAGAGGGGTAGCAGCAGTCTCAGATTGTCAGATACACTGGTGTTGGGTGGCAGCAGGCTGGTATTACTAGGCTGGGGGGGACTTCATATCCTGGTACTACTAGGCTGCTGCTGATTGCTGTTTTATCTGGCTGGTTATGGAGAAGAGGGGGAACCCTATAGGCTGTAGCTCCACCCCTTTGTCTATTATTATCCCTCCCTGGCATAATAACACCAGCCTGTTACCGCTCCGGAGCAGGGACTGCTGTTGCCCGCCTCCCCCCTGTTCCCGGGCAGTAATATCGCGGGGTCAGTCTATTGGTGCCACCAATCAGACAGCTTCAGCTATTAACACCAAGAATGCTCCAGGTACAACAGCTGCAGGCACTACAACTCCCAGCATTTACTGATAGTGGGCCGGGTCAGTATGTCGCTTTTTACCGATTCTTCTTTGGTGGGCCCCAGGGATTATTTGGTGGGCCCCAGGGATTATTTGGTGGGCCCCAGGGATTATTTGGTGGGCCCCAGGGATTATTTGGTGGGCCCCAGGGATGATTTGGTAGGCCCCAGGGATCATTTGGTGGGCCCCAGAGATTATTTGGTGGGCCCCAGGGATCATTTGGTGGGCCCCAGGGATCATTTGGTGGGCCCCAGGGATCATTTGGTGGGCCCCAGAGATTATTTGGTGGGCCCCAGAGATTATTTGGTGGGCCCCAGAGATTATTTGGTGGGCCCCAGGGATGATTTGGTGGGCCCCAGGGATGATTTGGTGGGCCCCAGGGATGATTTGGTGGGCCCCAGGGATCATTTGGTGGGCCCCAGGGATGATTTGGTGGGCCGCAGGTTCCCCAGACCGACCCTGCCCGAGACTGATAGGAAATGCCGAAAGCTCGTCCCTGCGGCCCGTGAACCTGTCCGGGGCAAGATGGGGGGGGGGGGGGGCTCCCGGTCCTGTCGCTCCCAGTAATCACAGACTGGTTCCCAGTAATGACAGGTGAGGGGCCCAGTAACACATTCCTGACATTCCCTGCGGGGACAATGGCTGCTGTGTCTGCATGAAAGAGGCTTTGTCTGAGTGTGTGCACCTGCTGCACAGTATCACCGCCACCTCTACACAGTATCACCGCTACCTGCTGCACAGTATCACCGCCACCTCTACACAGTATCACCGCTACCTGCTGCACAGTATCACCGCCACCTCTACACACAGTATCACCGCTACCTGCTGCACAGTATCACCGCCACCTCTACACAGTATCACCGCCTCCTTTACACAGTATCACCGCTACCTGCTGCACAGTATCACCGCCACCTCTACACAGTATCACCGCTACCTCTACACAGTATCACCATTACCTCTACACAGTATCACCGCCTCCTCTACACAGTATCACCGCCACCTCTACACAGTATCACCATTACCTCTACACAGTATCACCATTACCTCTACACAGTATCACCGCCTCCTCTACACAGTATCACCGCCTCCTCTACACAGTATCACCGCCACCTCTACACAGTATCACCGCTACCTGCTGCACAGTATCACCGCCACCTCTACACAGTATCACCGCTACCTCTACACAGTATCACCGCTACCTGCTGCACAGTATCACCGCCTCCTCTACACAGTATCACCGCTACCTGCTGCACAGTATCACCGCCACCTCTACACAGTATCACCGCTACCTGCTGCACAGTATCACCGCCACCTCTACACAGTATCACCGCTACCTGCTGCACAGTATCACCGCCACCTCTACACAGTATCACCGCTACCTGCTGCACAGTATCACCGCCACCTCTACACAGTATCACCGCTACCTGCTGCACAGTATCACCGCCACCTCTACACACAGTATCACCGCTACCTGCTGCACAGTATCACCGCCACCTCTACACAGTATCACCGCTACCTGCTGCACAGTATCACCGCCACCTCTACACAGTATCACCGCTACCTGCTGCACAGTATCACCGCCACCTCTACACACAGTATCACCGCTACCTGCTGCACAGTATCACCGCCACCTCTACACAGTATCACCGCCTCCTTTACACAGTATCACCGCTACCTGCTGCACAGTATCACCGCCACCTCTACACAGTATCACCGCTACCTGCTGCACAGTATCACCGCCACCTCTACACAGTATCACCGCTACCTGCTGCACAGTATCACCGCCACCTCTACACAGTATCACCGCTACCTGCTGCACAGTATCACCGCCACCTCTACACAGTATCACCGCTACCTGCTGCACAGTATCACCGCCACCTCTACACAGTATCATCACTACCTGCTACACAGTATCACTGCCACCTCTACACAGTATCACCGCCTCCTCTACACAGTATCACCGCCTCCTCTACACAGTATCACCACTACCTGCTGCACAGTATCACCGCCTCCTCTACACAGTATCACCGCTACCTGCTGCACAGTATCACCGCCTCCTCTACACAGTATCACCGCCTCCTCTACACAGTATCACCGCCTCCTCTACACAGTATCATCACTACCTGCTACACAGTATCACCGCTACCTCTACACAGTATCACCGCCTCCTCTACACAGTATCATCACTACCTGCTACACAGTATCACCGCCTCCTCTACACAGTATCACCGCTACCTGCTGCACAGTATCACCGCCTCCTCTACACAGTATCACCGCTACCTGCTGCAGTATCACCGCCTCCTCTACACAGTATCACCGCTACCTGCTGCACAGTATCACCGCTTCCTCTACACAGTATCACCGTCTCCTCTACACAGTATCACCGCTACCTGCTGCACAGTATCACCGTCTCCTCTACACAGTATCACCACTACCTGCTGCACAGTATCACCGCTACCTCTACACAGTATCACCGCTACCTGCTGCACAGTATCACCGCCTCCTCTACACAGTATCACCGCCACCTCTACACAGTATCACCACCTCCTCTACACAGTATCACCGCTACCTGCTACACAGTATCACCGCCTCCTCTACACAGTATCACCGCCACCTCTACACAGTATCACCGCTACCTCTACACAGTATCACCGCTACCTCTACACAGTATCACCACTACCTGCTGCACAGTATCACCGCCTCCTCTACACAGTATCACCACTACCTGCTGCACAGTATCACCGCCTCCTCTACACAGTATCACCGCCTCCTCTACACAGTATCATCGCCACCTCTACACAGTATTACCGCCTCCTCTACACAGTATCACCGCTACCTCTACACAGTATCACCGCCACCTCTACACAGTATCACCGCTACCTCTACACAGTATCACCACCTCCTCTACACAGTATCACGGCCACCTCTACACAGTATCATCACTACGTGCTACACAGTATCACTGCCACCTCTACACAGTATCACCGCCTCCTCTACACAGTATCACCGCAACCTCTACACAGTATAACCGCTACCTCTACACAGTATCACCGCCTCCTCTACACAGTATCATCACTACCTGCTACACAGTATCACCGCCTCCTCTACACAGTATCACCGCTACCTGCTGCACAGTATCACCGCCTCCTCTACACAGTATCACCGCTACCTGCTGCAGTATCACCGCCTCCTCTACACAGTATCACTGCTGCACAGTATCACCGCTTCCTCTACACAGTATCACCGTCTCCTCTACACAGTATCACCGCTACCTGCTGCACAGTATCACCGTCTCCTCTACACAGTATCACCACTACCTGCTGCACAGTATCACCGCTACCTCTACACAGTATCACCGCTACCTGCTGCACAGTATCACCGCCTCCTCTACACAGTATCACCGCCACCTCTACACAGTATCACCTCCTCCTCTACACAGTATCACCGCTACCTGCTACACAGTATCACCGCCTCCTCTACACAGTATCACCGCCACCTCTACACAGTATCACCGCTACCTCTACACAGTATCACCGCTACCTCTACACAGTATCACCACTACCTGCTGCACAGTATCACCGCCTCCTCTACACAGTATCACCACTACCTGCTGCACAGTATCACCGCCTCCTCTACACAGTATCACCGCCTCCTCTACACAGTATCATCGCCACCTCTACACAGTATTACCGCCTCCTCTACACAGTATCACCGCTACCTCTACACAGTATCACCGCCACCTCTACACAGTATCACCGCTACCTCTACACAGTATCACCGCCACCTCTACACAGTATCATCACTACGTGCTACACAGTATCACTGCCACCTCTACACAGTATCACCGCCTCCTCTACACAGTATCACCGCAACCTCTACACAGTATCACCGCTACCTCTACACAGTATCATCACTACCTGCTACACAGTATCACCGCCAACTCTACACAGTATCACCGCTACCTGCTGCACAGTATCACCGCCACCTCTACACAGTATCACCGCTACCTCTACACAGTATCACCACTACCTGCTGCACAGTATCACCGCCTCCTCTACACAGTATCACCGCCTCCTCTACACAGTATCACCGCCACCTCTACACAGTATCACCACTACCTGCTGCACAGTATCACCGCCGCCTCTACACAGTATCACCGTCTCCTCTACACAGTATCACCGCCTCCTCTACACAGTATCACCGCTACCTCTACACAGTATCACCGCTACCTCTACACAGTATCATCACTACCTGCTGCACAGTATCACCGCTACCTCTACACAGTATCATCACTACCTGCTGCACAGTATCACCGCCGCCTCTACACAGTATCACCGCCACCTCTACACAGTATCACCGCCTCCTCTACACAGTATCACCGCCTCCTCTACACAGTATCACCGCCACCTCTACACAGTATCACCGCCACCTCTACACAGTATCACCGCCTCCTCTACACAGTATCACCGCTACCTCTACACAGTATCACCGCCTCTTCTACACAGTATCACCGCCTCCTCTACACAGTATCACCACTACCTGCTGCACAGTATCACCGCCTCCTCTACACAGTATCACCGCTACCTGCTGCACAGTATCCCCACCTCCTCTACACAGTATCACCGCCACCTCTACACAGTATCACCGTCTCCTCTACACAGTATCACCGCCACCTCTACACAGTATCACCGCTACCAGCTGCACAGTATCACCGCCTCCTCTACACAGTATCACCGTCTCCTCTACACAGTATCATCACTACCTGCTGCACAGTATCACCGCCGCCTCTACACAGTATCACCGCCACCTCTACACAGTATCACCGCCTCCTCTACACAGTATCACCGCTACCTCTACACAGTATCACCGCCTCCTCTACACAGTATCACCGTCTCCTCTACACAGTATCACCGCCACCTCTACACAGTATCACCGCCTCCTCTACACAGTATCACCGCTACCTCTACACAGTATCACCACTACCTGCTGCACAGTATCACCGCCTCCTCTACACAGTATCACCGCCACCTCTACACAGTATCACCGCCTCCTCTACACAGTATCACCGCCTCCTCTACACAGTATCACCGCTACCTGCTGCACAGTATCATCGCCATCTCTACACAGTATCACCGCTACCTGCTGCACAGTATCATCGCCATCTCTACACAGTATCACCGCCTCCTCTACACAGTATCACCGCCTCCTCTACACAGTATCACCGCCACCTCTACACAGTATCACTGTCTCCTCTACACAGTATCACCGCTACCTCTACACAGTATCACTGCCACCTCTACACAGTATCACTGTCTCCTCTACACAGTATCATCACTACCTGCTGCACAGTATCACCGCCGCCTCTACACAGTATCACCGCCACCTCTACACAGTATCACCGCCTCCTCTACACAGTATCACCGCTACCTCTACACAGTATCACCGCCTCCTCTACACAGTATCACCGTCTCCTCTACACAGTATCACCGCCACCTCTACACAGTATCACCGCCTCCTCTACACAGTATCACCGCCACCTCTACACAGTATCACCGCTACCTGCTGCACAGTATCACCGCCTCCTCTACACAGTATCACCGCTACCTGCTGCACAGTATCACCGCTACCTCTACACAGTATCACCGCTACCTGCTGCACAGTATCACCGCCACCTCTACACAGTATCACCGCTACCTGCTGCACAGTATCACCGCCACCTCTACACAGTATCACCGCTACCTGCTGCACAGTATCCCCGCCTCCTCTACACAGTATCACCGCCACCTCTACACAGTATCACCGTCTCCTCTACACAGTATCACCGCCACCTCTACACAGTATCACCGCTACCAGCTGCACAGTATCACCGCCTCCTCTACACAGTATCACCGTCTCCTCTACACAGTATCATCACTACCTGCTGCACAGTATCACCGCCGCCTCTACACAGTATCACCGCCACCTCTACACAGTATCACCGCCTCCTCTACACAGTATCACCGCTACCTCTACACAGTATCACCGCCTCCTCTACACAGTATCACCGTCTCCTCTACACAGTATCACCGCCACCTCTACACAGTATCACCGCCTCCTCTACACAGTATCACCGCTACCTCTACACAGTATCACCACTACCTGCTGCACAGTATCACCGCCTCCTCTACACAGTATCACCGCCACCTCTACACAGTATCACCGCCTCCTCTACACAGTATCACCGCCTCCTCTACACAGTATCACCGCTACCTGCTGCACAGTATCATCGCCATCTCTACACAGTATCACCGCTACCTGCTGCACAGTATCATCGCCATCTCTACACAGTATCACCGCCTCCTCTACACAGTATCACCGCCTCCTCTACACAGTATCACCGCCACCTCTACACAGTATCACCGCCACCTCTACACAGTATCACTGTCTCCTCTACACAGTATCACCGCTACCTCTACACAGTATCACTGCCACCTCTACACAGTATCACTGTCTCCTCTACACAGTATCATCACTACCTGCTGCACAGTATCACCGCCGCCTCTACACAGTATCACCGCCACCTCTACACAGTATCACCGCCTCCTCTACACAGTATCACCGCTACCTCTACACAGTATCACCGCCTCCTCTACACAGTATCACCGTCTCCTCTACACAGTATCACCGCCACCTCTACACAGTATCACCGCCTCCTCTACACAGTATCACCGCCACCTCTACACAGTATCACCGCTACCTGCTGCACAGTATCACCGCCTCCTCTACACAGTATCACCGCTACCTGCTGCACAGTATCACCGCTACCTCTACACAGTATCACCGCTACCTGCTGCACAGTATCACCGCCTCCTCTACACAGTATCACCGCTACCTGCTACACAGTATCACCGCCTCCTCTACACAGTATCACCGCCTCCTCTACACAGTATCACCGCTACCTCTACACAGTATCATCACTACCTGCTACACAGTATCACTGCCACCTCTACACAGTATCACCGCCTCCTCTACACAGTATCACCGCTACCTCTACACAGTATCACCGCCTCCTCTACACAGTATCACCACTACCTGCTGCACAGTATCACCGCCTCCTCTACACAGTATCACCGCCTCCTCTACACAGTATCAGCGCCACCTCTACACAGTATCACCGCTACCTGCTGCACAGTATCACCGCCTCCTCTACACAGTATCACCGCTACCTGCTACACAGTATCACCGCCTCCTCTACACAGTATCACCGCTACCTCTACACAGTATCATCACTACCTGCTACACAGTATCACTGCCACCTCTACACAGTATCACCGCCTCCTCTACACAGTATCACCGCTACCTCTACACAGTATCACCGCCTCCTCTACACAGTATCACCACTACCTGCTGCACAGTATCACCGCCTCCTCTACACAGTATCACCGCCTCCTCTACACAGTATCACCGCAACCTCTACACAGTATCACCGCTACCTCTACACAGTATCATCACTACCTGCTACACAGTATCACCGCCACCTCTACACAGTATCACCGCTACCTGCTGCACAGTATCACCGCCACCTCTACACAGTATCACCGCTACCTCTACACAGTATCACCACTACCTGCTGCACAGTATCACCGCCTCCTCTACACAGTATCACCGCCTCCTCTACACAGTATCACCGCCACCTCTACACAGTATCACCACTACCTGCTGCACAGTATCACCGCCGCCTCTACACAGTATCACCGTCTCCTCTACACAGTATCACCGCCTCCTCTACACAGTATCACCGCCTCCTCTACACAGTATCACCGCTACCTCTACACAGTATCACCGCTACCTGCTGCACAGTATCACCGCTACCTCTACACAGTATCATCACTACCTGCTGCACAGTATCACCGCCGCCTCTACACAGTATCACCGCCACCTCTACACAGTATCACCGCCTCCTCTACACAGTATCACCGCTACCTCTACACAGTATCACCGCTACCTCTACACAGTATCACCGCCTCCTCTACACAGTATCACCGCTACCTCTACACAGTATCACCGCCTCTTCTACACAGTATCACCGCCTCCTCTACACAGTATCACCACTACCTGCTGCACAGTATCACCGCCTCCTTTACACAGTATCACCGCTACCTGCTGCACAGTATCCCCGCCTCCTCTACACAGTATCACCGCCACCTCTACACAGTATCACCGTCTCCTCTACACAGTATCACCGCCACCTCTACACAGTATCACCGCTACCAGCTGCACAGTATCACCGCCTCCTCTACACAGTATCACCGTCTCCTCTACACAGTATCATCACTACCTGCTGCACAGTATCACCGCCGCCTCTACACAGTATCACCGCCACCTCTACACAGTATCACCGCCTCCTCTACACAGTATCACCGCTACCTCTACACAGTATCACCGCCTCCTCTACACAGTATCACCGTCTCCTCTACACAGTATCACCGCCACCTCTACACAGTATCACCACCTCCTCTGCACAGTATCACCGCCACCTCTACACAGTATCACCGCCTCCTCTACACAGTATCACCTCTACCTGCTGCACAGTATCACCGCCTCCTCTACACAGTATCACCGCTACCTCTACACAGTATCACTGCTGCCTCTACACAGTATCACCACTACCTCTACACAGTATCACCACTCCGTGCTGCACAGTATCACCGCCTCCTCTACACAGTATCACCGCTACCTCTACACAGTATCATCGCCACCTCTACACAGTATCACCGCCACCTCTACACAGTATCACTGTCTCCTCTACACAGTATCACCGCTACCTCTACACAGTATCACCGCTACCTCTACACAGTATCATCGCCACCTCTACACAGTATCACCGCCACCTCTACACAGTATCACTGTCTCCTCTACACAGTATCACCGCTACCTCTACACAGTATCACCGCCTCCTCTACACAGTATCACCGCTACCTCTACACAGTATCACCGCTACCTCTACACAGTATCACCGCCTCCTCTACACAGTATCACCGCTACCTCTACACAGTATCACCGCCTCTTCTACACAGTATCACCGCCTCCTCTACACAGTATCACCACTACCTGCTGCACAGTATCACCGCCTCCTTTACACAGTATCACCGCTACCTGCTGCACAGTATCCCCACCTCCTCTACACAGTATCACTGCCTCCTCTACACAGTATCACCGCCACCTCTACACAGTATCACCGTCTCCTCTACACAGTATCACCGCCACCTCTACACAGTATCACCGCTACCAGCTGCACAGTATCACCGCCTCCTCTACACAGTATCACCGTCTCCTCTACACAGTATCATCACTACCTGCTGCACAGTATCACCGCCGCCTCTACACAGTATCACCGCCACCTCTACACAGTATCACCGCCTCCTCTACACAGTATCACCGCTACCTCTACACAGTATCACCGCCTCCTCTACACAGTATCACCGTCTCCTCTACACAGTATCACCGCCACCTCTACACAGTATCACCGCCTCCTCTACACAGTATCACCGCCACCTCTACACAGTATCACCGCTACCTCTACACAGTATCACTGCTGCCTCTACACAGTATCACCACTACCTCTACACAGTATCACCACTCCGTGCTGCACAGTATCACCGCCTCCTCTACACAGTATCACCGCTACCTCTACACAGTATCATCGCCACCTCTACACAGTATCACCGCCACCTCTACACAGTATCACTGTCTCCTCTACACAGTATCACCGCTACCTCTACACAGTATCACCGCTACCTCTACACAGTATCATCGCCACCTCTACACAGTATCACCGCCACCTCTACACAGTATCACTGTCTCCTCTACACAGTATCACCGCTACCTCTACACAGTATCACCGCCTCCTCTACACAGTATCACCGTCTCCTCTACACAGTATCACCGCCACCTCTACACAGTATCACCGCCTCCTCTACACAGTATCACCGCTACCTCTACACAGTATCACCACTATCTGCTGCACAGTATCACCGCCTCCTCTACACAGTATCACCGCCACCTCTACACAGTATCACCACTACCTCTACACAGTATCACCACTCCGTGCTGCACAGTATCACCGCCTCCTCTACACAGTATCACCGCTACCTCTACACAGTATCACCACTACCTGCTGCACAGTATCACCGCCTCCTCTGCACAGTATCACCGCCTCCTCTACACAGTATCACCGCCACCTCTACACAGTATCACCGCCACCTCTACACAGTATCACTGTCTCCTCTACACAGTATCACCGCTACCTCTACACAGTATCACCGCCTCCTCTACACAGTATCACCGCCACCTCTACACAGTATCACCGCTACCTCTACACAGTATCACCACCTCCTCTACACAGTATCACCGCCACCTCTACACAGTATCACCGCCTCCTCTACACAGTATCACCGCTACCTCTACACAGTATCACCACTATCTGCTGCACAGTATCACCGCCTCCTCTACACAGTATCACCGCCACCTCTACACAGTATCACCACTACCTCTACACAGTATCACCACTCCGTGCTGCACAGTATCACCGCCTCCTCTACACAGTATCACCGCTACCTCTACACAGTATCACCACTACCTGCTGCACAGTATCACCGCCTCCTCTGCACAGTATCACCGCCTCCTCTACACAGTATCACCGCCACCTCTACACAGTATCACCGCCACCTCTACACAGTATCACTGTCTCCTCTACACAGTATCACCGCTACCTCTACACAGTATCACCGCCTCCTCTACACAGTATCACCGCCTCCTCTACACAGTATCACCGCCACCTCTACACAGTATCACCGCTACCTCTACACAGTATCACTGCTGCCTCTACACAGTATCACCACTACCTCTACACAGTATCACCGCCACCTCTACACAGTATCACTGTCTCCTCTACACAGTATCACCGCCACCTCTACACAGTATCACCGCTACCTCTACACAGTATCACCACTACCTGCTGCACAGTATCACCGCCTCCTCTACACAGTATCACCGCTACCTCTACACAGTATCACCGCCTCCTCTACACAGTATCACCGCCTCCTCTACACAGTATCACCACCTCCTCTACACAGTATCACCGCCTCCTCTACACAGTATCACTGCTACCTGCTGCACAGTATCACCGCCTCCTCTACACAGTATCACCGCCACCTCTACACAGTATCACCGCTACCTCTACACAGTATCACCGCTACCTGCTGCACAGTATCACCGCCTCCTCTACACAGTATCACCGCCTCCTCTACACAGTATCACCGCTACCTGCTGCACAGTATCACCGCCTCCTCTACACAGTATCACCACTACCTGCTGCACAGTATCACCGCTACCTGCTGCACAGTATCACCGCCTCCTCTACACAGTATCACCGCTACCTCTACACAGTATCACCGCTACCTGCTGCACAGTATCACCGCCTCCTCTACACAGTATCATCACTACCTGCTGCACAGTATCACCGCCTCCTCTACACAGTATCACCGCCACCTCTACACAGTATCACCGCCTCCTCTACACAGTATCACCGCTACCTCTACACAGTATCACCGCCTCCTCTACACAGTATCACCGCCTCCTCTACACAGTATCACCGCCTTCTCTACACAGTATCACCGCCACCTCTACACAGTATCACCGCCGCCTCTACACAGTATCACTGCCGCCTCAACACAGTATCACCGTCTCCTCTACACAGTATCACCGCCTCCTCTACACAGTATCACCGCCTCCTCTACACAGTATCACCACTACCTGCTGCACAGTATCACCGCCTCCTCTACACAGTATCACCGCTACCTCTACACAGTATCACCGCCTCCTCTACACAGTATCACCGCCTCTTCTACACAGTATCACCGCCTCCTCTACACAGTATCACCGCCTCCTCTACACAGTATAACCACTACCTGCTCCACAGTATCACCGCTGCCTCTACACAGTATCACCGCCACCTCTATACAGTATCACCGCCGCCTCAACACAGTATCACCGCTACCTCTACACAGTATCACCGCCACCTCTACACAGTATCACCGCCGCCTCTACACAGTATCACCGCTACCTCTACACAGTATCACTGCCGCCTCTACACAGTATCACTGCCGCCTCTACACAGTATCACTGTCTCCTCTACACAGTATCACCGCCTCCTCTACACAGTATCACTGCCACCTCTACACAGTATCACCGCTACCTCTACACAGTATCACCGCCTCCTCTACACAGTATCACCGCCTCCTCTACACAGTATCACCGCAGCCTCTACACAGTATCACCGCTACCTCTACACAGTATCACCGCCTCCTCTACACAGTATCACCGCCACCTCTACACAGTATCACCGCCTCCTCTACACAGTATCATCTCCTCCTCTACACAGTATCACCGCCTCCTCTACACAGTATCACCGCCACCTCTACACAGTATCACCGCCTCCTCTACACAGTATCATCTCCTCCTCTACACAGTATCACCGCCGCCTCTACACAGTATCACCGCCGCCTCTACACAGTATCACCATTACCTCTACACAGTATCACCACCTCCTCTACACAGTATCACCATCTCCTCTACACAGTATCACCACCTCCTCTACACAGTATCACCGCCTCCTCTACACAGTATCACCGCTACCTCTACACAGTATCATCACTACAACCTCTACACAGTATCACCACCACCTCTACACAGTATCACCGCTACCTCTACACAGTATCACCGCCTCCTCTACACAGTATCACCGCCTCCTCTACACAGTATCACCGCCTCCTCTACACACTATCACCGCCTCCTCTACACAGTATCACCGCTACCTCTACACAGTATCACCGCTACCTCTACACAGTATCACCGCTACCTCTACACAGTATCACCACTACCTGCTGCACAGTATCACCATCTCCTCTACACAGTATCACCGCTACCTGCTACACAGTATCACCGCCTCCTCTACACAGTATCACCGCCTCCTCTACACAGTATCACCGCCTCCTCTACACAGTATCACCACTACCTGCTGCACAGTATCACCGCCTCCTCTACACAGTATCACCGCCTCCTCTACACAGTATCACCGCCTCCTCTACACAGTATCACCACCTCCTCTACACAGTATCACCATCTCCTCTACATAGTATCATCACTACCACCTCTACACAGTATCACCGCCTCCTCTACACAGTATCACCGCCTCCTCTACACAGTATCACCGCCTCCTCTACACAGTATCACCGCTACCTCTACACAGTATCACCGCCACCTCTACACAGTATCACCGCTACCTCTACACAGTATCACCGCTACCTCTACACAGTATCACCACTACCTGCTGCACAGTATCACCATCTCCTCTACACAGTATCACCGCTACCTGCTACACAGTATCACCGCCTCCTCTACACAGTATCACCGCCTCCTCTACACAGTATCACCGCCTCCTCTACACAGTATCACCACTACCTGCTGCACAGTATCACCGCCGCCTCTACACAGTATCACCACCTCCTCTACACAGTATCACCATCTCCTCTACATAGTATCATCACTACCACCTCTACACAGTATTACCGCCTCCTCTACACAGTATCACCGCCTCCTCTACACAGTATCACCGCCTCCTCTACACAGTATCACCGCCGCCTCTACACAGTATCACCGCCTCCTCTACACAGTATCACCGCTACCTCTACACAGTATCACCGCCACCTCTACACAGTATCACCGCTACCTCTACACAGTATCACCGCCTCCTATACACAGTATCACCGCTACCTCTACACAGTATCACCGCCACCTCTACACAGTATCACCGCCTCTTGTACACAGTATGACCGCTACCTCTACACAGTATCACCGCCACCTCTACACAGTATCACCGCTGCCTCTACACAGTATCACCGCCACCTCTACACAGTATCACCGCCTCTTGTACACAGTATGACCGCTACCTCTACACAGTATCACCGCCACCTCTACACAGTATTACCGCTGCCTCTACACAGTATCACCACTACCTGCTGCACAGTATCACCGCCTCCTCTACACAGTATCACCGCCTCCTCTACACAGTATCACTGCCACCTCTACACAGTATCACCATCTCCTCTACACAGTATCACCGCCTCCTCTACACAGTATCACCGCTACCTGCTGCACAGTATCACCGCCTCCTCTACACAGTATCACCGCCTCCTCTACACAGTATTACCGCTACCTCTACACAGTATCATCGCCACCTCTACACAGTATCACCGCTACCTGCTGCACAGTATCACCGCTACCTCTACACAGTATCACCGCCTCCTCTACACAGTATCACCGCTACCTGCTGCACAGTATCACCGCTACCTCTACACAGTATCACCGCCTCCTCTACACAGTATCATCGCCACCTCTACACAGTATCACTGCCGCCTCTACACAGTATCACCATCTCCTCTACACAGTATCACCGCTGCCTCTACACAGTATCACCGCCACCTCTACACAGTATCACCGCTACCTCTACACAGTATCACCGCCTCCTCTACACAGTATCACCGCTACCTCTACACAGTATCACCGCCTCCTCTACACAGTATCACCGCCTCCTCTACACAGTATCACCGCTACCTGCTGCACAGTATCACCGCCTCCTCTACACAGTATCACCGCCTCCTCTACACAGTATCACCGCTACCTGCTGCACAGTATCACCGCCTCCTCTACACAGTATCACCGCCTCCTCTACACAGTATCACCGCCTCCTCTACACAGTATCACCGCCACCTGTACACAGTATCACCGCTACCTCTACACAGTATCACCGCCTCCTCTACACAGTATCACCGCCACCTCTACACAGTATCACTGCTACCTCTACACAGTATCACCGCCTCCTCTACACAGTATCAACGCCTCCTCTACACAGTATTACCGCT
This sequence comes from Dendropsophus ebraccatus, assembly GCA_027789725.1. NCBI lineage: Eukaryota > Metazoa > Chordata > Amphibia > Anura > Hylidae > Dendropsophus > Dendropsophus ebraccatus. Next base: position 1,496,261 of record JAQFWZ010000067.1, on the reverse strand, counting down.
GCCTCTACACAGTATCACCACTACCTGCTGCACAGTATCACCGCCTCCTCTACACAGTATCACCGCCTCTTCTACACAGTATCACTGCCACCTCTACACAGTATCACCATCTCCTCTACACAGTATCACCGCTACCTCTACACAGTATCACCGCTACCTCTACACAGTATCACTGCCACCTCTACACAGTATCACCATCTCCTCTACACAGTATCACTGCCACCTCTACACAGTATCACTGCCACCTCTACACAGTATCACCATCTCCTCTACACAGTATCACCGCCTCCTCTACACAGTATCACTGCCACCTCTACACAGTATCACCGCCACCTCTACACAGTATCACCGCCACCTCTACACAGTATCACCGCCTCCTCTACACAGTATCACCGCCTCTTCTACACAGTATCACTGCCACCTCTACACAGTATCACCATCTCCTCTACACAGTATCACCGCTACCTCTACACAGTATCACCGCTACCTCTACACAGTATCACTGCCACCTCTACACAGTATCACCATCTCCTCTACACAGTATCACCGCCTCCTCTACACAGTATCACTGCCACCTCTACACAGTATCACCATCTCCTCTACACAGTATCACCGCCTCCTCTACACAGTATCACCGCTACCTCTACACAGTATCACCACTACCTGCTGCACAGTATCACCGCCTCCTCTACACAGTATCACCGCCTCCTCTACACAGTATCAACGCCTCCTCTACACAGTATTACCGCTACCTCTACACAGTATCATCGCCTCCTCTACACAGTATCACTGCCACCTCTACACAGTATCACCGCTACCTCTACACAGTATCACCACCTCCTCTACACAGTATCACCGCCACCTCTACACAGTATCACCGCCTCCTCTACACAGTATCACCGCTACCTCTACACAGTATCACCGCCACCTCTACACAGTATCACCACCTCCTCTACACAGTATCACCGCTACCTCTACACAGTATCACCGCCTCCTCTACACAGTATCACCACCACCTCTACACAGTATCACCGCCACCTCTACACAGTATCACCGCCACCTCTACACAGTATCACCGCCACCTCTACACAGTATCACCGCTTCCTCTACACAGTATCACCACCACCTCTACACAGTATCACCACCACCTCTACACAGTATCACCGCCACCTCTACACAGTATCACCGCCACCTCTACACAGTATCACCGCTACCTCTACACAGTATCACCGCTACCTTTACACAGTATCACCGCTACCTCTACACAGTATCACCGCTACCTTTACACAGTATCACCGCCTCCTCTACACAGTATCACCGCTACCTCTACACAGTATCACCGCTACCTCTACACAGTATCACCACTACCTGCTGCACAGTATCACCGCCTCCTCTACACAGTATCACCGCCACCTCTACACAGTATCACCGCTACCTCTACACAGTATCACCGCTACCTTTACACAGTATCACCGCTACCTCTACACAGTATCACCGCTACCTTTACACAGTATCACCGCCTCCTCTACACAGTATCACCGCTACCTCTACACAGTATCACCGCTACCTCTACACAGTATCACCACTACCTGCTGCACAGTATCACCGCTACCTCTACACAGTATCACCATTACCTCTACACAGTATCACCGCCTCCTCTACACAGTATCACCGCCTCCTCTACACAGTATCACTGCTGCCTCTACACAGTATCACCATTACCTCTACACAGTATCACCGCCTCCTCTACACAGTATCATCGCCACCTCTACACAGTATCAGCACTACCTGCTGCACAGTATCACCGCTACCTGCTACACAGTATCACCGCTACCTGCTACACAGTATCACCGCCTCCTCTACACAGTATCACCGCCTCCTCTACACAGTATCACCGCCACCTCTACACAATATCACCGCCACCTCTACACAGTATCACCGCTACCTCTACACAGTATCACCGCCTCCTCTACACAGTATCATCACTACCACCTCTACACAGTATCACTACCACCTCTACACAGTATCACCGCTACCTCTACACAGTATCACCGCCACCTCTACACAGTATCATCACTACCTGCTACACAGTATCACTGCCACCTCTACGCAGTATCACCGCCTCCTCTACACAGTATCACCGCCTCCTCTACACAGTATCACCATTACCTCTACACAGTATCACCGCCTCTTCTACACAGTATCATCGCCACCTCTACACAGTATCATCGCCACCTCTACACAGTATCACCATCTCCTCTACACAGTATCACCGCTACCTGCTACACAGTATCACCGCCTCCTCTACACAGTATCATCACTACCACCTCTACACAGTATCACCGCCTCCTCTACACAGTATCACCACCTCCTCTACACAGTATCATCACTACCTGCTACACAGTATCACCGCCTCCTCTACACAGTATCACCGCCTCCTCTACACAGTATCACCGCCTCCTCTACACAGTATCACCATTACCTCTACACAGTATCACCGCCACCTCTACACAGTATCACCGCCACCTCTACACAGTATCACCGCCTCCTCTACACAGTATCACCGCCTCTTCTACACAGTATCATCGCCACCTCTACACAGTATCATCGCCACCTCTACACAGTATCACCATCTCCTCTACACAGTATCACCGCTACCTGCTACACAGTATCACCGCCTCCTCTACACAGTATCATCACTACCACCTCTACACAGTATCACCGCCTCCTCTACACAGTATCACCACCTCCTCTACACAGTATCATCACTACCTGCTACACAGTATCACCGCCTCCTCTACACAGTATCACCGCTACCTCTACACAGTATCACCGCCTCCTCTACACAGTATCACCATTACCTGCTACACAGTATCACCGCCACCTCTACACAGTATCACCGCCACCTCTACACAGTATCATCACTACCTCTACACAGTATCACCGCCACCTCTACACAGTATCATCACTACCTGCTACACAGTATCACTGCCACCTCTACACAGTATCACTGCCTCCTCTACACAGTATCACCGCCTCCTCTACACAGTATCACCGCCTCCTCTACACAGTATCACCGCTGCCTCTACACAGTATCACCGCTACCTGCTGCACAGTATCACCGCTACCTGCTGCACAGTATCACCGCCTCCTCTACACAGTATCACCGCCTCCTCTACACAGTATCACCGCCACCTCTACACAGTATCATCGCCACCTCTACACAGTATCACCGCCTCCTCTACACAGTATCATCGCCACCTCTACACAGTATCACCGCCACCTCTACACAGTATCACCGCCGCCTCTACACAGTATCACCACCTCCTCTACACAGTATCACCGCCGCCTCTACACAGTATCACCGCCACCTCTACACAATATCACCGCCTCCTCTACACAGTATCACCGCCTCCTCTACACAGTATCACCGCTGCCTCTACACAGTATCACCGCCACCTGTACACAGTATCACCGCTACCTGCTGCACAGTATCACCGCCACCTCTACACAGTATCACCGCCACCTCTACACAGTATCACCGCTACCTCTACACAGTATCACCGCCTCCTCTACACAGTATCACCGCCTCCTCTACACAGTATCATCACTACCACCTCTACACAGTATCACTACCACCTCTACACAGTATCACCGCCTCCTCTACACAGTATCACCACCTCCTCTACACAGTATCATCACTACCTGCTACACAGTATCACCGCCACCTCTACACAGTATCACCGCCACCTCTACACAGTATCATCACTACCTCTACACAGTATCACCGCCACCTCTACACAGTATCATCACTACCTGCTACACAGTATCACTGCCACCTCTACACAGTATCACCGCCTCCTCTACACAGTATCACCGCCTCCTCTACACAGTATCACCACTACCTGCTGCACAGTATCACCGCCTCCTCTACACAGTATCACCGCCTCCTCTACACAGTATCACCGCCACCTCTACACAGTATCACCGCCACCTCTACACAGTATCACCGCCGCCTCTACACAGTATCACCACCTCCTCTACACAGTATCACCGCCGCCTCTACACAGTATCACCGCCACCTCTACACAATATCACCGCCTCCTCTACACAGTATCACCGCCTCCTCTACACAGTATCACCGCTGCCTCTACACAGTATCACCGCCACCTGTACACAGTATCACCGCTACCTGCTGCACAGTATCACCGCCTCCTCTACACAGTATCACCGCCTCCTCTACACAGTATCACCGCCACCTCTACACAGTATCACCGCCACCTCTACACAGTATCACCGCCACCTGTACACAGTATCACCGCTACCTGCTGCACAGTATCACCGCCACCTCTACACAGTATCACCGCCACCTCTACACAGTATCACCGCTACCTCTACACAGTATCACTACCACCTCTACACAGTATCACCGCCTCCTCTACACAGTATCACCGCCTCCTCTACACAGTATCACCATCTCCTCTACACAGTATCATCACTACCTGCTACACAGTATCACCGCCACCTCTACACAGTATCACCGCCACTTCTACACAGTATCATCACTACCTCTACACAGTATCACCGCCACCTCTACACAGTATCATCACTACCTGCTACACAGTATCACTGCCACCTCTACACAGTATCACCGCCTCCTCTACACAGTATCACCGCCTCCTCTACACAGTATCACCGCTACCTGCTGCACAGTATCACCGCCTCCTCTACACAGTATCACCGCCTCCTCTACACAGTATCACCGCCACCTCTACACAGTATCACCGCCACCTCTACACAGTATCACTGCCGCCTCTACACAGTATCACCACCTCCTCTACACAGTATCACCGCCGCCTCTACACAGTATCACCGCCACCTCTACACAATATCACCGCCTCCTCTACACAGTATCACCGCCTCCTCTACACAGTATCACCGCCTCCTCTACACAGTATCACCGCCGCCTCTACACAGTATCACCGCCGCCTCTACACAGTATCACCGCCACCTCTACACAATATCACCGCCTCCTCTACACAGTATCACCGCCTCCTCTACACAGTATCACCGCTGCCTCTACACAGTATCACCGCCACCTGTACACAGTATCACCGCTACCTGCTGCACAGTATCACCGCCACCTCTACACAGTATCACCGCCACCTCTACACAGTATCACCGCTACCTCTACACAGTATCACCGCCTCCTCTACACAGTATCACCGCCTCCTCTACACAGTATCACCGCCTCCTCTACACAGTATCATCACTACCACCTCTACACAGTATCACTACCACCTCTACACAGTATCACCGCCTCCTCTACACAGTATCACCACCTCCTCTACACAGTATCATCACTACCTGCTACACAGTATCACCGCCACCTCTACACAGTATCACCGCCACCTCTACACAGTATCATCACTACCTCTACACAGTATCACCGCCACCTCTACACAGTATCATCACTACCTGCTACACAGTATCACTGCCACCTCTACACAGTATCACCGCCTCCTCTACACAGCATCACCGCCTCCTCTACACAGTATCACCACTACCTGCTGCACAGTATCACCGCCTCCTCTACACAGTATCACCGCCTCCTCTACACAGTATCACCGCCACCTCTACACAGTATCACCGCCACCTCTACACAGTATCACCGCCGCCTCTACACAGTATCACCACCTCCTCTACACAGTATCACCGCCGCCTCTACACAGTATCACCGCCACCTCTACACAATATCACCGCCTCCTCTACACAGTATCACCGCTGCCTCTACACAGTATCACCGCCACCTGTACACAGTATCACCGCTACCTGCTGCACAGTATCACCGCCTCCTCTACACAGTATCACCGCCTCCTCTACACAGTATCACCGCCACCTCTACACAGTATCACCGCCACCTCTACACAGTATCACCGCCACCTGTACACAGTATCACCGCTACCTGCTGCACAGTATCACCGCCACCTCTACACAGTATCACCGCCACCTCTACACAGTATCACCGCTACCTCTACACAGTATCACTACCACCTCTACACAGTATCACCGCCTCCTCTACACAGTATCACCGCCTCCTCTACACAGTATCACCATCTCCTCTACACAGTATCATCACTACCTGCTACACAGTATCACCGCCACCTCTACACAGTATCACCGCCACCTCTACACAGTATCATCACTACCTCTACACAGTATCACCGCCACCTCTACACAGTATCATCACTACCTGCTACACAGTATCACTGCCACCTCTACACAGTATCACCGCCTCCTCTACACAGTATCACCGCCTCCTCTACACAGTATCACCGCTACCTGCTGCACAGTATCACCGCCTCCTCTACACAGTATCACCGCCTCCTCTACACAGTATCACCGCCACCTCTACACAGTATCACCGCCACCTCTACACAGTATCACTGCCGCCTCTACACAGTATCACCACCTCCTCTACACAGTATCACCGCCGCCTCTACACAGTATCACCGCCACCTCTACACAATATCACCGCCTCCTCTACACAGTATCACCGCCTCCTCTACACAGTATCACCGCCTCCTCTACACAGTATCACCGCCGCCTCTACACAGTATCACCGCCACCTGTACACAGTATCACCGCTACCTGCTGCACAGTATCACCGCCACCTCTACACAGTATCACCGCCACCTCTACACAGTATCACCGCTACCTCTACACAGTATCACCGCCTCCTCTACACAGTATCACCGCCTCCTCTACACAGTATCATCACTACCACCTCTACACAGTATCACTACCACCTCTACACAGTATCACCGCCTCCTCTACACAGTATCACCACCTCCTCTACACAGTATCATCACTACCTGCTACACAGTATCACCGCCACCTCTACACAGTATCACCGCCACCTCTACACAGTATCATCACTACCTCTACACAGTATCACCGCCACCTCTACACAGTATCATCACTACCTGCTACACAGTATCACTGCCACCTCTACACAGTATCACCGCCTCCTCTACACAGTATCACCGCCTCCTCTACACAGTATCACCGCTACCTGCTGCACAGTATCACCGCCTCCTCTACACAGTATCACCGCCTCCTCTACACAGTATCACCGCCACCTCTACACAGTATCACCGCCACCTCTACACAGTATCACTGCCGCCTCTACACAGTATCACCACCTCCTCTACACAGTATCACCGCCGCCTCTACACAGTATCACCGCCACCTCTACACAATATCACCGCCTCCTCTACACAGTATCACCGCCTCCTCTACACAGTATCACCGCTGCCTCTACACAGTATCACCGCCACCTGTACACAGTATCACCGCTACCTGCTGCACAGTATCACCGCCACCTCTACACAGTATCACCGCCACCTCTACACAGTATCACCGCTACCTCTACACAGTATCACCGCCTCCTCTACACAGTATCACCGCCACCTCTACACAATATCACCGCCTCCTCTACACAGTATCACCGCCTCCTCTACACAGTATCACCGCCTCCTCTACACAGTATCACCGCCGCCTCTACACAGTATCACCGCCACCTCTACACAGTATCACCGCCACCTCTACACAGTATCACCATCTCCTCTACACAGTATCACCGCCGCCTCTACACAGTATCACCGCCACCTCTACACAGTATCACCGCTACCTGCTGCACAGTATCACCGCCTCCTCTACACAATATCACCGCCTCCTCTACACAGTATCACCGCCTCCTCTACACAGTATCACCGCCTCCTCTACACAGTATCACCGCTGCCTCTACACAGTATCACCGCCTCCTCTACACAGTATCACCGCCGCCTCTACACAGTATCACCGCCACCTCTACACAGTATCACCGCCACCTCTACACAGTATCACCGCCTCCTCTACACAGTATCACCGCCTCCTCTACACAGTATCACCGCTACCTCTACACAGTATCACCGCTACCTCTACACAGTATCACTGCCGCCTCTTAACAGTATCACTGCCGCCTCTACACAGTATCACTGCCGCCTCTACACAGTATCAACGCCTCCTCTACACAGTATCACCGCCTCCTCTACACAGTATCACCGCAGCCTCTACACAGTATCACCGCCGCCTCTACACAGTATCACCGCCTCCTCTACACAGTATCACCGCCGCCTCTAAACAGTATCACCGCCGCCTCTACACAGTATCACCATTACCTCTACACAGTATCACCGCCACCTCTACACAGTATCACCGCCTCCTCTACACAGTATCATCGCCTCCTCTACACAGTATCACCGCCTCCTCTACACAGTATCACCGCCTCCTCTACAAAGTATCACCGCCTCCTCTACACAGTATCACTGCCGCCTCTACACAGTATCACCACCTCCTCTACACAGTATCACCATCTCCTCTACACAGTATCACCGCCACCTCTACACAGTATCACCGCCTCCTCTACACAGTATCATCGCCTCCTCTACACAGTATCACCGCCACCTCTACACAGTATCACCGTCTCCTCTACACAGTATCACCGCCGCCTCTACACAGTATCACCGTCTCCTCTACACAGTATCACCGCCGCCTCTACACAGTATCACCGCTACCTCTACACAGTATCACCGCCTCCTCTACACAGTATCACCGCCTCCTCTACACAGTATTACCGCTGCCTCTACACAGTATCACCGCCACCTCTACACAGTATCACCATCTCCTCTACACAGTATCACCACTACCTGCTGCACAGTATCACCGCCTCCTCTACACAGTATCACCGCTACCTCTACACAGTATCACCGCCTCCTCTACACAGTATCATCGCCATCTCTACACAGTATCACCGCTACCTCTACACAGTATCACCACCTCCTCTACACAGTATCATCGCCACCTCTACACAGTATCACTGCCGCCTCTACACAGTATCACCATCTCCTCTACACAGTATCACCGCCTCCTCTACACAGTATCACCGCCTCCTCTACACAGTATCACCGCCTCCTCTACACAGTATCAACGCCTCCTCTACACAGTATTACCGCTACCTCTACACAGTATCACCGCTACCTCTACACAGTATCACCACTACCTGCTGCACAGTATCACCGCCTCCTCTACACAGTATCACCGCTACCTCTACACAGTATCACCGCCTCCTCTACACAGTATCATCGCCACCTCTACACAGTATCACCGCTACCTCTACACAGTATCACCACCTCCTCTACACAGTATCACCGCCACCTCTACACAGTATCACCGCCTCCTCTACACAGTATCACCGCTACCTCTACACAGTATCACCGCCACCTCTACACAGTATGACCACCTCCTCTACACAGTATCACCGCTACCTGCTACACAGTATCACCGCCTCCTCTACACAGTATCACCACCTCCTCTACACAGTATCACCGCCACCTCTACACAGTATCAACGCCTCCTCTACACAGTATCACCGCTTCCTCTACACAGTATCACCGCTACCTCTACACAGTATCATCGCCACCTCTACACAGTATCACAGCTACTTCTACACAGTATCACCATCTCTTCTACACAGTATCACCTCTACCTGCTACACAGTATCACCGCCTCCTCTACACAGTATCACCACCACCTCTACACAGTATCATCACTACCACCTCTACACAGTATCACCACCACCTCTACACAGTATCACCGCTACCTCTACACAGTATCACTGCCTCCTCTACACAGTATCACCGCTGCCTCTACACAGTATCACCACCTCCTCTACACAGTATCACCCACTCCTCTACACAGTATCACCGCTACCTCTACACAGTATCACCGCTACCTCTACACAGTATCACCACTACCTGCTGCACAGTATCACCGCCTCCTCTACACAGTATCACCATTACCTCTACACAGTATCATCGCCACCTCTACACAGTATCACCACCTCCTCTACACAGTATCACCGCTACCTGCTACACAGTATCACCGCCTCCTCTACACAGTATCACCATCTCCTCTACACAGTTATACCGCTACCTGCTACACAGTATCACCGCCTCCTCTACACAGTATCATCACTACCACCTCTACACAGTATCACCACCACCTCTACACAGTATCACCGCCTCCTCTACACAGTATCACCGCCGCCTCTACACAGTATCACCGCCTCCTCTACACAGTATCACCGCCTCCTCTACACAGTATCACTGCCTCCTCTACACAGTATCACCGCTGCCTCTACACAGTATCTGTTACAGCAGAGCACCAGCCACTCTTCTAAAGGTGAAGAGGGCTGCAGGAACACATCCGACCTCTCTGAGGTAGAGGGCAGAACTCACACAGACACCACCACCACCTCTACACAGTATCACCACTACCTGCTGCACAGTATCACCGCCTCCTCTACACAGTATCACCGCTACCTCTACACAGCATCACCGCCTCCTCTACACAGTATCATCGCCATCTCTACACAGTATCACCGCTACCTCTACACAGTATCACCACCTCCTCTACACAGTATCATCGCCACCTCTACACAGTATCACTGCCGCCTCTACACAGTATCACCATCTCCTCTACACAGTATCACCGCTACCTGCTACACAGTATCACCGCCTCCTCTACACAGTATCACCGCCTCCTCTACACAGTATCACCGCCTTCTCTACACAGTATCAACGCCTCCTCTACACAGTATTACCGCCTCCTCTACACAGTATCACCACTACCTGCTGCACAGTATCACCGCCTCCTCTACACAGTATCACCGCTACCTCTACACAGTATCACCGCCTCCTCTACACAGTATCATCGCCACCTCTACACAGTATCACCGCTACCTCTACACAGTATCACCACCTCCTCTACACAGTATCACCGCCACCTCTACACAGTATCACCGCCTCCTCTACACAGTATCACCGCTACCTCTACACAGTATCACCGCCACCTCTACACAGTATCACCACCTCCTCTACACAGTATCACCGCTACCTGCTACACAGTATCACCGCCTCCTCTACACAGTATCACCGCCTCCTCTACACAGTATCACCGCCACCTCTACACAGTATCAACGCCTCCTCTACACAGTATCACCGCTTCCTCTACACAGTATCACCGCTACCTCTACACAGTATCATCGCCACCTCTACACAGTATCACCACCTCCTCTACACAGTATCACCATCTCTTCTACACAGTATCACCGCTACCTGCTACACAGTATCACCGCCTCCTCTACACAGTATCACCACCACCTCTACACAGTATCATCACTACCACCTCTACACAGTATCACCACCACCTCTACACAGTATCACCGCTACCTCTACACAGTATCACCGCCTCCTCTACACAGTATCACCGCTGCCTCTACACAGTATCACCACCTCCTCTACACAGTATCACCGCCTCCTCTACACAGTATCACCGCTACCTCTACACAGTATCACCGCTACCTCTACACAGTATCACCACTACCTGCTGCACAGTATCACCGCCTCCTCTACACAGTATCACCATTACCTCTACACAGTATCATCGCCACCTCTACACAGTATCACCATCTCCTCTACACAGTATCATCACTACCACCTCTACACAGTATCACCGCCACCTCTACACAGTATCACCGCCTCCTCTACACAGTATCACCGCCGCCTCTACACAGTATCACCGCTGCCTCTACACAGTATCTGTTACAGCAGAGCACCAGCCACTCTTCTAAAGGTGAAGAGGGCTGCAGGAACACATCCGACCTCTCTGAGGTAGAGGGCAGAACTCACACAGACATCCTATCCCCTCTGTGGCAGGAAATAGACTGACTTGCAAGAGGAAGTCACATGGTAACCCCTGGCCAAAGCTCGACGGCCATTGGAGGAACCATGGTTACGGGGCACGGTCACATGATCACCAGCCTTTGCATATCACTGCACATAGTTATGCACACAAGATAAACACATGAACCTGAGAGTAATAGGGATTACACAGTAAACAGTTGCAGTGCATATAGTTTCCAGGACAGGACAAGTGAGAAACTGACAGCCTGTTCTGGGACACTGCATACCTCCCTAGCAAGTTTGAGCCGACCTTGGCAAATCTCGAGGGGTAAATGAATGGACTGAACAATTAGACAACAGGACTGAATGGTGACTGTGAGTGTTGAAGTGTGTGTTTCCCACGCTCAAGGCACAGGTGACAAAGTGACGAGAGAGAAAACCCAAGTGGCAGGACTTCACCTAGGGGTGCCTAACGTACTCTGGTTACAGGTAGTTAGTGCGTGGACCATCTGACATGTAAGCCAGGACAACTTAACTGCTGGCGGGGGACCCTCAATATTCCAGCCAGTTAGACAGTAGGTTTCCAATAAAATAAGTTACCCTACTGGAGAGAGAACTGTGAAGACCTGTGTATTGCCTTGGGTGTCTGTGTGAAGTGTCCTGGACACCTGGAAGAGAAAGAAGAAAATAATAAAAGCAAACATACATCTGGGTACCCTCATACACCCCCCCCAATCATACCGCACAAGCGCTCCATAGGCCGAACACACGAAAAGGTATCCAGGGTGCAATGTGTATGGACAAGTGTAATTGTTGGGTGTGACTATGTGTGATAACTACTATGTGGGGACAAGACAGAGGTGAACAAACACTGGAGACACAAGGAAAGGAAAGACAAAAGACAACAAATACTGCGAGGTCTGGAGGAGAACTGGCTCATATAGATCTGAAGAAAACTGGCTCCAATTATCTTCCCAGTTGTAGAGATAATAATATTGTAATGGAAAACACAAGACTTGTTAAGAAAAGACACTCCTACAAAACTAGATATTCTCTGAGATGTATATATATATATATATATATATATATATATATATATATATATATATCTGACTTCTCTTACTCAGAGGAGGAGCTATCTGACTCTGACACCAGAATAATATATATACTGTCTGCTCTGAGTGGAGGCAAGGTTCTTCGCCTCGGTTCTACTCTGAGGCTCTCAGGGACCTTCTACTTACTCAGAGGAGGAAATACACAAATACCCTTGATGCTACTGCAGTATGATACTAGAAATAAGTGCAATAATAACCTTCTGGCAATCACATAATCACATAAGGTAAGTGCTTTAGGAAGAACTGGATAGGTGTCTCTGTTAGGTGGAGTCCCTTTTAGGCAATAAGACCATCGTCCATGTAAAAGGCTCTGGGACAGGCACTAGAAAACTGTTTAGTAATGTGAGTGTCCATCAGCACATAGCTGGTTAATACAGGGGGCTTGATCAGGAGGACCAGGTACAGTACTTGAACGTTGCAGAAACTTTACACAGCAAACAAAACTGGAACAAACAAAAAGTTTGACCCTCTAAGGGCTCTGATCTCTGTAGCGGACTGGTGGAATTCCTCTGGTTGAGCGCTCAGACCGTCTCAGCGGACGGGCATTTTCAACAGTGACTGGTTCTGGTGCAGGGTGATGAGGTTCCCCCATAGGTGGCTGCGGAGGTGGAGCTGTTGGAGGTATGATTGGAAGAGGAGGAACAACTGGAACGTGCACAGGGACCCCTGAATAGCCGATGGGCATGAGGAAGGGTTCGGATTGGAACATTTCTTCCAGAGAGAGAGGTTTAGGTGGAGCGGCTGGAATGGCCAGAGCTGCTGGCGTAGACACTGGACATGGCACGGCAAGGCCTGGTAGATCCTCCTTGGCACAACGCTTTATCCGATTCCGGTGCACCGTCTGAGGAGCTAGACCAGGTTTTTTAACCTCATAGACATCAGTCTCTGGATGAGGGATCGAGGAGATAACATAAGGCTCAGGCTCCCAGAGGCTTTCGAGTTTGTGAGAGCGATGATACTTTTTTAGCCAGACTTTGTCCCCCACTTGTAGGGGTGCAGCAGTCGCCCTCCGATTGTAGGCCTCCTCCTGGCGCTGATGAGCCTCTCCCATCCTTTGATCCACAATTTCCCGAGCATCCTGGATTCTCCTCTGAAGCTCCTGAACCCAGTCAGTCTCAGGCAGAAGGTTCGGAAGGTCAAGAGCTTGGACCCCGAGAGTACGGTCCTGAGGGAGATGACTCTGGCGCCCAAACATCAAGTAGAACGGGGAGTAGCCCGTGGAGCAATGGGTGGTATTGTTGTAGATCTCCACCAGCTCGTCTAGTAGATGAGGCCACTCTACCCTTTTGGTCACAGAAGCCGTCCTCCACATATTGATGAACACTTGATTGATTTTCTCACATAGGCCATTCCCTTGAGGGTGATAGGCCGTAGTGCGGAGCTTCTTGCACTTGTGGTAGGCACACAATTCCTGGAACAGTTGTGACTCGAAGGCCGGGCCCCGGTCAGCAAAGACTCTGGACATCCATAGTGCTTTACGTACTCCCTGTAGAAGGTGCTAGCAGTGGTCTTAGCGGTCAGGTCTCTGACAGGTACCACGACTACCCACTTGGAGTAGTGATCGACCATGGTTAGGGCATAGGTGTATCCGCACCTTATTGGGGCCAACTTTACATGGTCTAGAGCAACGAGTTGATTAGGCCTGTGAGAGTTGATAGGATGCAAGGGGGCTCTGACTTCTCTTCCCCCAGCCTTGGAGATGTTACAACCAGGGCACTCAGCGCACCAGTTCTCAATGTCAGCTCTCATCCCAATCCAATAGAACCACTGTCGGATGGTGGCCTCCGTTTTATGCACCCCGAAATGACCGGACTGGTCATGATAGGCGTTGAGCACCATCTTAGCATCTCGCCGGGGAATTAGGATTTGGTGACACCTCTCTCCAGAGGCAGGGTGCAGGGAATTCCGGAGGATTAGTCCCTTCTGTGGGAATAGTCTCTTTCTCTGTCTCCAAAGTCGCCTTAGTTCAACATCAGGGTAAGGCCTCTTGATCCGCATGGGAACCCGCCCGGTGGAGAGGTAGTCATAAATCTCCCCTAGAACTCTGGACTCCTCCTGGACAGTTTACCACCTGGCCAGGTCTTGGGGGGCCCCTGTGGGAGACGGGGACGCTTCAGGCCTAGCGGCCTCGATAACACTCTAGGAAGCGAACCTTTGATAGAAGAAGGGCATTTCCACGTCTTCCCAATCACTATCCTCCGGGGGTTCTTCGCCTCTAGAGAGCCGGGACAGGAGGTCTGCATTGACGTTAGCCTTGCCACTGCGGTATTTGATTTCGAATCTGAAATAGGCCAATCTAGAGGCCCACCGTTGTTCCAGGGCGCCTAGCCGGGCAGTGTTGAGATGTGCAAGCGGGTTGTTGTTATCCGTATAAATGGTGACAGGGGAAGCAGCGAGATAGTCCTTGAACGTCTCCGTGACGGCCCACACTAGGGCGAGTAACTCCAACTTGAAGGAGCTATAGTTTTTGTAATTCTTCTCAGCGCCCCGCAGGCTCCGGCTGGCGTAGGCCACAACTCTCTCTTGACCCTCTTGGACCTGGGATAACACGGCTCCTAGGCCTTGGAAACTGGCATCGGTGTAGAGCCGGAAGGGAAGGTTATTGTCTGGATAGGCCAGGATGGGAGGCGTGGTCAACAGACGCTATAATGTTTGGAAGGCAGTCTCCTGTCGTTCGGTCCACTCAGTCGTTGATTGTAGCTCTCCCGAGGACAACCCCGGAGCAGTTCGGTGAGGGTCTCGGACACTTGCGCAAAGTGGGGAATGAAGCGGCGTTAATAGCCAGCAAATCCGAGGAAACTTCTCACCTCCTTGACGGTCTTAGGAGTGCCCCAGTGTTCCACAGCCGAGATCTTCTCCGGATCAGGTCGTATCCCTTCAGCACTCACAACATGCCCCAGATAGTTTACTTGGGGTTTGAGAAGATGGCACTTGGAAGGTTTGATCTTCAGCCAGATGACGGATGTGGTCCTCGTAGGTACGGGAATAGACAATCACATTGTCTAGGTACAGCAGAACAGTCTGGAAATTAAGGTGACCAAGACATCTTTCCACCAACTGCTGGAAGGTAGCGGGGGCGTTGCACAGACCGAAGGGCATACTGGTGAACTCGAAGAGCCCCATGGGGGTGGTGAAGGCCGTCTTCTCGCGGTCTTCCGGCGCCATTGGTACTTGCCAATACCCACTGGTGAGATCCAAGGTGGAGAAGTAGGCGGCTGATCCCAGAGAGGCAATAGACTCTTCAATCCGGGATAGGCATCCTTGTGCGTGATTGTGTTCAACTTCCTATAATCCACGCAGAACCGGATGTTGCCGTCCTTTTTCCTTACGAGGACAATAGGGGCAGCCCACGGACTCTGACTTTCTTGGATTAAATTAGAGTCTTTCATCTCCCTGAGCAGTTTCTTGACCTGATGATAGCTGGCAGGAGGGATCGGCCGATGCTTCTCCTTGATAGGCAAATGGTCGCCAGTGTTGATTCGATGCTGAACCAGGCTAGTCTTTCCAAAGTCGAGGGGGTGTTTGCTAAAGGCTTCATGGTGCCGTTTGGCCACTTTAAGGATGCCGTGGAGGTACTCAAGTGGGGTATTGGCATCGCCAATGTGGAGTTTGTCCCACCCCAAGGGACAGGAGGTCTGTTTGCATCTCCTCGAATACGACAGATGGACCTCTGATAGGCAATGGCCTCAGGATCGAGTTGGTACAGCATGGCTACAGTGGTGAACTTAGGTAAGTCAGCGGAGGAGTCTCCAAGGTTCACCAGACGTACAGGGACCTGACCATTGGAGATGGTCACTAGGCTCATAGCAGTTCTGACCAGGGGTTGCCCCTCAATCTCGATAGCATCCAGAAGAGCGGCATAGTCGGCATTGTCGAGACCCAGGCGGACCCTGCACCAGATAAGGAACTCACTGTTAGCTGGGATGGTGATCGGGCGAGCATCTCTAGTGCGGACTCGGCAGATTTCCCCTCGAGGGTTGGCAAACTTCTGCTGAGCGGTGAGCACTTTGATGGTCTTCTGAATGGCTTGCCTGTACTGAGGAGAAGCATGAGACATAGAAGTATGCAGCACTTCAGTGAACACATGGCGGATAACATTCATGCCTAATACAACAGTTCCACCATCTCCCTGAGCTTCAGTGACAATGATGCCCTGACGTGCTAGCTCTCGATCCCCTATACAAATGGTGGGTTCCCAGTAACCTAATTACATAGTCAATACGGTTGAAAAAAAGACACATGTCCATCAAGTTCAACCAAGGAGGGGATGGATACAGGGAAGGGGGAGGGGCGATAAGTTCTATACATATGCATTTATATTATTTTGCTATAAGAACTTGTCTAGCCCTGTTTTTAAGCCCTCTACTGTTTTTGCTGTGACCAGATCCTGTGGTGACTGTTCCACAGATTCACAGTTCTCATGGTAAAGAAGACTTGTCGCCTCCGGAGATTGGAACCTTTTTTTCTCCAGACGGAGGCAGCGCCCCCTTGTCTCTCCAGGCGGAGGCAGCGCCCCCTTGTCTCTCCGGGCGGAGGCAGCGCCCCCTTGTCTCTCCAGGCGGAGGCAGTGGCCCCTTGTCTCTCTGGGTGGAGGCAGCCAGGGCCGTCTTAACAGCATTATGGGCCCCTGGACAGAGTTGCGAATTGGGCCCCCCCCCCCCCAACCGCCGCCATCAAATCCCCCACATCTTTGCATATGGTCCCCCCCCATAGTAGTCAATTCCCCCATATAGTGCCCCCGATAGTAGCCAGTACCCCCCATAGTAGCCAGTACCCCCATAGTAGCCAGTGCCCCCCATAGTAGCCAGTACCCCTATAGTAGCCAGTGCCCCCCATAGTAGCCAGTGCCCCCCATAATAGCCAGTGACCCCCATAGTAGCCAGTGACCCCCATAGTAGCCAGTGACCCCTATAGTAGCCAGTGCCCCCGATAGTAGCCAGTGTCCCCATAGTAACCAGTGCCCCTCATATTAGCCAGTACCCCTATAGTAGCCATTGCCCCCCATAGTAGCCAGTGCCCCCATAGTAGCCAGTACCCCTATAGTAGCCAGTGCCCCCCATAGTAGCCAGTGCCCCAATAGTAGCCAGTGCCCCCCATAGTAGCCAGTACCCCTATAGTAGCCAGTGCCCCCATAGTAGCCAGTGCCCCCCATAGTAGCCAGTACCCCTATAGTAGCCAGTGCCCCCCATAGTAGCCAGCGCCCCTATAGTAGCCAGTTCCCCCCATAGTAGCCAGTGCTCCCCATAGTAGCCAGTACCCCTATAGTAGCCAGTGCTCCCCATAGTAGCCAGTGCCCCCCATAGTAGCCAGTGCCCCCCATAGTAGCCAGTGCCCCCATAGTAGCCAGTGCCCCCCATAGTAGCCAGTACCCCTATAGTAGCCAGTGCTCCCCATAGTAGCCAGTACCCCTATAGTAGCCAGTGCCCCCATAGTAGCCAGTGCTCCCCATAGTAGCCAGTGCCCCCATAGTAGCCAGTGCCCCCCATAGTAGCCAGTGCCCCCATAGTAGCCAGTGCCCCCATAGTAGCCAGTGCTCCCCATAGTAGCCAGTGCCCCCATAGTAGCCAGTACCACTATAGTAGCCAGTGCCCCCATAGTAGCCAGTGCTCCCCATAGTAGCCAGTGCCCCCCATAGTAGCCAGTGCCCCCATAGTAGCCAGTGCCCCGATAGTAGCCAGTGCTCCCCATAGTAGCCAGTGCCCCCATAGTAGCCAGTGCCCCCATAGTAGCCAGTGCCCCCCATAGTAGCCAGTGCCCCCCCATAGTAGCCAGTGCCCCCCCATAGTAGCCAGTGCCCCCATAGTAGCCAGTGCTCCCCATAGTAGCCAGTGCTCCCCATAGTAGCCAGTGCCCCCCACAGTAGCCAGTGCCCCCCACAGTAGCCAGTGCCCCCCATAGTAGCCAGTGCCCCCATAGTAGCCAGTTCCCCCCATAGTAGCCAGTGCCCCCATATTAGCCAGTGCCCCCATAGTAGCCAGTGCCCCCATAGTAGCCAGTGCCCCCCAAAACAACAAACCAGTTACTCACCCGTCCGGTGGCCCCAGCAGCTCCTCTCCCGGCATCCTCCGGGCACAGGCAGCGGGGTACAGAGAGACTGCCTGTGCCGGAAGTGTCCGGCTGCACGACACATCCAGGACACAGGCAGCGTCTCTGTACCCCGCTGCCTGTGCCCGGAGGATGACGGGAGTGTGCGCTGCCGGGAGAGGAGCTGCTGGGGCCGCCGGACGGGTGAGTTCCTGGACTGCCCGCCCCCTCTATCGCCGCTTGGCTGAGCCGATCAAAAGCCCAGGAAAGTGCTGCTCATTGCACTTTCCTGGGCTTCTGATCGGCTCAGCTGAGAAGCGATGGAGGGGGTGGCTCAGGGCCGCTCACTATGCATATGCTTAGTGAGCGGCAATACAGGGTGTGGGCGGGACGGCTTCCTTGCGGTGCTCAGCCCTGCTTGGGAGCCGTCTTTGCTTTATAGGACGCACTTAGTTTTATAAGTGCGTCTTATAAAGCAAAAAAATACAGGTGTGTCCCAGAGGGCAGGGGGCCCCCTAGGACGCAAGGGCCCCCGGGCAGCCGCCTACCCTGCCCAATGGATAAGACGGCCCTGGAGGCAGCGCCCATTGTCTCTCCAGGCGGAGGCAGTGCTCCCTTGTCTCTCCAGGCGGAGGCAGCTCCCCCTTGTCTCTCCAGGCGGAGGCAGCGCCCCCTTGTCTCTCCAGGCGGAGGCAGCGCCCCCTTGTCTCTCCAGGCGGAGGCAGCACCCCCTTGTCTCTCCAGGCGGAGGCAGCGCCCCCTTGTCTCTCCAGGCGGAGGCAGCGCCCCCTTGTCTCTCCAGGCGGAGGCAGCTCCCCCTTGTCTCTCCGGGCGGAGGCAGGGCCCCCTTGTCTCTCCGGGCGGAGGCAGCGCCCCCTTGTCTCTCAGGGTGGAGGCAGCGCCCCCTTGTCTCTCCAGGCGGAGGCAGCGCCCCCTTGTCTCTCTGGGCGGAGGCAGCGCCCCCTTGTCTCTCCAGGCGGAGGCAGCGCCCCCTTGTCTCTCCAGGCGGAGGCAGCGCCCCCTTGTCTCTCCAGGCGGAGGCAGCGCCCACTTGTCTCTCCAGGCGGAGGCAGCGCCCCCTTGTCTCTCAGGGTGGAGGCAGCGCCCCCTTGTCTCTCCAGGCGGAGGCAGCGCCCCCTTGTCTCTCAGGGTGGAGGCAGCGCCCCCTTGTCTCTCAGGGTGGAGGCAGCGCCCTCTTGTCTCTCCAGGCGGAGGCAGCGCCCCCTTGTCTCTCAGGGTGGAGGCAGCGCCCCCTTGTCTCTCAGGGTGGAGGCAGCGCCCCCTTGTCTCTCCGGGTGGAGGCAGTGCCCCCTTGTCTCTCCAGGTGGAGGCAGCGCCCCCTTGTCTCTCCAGGCGGAGGCAGCGCCCCCTTGTCTCTCCAGGCGGAGGCAGTGCCCCCTTGTCTCTCCAGGCGGAGGCAGCGCCCTCTTGTCCTTTGAGGGGGTTTTACCTGGAACATCTTTTCCCCATATTTCTTGTAGGGGCCATTTATATATTTAAATAAATTAATCATATCTCCCCTTATACATCTCTTCTCCAGACTAAACAAATGTAATTCTTTTAATCTCTCCTCATAACTAAGATGCTCCATTCCCCTTATTAGTTTAGTTGCCGTCTTTGTACCCTCTCCAGCCCTAGAACATCCTTTTTATGAATCGGGTTCCAAAACTGGACGGCGACTCCAGATGGGGCCGCACCAAAGCTTTATAGGGGGGTAATATTATATCCCTGTCCCGTGAGTCCAGGCCTGTTTTAATGCATGACAATATCCTGCTGGCCTTAGAAGCAGCTGACTGACATTGTGTGCTGTTCTGTAGTTTATTATCTACAAGTACAACCAGATCCTTCTCCATCAGTGACTGCACCAGAGTAACTCCCCCCAGGACATATGATGCATGTGGGTTATTACTCCCCCCAGGACATATGATGCATGCAGGTTATTACTCCCCCCAGGACATAGGATGCTGCAGGTTATTACTCCCCCCAGGACATATGATGCATGCGGGTTATTAGTACCCAGGTGCATAACTTTACATTTATCCACATTGAACCTCATTTGCCAAGTGGACGCCCAAACACTCAGTGTGTCTAAGTCATCCTGTAACATCTGCACATCCTCCATAGACTGTACTGTACTACAAAGCCTGTAACATCTGCACATCCTCCATAGACTGCACTGTACTACAAAGCCTGTAACATCTGCACATCTTCCATAGACTGCACTGTACTACAAAGCCTGTAACATCTGCACATCCTCCATAGACTGTACTGTACTACAAAGCCTGTAACATCTGCACATCCTCCATAGACTGTACTGTACTACAAAGCCTGTAACATCTGCACATCCTCCATAGACTGTACTGTACTACAAAGCCTGTAACATCTGCACATCCTCCATAGACTGCACTGTACTACAAAGCCTGTAACATCTGCACATCCTCCATAGACTGTACTGTACTACAAAGCCTGTAACATCTGCACATCCTCCATAGACTGTACTGTACTACAAAGCCTGTAACATCTGCACATCCTCCATAGACTGTACTGTACTACAAAGCCTGTAACATCTGCACATCCTCTATAGACTGTACTGTACTACAAAGCCTGTAACATCTGCACATCCTCCATAGACTGTACTGTACTACAAAGCCTGTAACATCTGCACATCCTCCATAGACTGTACTGTACTACAAAGCCTGTAACATCTGCACATCCTCCATAGACTGTACTGTACTACAAAGCTTGTAACATCTGCACATCCTCCATAGACTGTACTGTACTACAAAGCCTGTAACATCTGCACATCCTCCATAGACTGTACTGTACTACAAAGCTTGTAACATCTGCACATTCTCCATAGACTGTACTACAAAGCCTGTAACATCTGCACATCCTCCATAGACTGTACTGTACTACAAAGCCTGTAACATCTGCACATCCTCCATAGACTGTACTGTACTACACAGCCTGTAACATCTGCACATCCTCCATAGACTGTACTATACTACACAGCCTGTAACATCTGCACATCCTCCATAGACTGTACTGTACTACACAGCCTGTAACATCTGCACATCCTCCATAGACTGTACTGTACTACAAAGCCTGTAACATCTGCACATCCTCCATAGACTGTACTGTACTACAAAGCTTGTAACATCTGCACATCCTCCATAGACTGTACTGTACTACAAAGCCTGTAACATCTGCACATCCTCCATAGACTGTACTGTACTACAAAGCCTGTAACATCTGCACATCCTCCATAGACTGTACTGTACTACAAAGCCTGTAACATCTGCACATCCTCCATAGACTGTACTGTACTACAAAGCCTGTAACATCTGCACATCCTCCATAGACTGTACTGTACTACAAAGCCTGTAACATCTGCACATCCTCTATAGACTGTACTGTACTACAAAGCCTGTAACATCTGCACATCCTCCATAGACTGTACTGTACTACAAAGCCTGTAACATCTGCACATCCTCCATAGACTGTACTGTACTACAAAGCCTGTAACATCTGCACATCCTCCATAGACTGTACTGTACTACACATCCTGTAACATCTGCACATCCTCCATAGACTGTACTGTACTACAAAGCTTGTAACATCTGCACATCCTCCATAGACTGTACTGTACTACAAAGCTTGTAACATCTGCACATCCTCCATACACTGTACTGTACTACAAAGCTTGTAACATCTGCACATCCTCCATAGACTGTACTGTACTACAAAGCCTGTAACATCTGTCCATCCTCCATAGACTGTACTGTACTACAAAGCCTGTAACATCTGTCCATCCTCCATAGACTGTACTGTACTACAAAGCTTGTAACATCTGCACATCCTCCATAGACTGTACTGTACTACAAAGCTTGTAACATCTGCACATCCTCCATAGACTGTACTGTACTACAAAGCCTGTAACATCTGTCCATCCTCCATAGACTGTACTGTACTACAAAGCCTGTAACATCTGCACATCCTCCATAGACTGTACTGTACTACAAAGCTTGGTGTCATCTGCAAAGATAGAAACATTGCTGTTAATTCCATTCTCAATATCATTAATAAACAAGTTAAACAGAAGAGGGCCCAGTACTGACCCTTGGGGTACACCACTTATTACCGGGGACCATTCGGAGTAGGAATCATTGACCACCACTCTCTGGGGACCATTATTAAGCCAGGTTTCAATCCAGTTACATGTTAAATTTTCCAAACCGATAGACTTTAACTTACCCATCAGACGTCCATGAGGAACTGTGCAAAATCCAGGTACACGATATCCACAGCCGCCCCCCCCCCATCCAGGTACACGATATCCACAGCCGCCCCCCATCCAGGCTTCTACTTACCTCTTCATAGAAACATATTAGGTTGGTTTGACAGCTTCTGTCCTTAGTAAAACCCTACTGGTTATCACTTATAATACTATTACGCCTATATATTCCTGGATGTAGTCCCTTATATACTATTACCCCTTATATATTCCTGGATGTAGTCCCTTATATACTATTACCCCTATATATTCCTGGATGTAGTCCCTTATATACTATTACCCCCTATATATTCCTGGATGTAGTCCCTTATATACTATTACCCCTATATATACCTGGATGTAGTCACTTATATACTATTACCCCCTATATATTCCTGGATGTAGTCCCTTATACACTATTACCCCTATATATTCCTGGATGTAATCCCTTATATACTATTACCCCCTATATATTCCTGGATGTAGTCCCTTATATACTATTACCTCCTATATATTCCTGGATGTAGTCACTTATATACTATTACCCCTATATATTCCTGGATGTAGTCCCTTATATACTATTACCTCCTATATATTCCTGGATGTAGTCCCTTATATACTATTACCCCTATATATTCCTGGATGTAGTCTCTTATATACTATTACCCCCTATATATACCTGGATGTAGTCCCTTATATACTATTACCCCCTATATATTCCTGGATGTAGTCCCTTATATACTATTAAATCCTATATATTCCTGGATGTAGTCCCTTATATACTATTACCCCTATATATTCCTGGATGTAGTCCCTTATATACTATTACCCCCTATATATACCTGGATGTAGTCCCTTATATATTATTACCTCCTATATATTCCTGGATGTAGTCCCTTATATAATATTACCCCTATATATTCCTGGATGTAGTCCCTTATATACTATTACCCCTATATATTCCTGGATGTAGTCCCTTATATACTATTACCCCCTATATATTCCTGGATGTAGTCCCTTATATACTATTACCCCCTATATATTCCTGGATGTAGTCCCTTATATACTATTACCCCTATATATTCCTGGATGTAGTCCCTTATATACTATTACCCCTATATATTCCTGGATGTAGTCCCTTATATACTATTACCCCTATATATTCCTGGATGTAGTCCCTTATATACTATTACCCCCTATATATTCCTGGATGTAGTCTCTTATATACTATTACCTCCTATATATTCCTGGATGTAGTCCCTTATATACTATTACCCCCTATATATTCCTGGATGTAGTCCCTTATATACTATTACCCCCTATATATTCCTGGATGTAGTCCCTTATATACTATTACCCCCTGTATATTCCTGGATGTAGTCCCTTATATACTATTACCCCCTATATATTCCTGGATGTAGTCTCTTATATACTATTACCCCCTATATATTCCTGGATGTAGTCCCTTATATACTATTACCCCCTATATATTCCTGGATGTAGTCCCTTATATACTATTACCCCTATATATTCCTGGATGTAGTCCCTTATATACTATTACCTTCTATATATTCCTGGATGTAGTACCTTATATACTATTACCCCTATATATTCCTGGATGTAGTCCCTTATATACTATTACCCCTATATATTTCTGGATGTAGTCCCTTATATACTATTACCCCCTATATATTCCTGGATGTAGTCCCTTATATACTATTACCCCTATATATTCCTGGATGTAATCCCTTATATACTATTACCCCCTATATATTCCTGGATGTAGTCCCTTATATACTATTACCCCCTATATATTCCTGGATGTAGTCCCTTATATACTATTACCCCCTATATATTCCTGGATGTAGTCCCTTATATACTATTACCCCCTATATATTCCAGGATGTAATCCCTTATATACTATTACCCCCTATATATTCCTGGATGTAGTCCCTTATATACTATTACCCCCTATATATTCCTGAATGTAGTCCCTTATATACTAATACCCCCTATATATTCCTGGATGTAGTCCCTTATATACTATTACCCCCTATATATTCCTGGATGTAGTCCCTTATATACTATTACCTCCTATATATATTCCTGGATGTAGTCCCTTATATACTATTACCCCTATATATTCCTGGATGTAGTCCCTTATATACTATTACCCCTATATATTCCTGGATGTAGTCCCTTATATACTATTACCCCTATATATTCCTGGATGTAGTCCCTTATATACTATTACCCCCTGTATATTCCTGGATGTAATCCCTTATATACTATTACCCCCTATATATTCCTGGATGTAGTCCCTTATATACTATTACCTCCTATATATTCCTGGATGTAGTCCCTTATATACTATTACCCCCTATATATTCCTGGATGTAGTCCCTTATATACTATTACCCCCTATATATTCCTGGATGTAGTCCCTTATATACTATTACCCCTATATATTCCTGGATGTAGTCCCTTATATACTATTACCCCCTATATATTCCTGGATGTAGTCCCTTATATACTATTACCTCCTATATATTCCTGGATGTAGTCCCTTATATACTATTACCCCTATATATTCCTGTAGTCCCTTATATACTATTACCCCCTATATATTCCTGGATGTAGTCACTTATATACTATTACCTCCTATATATTCCTGGATGTAGTCCCTTATGTACTATTACCCCTATATATTCCTGGATGTAGTCTCTTATATACTATTACCCCCTGTATATTCCTGGATGTAGTCCCTTATATACTATTACCCCTATATATTCCTGGATGTAGTCCCTTATATACTATTACCCCTATATATTCCTGGATGTAGTCCCTTATATACTATTACGCCTATATATTCCTGGATGTAGTCCCTTATATACTATTACCCCTATATATTCCTGGATGTAGTCCCTTATATACTATTACCCCCTATATATTCCTGGATGTAGTCCCTTATATACTATTACCCCTATATATACCTGGATGTAGTCTCTTATATACTATTACCCCCTATATATTCCTGGATGTAGTCCCTTATACACTATTACCCCTATATATTCCTGGATGTAATCCCTTATATACTATTACCCCTATATATTCCTGGATGTAGTCCCTTATATACTATTACCCCCTATATATTCCTGGATGTAGTCCCTTATATACTATTACCCCCTATATATTCCTGGATGTAGTCCCTTATATACTATTACCTCCTATATATTCCTGGATGTAGTCCCTTATATACTATTACCCCTATATATTCCTGGATGTAGTCTCTTATATACTATTACCCCCTATATATACCTGGATGTAGTCCCTTATATACTATTACCCCCTATATATTCCTGGATGTAGTCCCTTATATACTATTACCTCCTATATATTCCTGGATGTAGTCCCTTATATACTATTACCCCTATATATTCCTGGATGTAGTCCCTTATATACTATTACCCCCTATATATACCTGGATGTAGTCCCTTATATATTATTACCTCCTATATATTCCTGGATGTAGTCCCTTATATAATATTACCCCTATATATTCCTGGATGTAGTCCCTTATATACTATTACCCCTATATATTCCTGGATGTAGTCCCTTATATACTATTACCCCCTATATATTCCTGGATGTAGTCCCTTATATACTATTACCCCCTATATATTCCTGGATGTAGTCCCTTATATACTATTACCCCTATATATTCCTGGATGTAGTCCCTTATATACTATTACCCCTATATATTCCTGGATGTAGTCCCTTATATACTATTACCCCTATATATTTCTGGATGTAGTCTCTTATATACTATTACCCCCTATATATTCCTGGATGTAGTCTCTTATATACTATTACCCCTATATATTCCTGGATGTAGTCCCTTATATACTATTACCCCTATATATTCCTGGATGTAGTCCCTTATATACTATTACCCCTATATATTTCTGGATGTAGTCTCTTATATACTATTACCCCCTATATATTCCTGGATGTAGTCTCTTATATACTATTACCTCCTATATATTCCTGGATGTAGTCCCTTATATACTATTACCCCCTATATATTCCTGGATGTAGTCCCTTATATACTATTACCCCCTATATATTCCTGGATGTAGTCCCTTATATACTATTACCCCCTATATATTCCTGAATGTAGTCCCTTATATACTATTACCCCCTATATATTCCTTGATGTAGTCCCTTATATACTATTACCCCCTATACATTCCTGGATGTAGTCACTTATATACTATTACCTCCTATATATTCCTGGATGTAGTCCCTTATATACTATTACCTTCTATATATTCCTGAATGTAGTCCCTTATATACTATTACCCCCTATATATTCCTGGATGTAGTCACTTAAATACTATTACCACTATATATTCCTGGATGTAGTCCCTTATATACTATTACCCCCTATATATTCCTGGATGTAGTCCCTTATATACTATTACCTCCTATATATATTCCTGGATGTAGTACCTTATAAGCCCCTCAAATAGTTTCCCCACAATGGACGTTAGGCTTACAGGTCTATAGTTACCTGGGGAAGTCCTAGAGCCCTTTTTGAAGATCGGCACTACATTAGCCTTACGCCAGTCCCTTGGCACAATACCAGCAAGCAAAGAATCACGGATTATTTCATACAAGGGTAGAGAAATTACAGAACTGAGTTCCCTAAGAACTCTGGGGTGTAATCCATCAGGCGCTGGAGCTTTGGTTACATTGAGTTTATTTAATTTATCTTGGACCATATCTATAGTAAACCAGTCCAGTACATTACATGTGTTAGCAGCACTGGCCCCGCCCACCTCAGCACTGGTCCCACCCACCTCAGCACTGGCCCCACCCACCTCAGTGCTGGCCCCACCCACCTCAGTACTGGCCCCACCGACCACAGCTCCATCCTCTTCTTTTGTATATACAGAACTGAAGAAGCCATTCAGTAACTCCGCTTTCTCCTGATCCCCAGTTATTACCTCCCCGCCCCCATTATTTAGGGCTCCTACATGCTCTGACCTTGGTTTTTTTGCATTAATATATTTGAAGAATTATTTGGGGGTTTCTTTTGCTGTCTATGGCCTCTGCCTTTCATTGTGAATTTTTGCTGCTTTTATTACATTTTTACAGGTTTTGTTGACTTCTTTGTAATGTGTAAATGCTACAGCGGACCCCTCTGATCTGTATACGGCTGACCCCTCTGATCTGTATACGGCTGACCCCTCTGATCTGTACTGTATACAGCTGACCCCTCTGATCTGTACTGTATACAGCTGACCCCTCTGATCTGTATACGGCTGCCCCCCCCCCATCTGGACTGTATACGGCTGACCCCTCTGATCTGTACTGTATACGGCTGACCCCTCTGATCTGTACTGTATACGGCTGACCCCTCTGATCAGTACTGTATACGGCTGACCCCTCTGATCTGTACTGTATACAGCTGACCCCTCTGATCTGTACTGTATACAGCTGACCCCTCTGATCTGTATACGGCTGCCCCCCCCCCATCTGGACTGTATACGGCTGACCCCTCTGATCTGTACTGTATACAGCTGACCCCTCTGATCTGTACCGTATACAGCTGACCCCTCTGATCTGTACTGTATACAGCTGCTGACCCCTCTGATCTGTACTGTATACGGCTGACCCCTCTGATCTGTACTGTATACAGCTGACCCCTCTGATCTGTACTGTATACAGCTGCTGACCCCTCTGATCTGTACCGTATACAGCTGACCCCTCTGATCTGTACTGTATACAGCTGACCCCTCTGATCTGTACTGTATACAGCTGACCCCTCTGATCTGTATACGGCTGCCCCCCCCCCCATCTGGACTGTATACGGCTGACCCCTCTGATCTGTACTGTATACAGCTGACCCCTCTGATCTGTACCGTATACAGCTGACCCCTCTGATCTGGACTGTATACGGCTGACCCCTCTGATCTGTACTGTATACGGCTGACCCCTCTGATCTGTACTGTATACAGCTGACCCCTCTGATCTGTACTGTATACAGCTGACCCCTCTGATCTGTACCGTATACAGCTGACCCCTCTGATCTGTACCGTATACAGCTGACCCCTCTGATCTGTACCGTATACAGCTGACCCCTCTGATCGGTACCGTATACGGCTGACCCCTCTGATCTGTACTGTATACGGCTGACCCCTCTGTACTGTATACAGCTGACCCCTCTGATCTCTACTGTATACGGCTGACCCCTCTGATCTGTACTGTATACAGCTGACCCCTCTGATCTGTACTGTATACGGCTGACCCCTCTGATCTGTACTGTATACGGCTGACCCCTCTGATCTGTACTGTATACAGCTGACCCCTCTGTACTGTATACAGCTGAACCCTCTGTACTGTATACAGCTGACCCCTCTGATCTGTACTGTATACAGCTGACCCCTCTGATCTGTACTGTATACAGCTGACCCCTCTGATCTGTACTGTATACGGCTGACCCCTCTGATCTGTATACAGCTGCTGACCCCTCTGATCTGTACTTTATACAGCTGACCCCTCTGATCTGTACTGTATACAGCTGACCCCTCTGATCTGTACTGTATACAGCTGCCCCCTCTGATCTGTACTGTATACAGCTGCTGACCCCTCTGATCTGTACTGTATACAGCTGACCCCTCTGATCTGTACTGTATACAGCTGCTGACCCCTCTGATCTGTACTGTATACAGCTGCTGACCCCTCTGATCTGTACTGTATACAGCTGACCCCTCTGATCTGTACTGTATACAGCTGCTGACCCCTCTGATCTGTACTGTATACAGCTGCTGACCCCTCTGTACTGTATACAGCCTCTGACCCCTCTGATCTGTACTGTATACAGCTGACCCCTCTGATCTGTATTGTATACAGCTGACCCCTCTGATCTGTACTGTATACGGCTGACCCCTCTGATCTGTATACAGCTGCTGACCCCTCTGATCTGTACTGTATACAGCTGACCCCTCTGATCTGTACTGTATACAGCTGACCCCTCTGATCTGTACTGTATACAGCTGACCCCTCTGATCTGTACTGTATACAGCTGCCCCCTCTGATCTGTACTGTATACAGCTGCTGACCCCTCTGATCTGTACTGTATACGGCTGACCCCTCTGATCTGTACTGTATACAGCTGACCCCTCTGATCTGTACTGTATACAGCTAACCCCTCTGATCTGTACTGTATACAGCTGACCCCTCTGATCTGTACTGTATACAGCTGCTGACCCCTCTGATCTGTACTGTATACAGCTGACCCCTCTGATCTGTACTGTATACAGCTGCTGACCCCTCTGATCTGTACTGTATACAGCTGCTGACCCCTCTGATCTGTACTGTATACAGCTGACCCCTCTGATCTATACTGTATACAGCTGCTGACCCCTCTGATCTGTACTGTATACAGCTGACCCCTCTGTACTGTATACAGCTGCTGACCCCTCTGATCTGTACTGTATACAGCTGCTGACCCCTCTGATCTGTACTGTATACAGCTGCTGACCCCTCTGATCTGTACTGTATACAGCTGCTGACCCCTCTGATCTGTACTGTATACGGCTGACCCCTCTGATCTGTACTGTATACGGCTGACCCCTCTGATCTGTACTGTATACGGCTGACCTCTCTGATCTGTACTGTATACAGCTGACCCCTCTGATCTGTACTGTATACAGCTGACCCCTCTGATCTGTACTGTATACAGCTGACCCCTCTGATCTGTACTGTATACAGCTGACCCCTCTGATCTGTACTGTATACAGCTGCTGACCCCTCTGATCTGTACTGTATACAGCTGCTGACCCCTCTGATCTGTATACGGCTGACCCCTCTGATCTGTATACGGCTGACCCCTCTAATCTGTACTGTATACAGCTGCTGACCCCTCTGATCTGTACTGTATACAGCTGACCCCTCTGATCTGTACTGTATACAGCTGACCCCTCTGATCTGTACCGTATACGGCTGACCCCTCTCATCTGTACCGTATACGGCTGACCCCTCTGATCTGTACCGTATACGGCTGACCCCTCTGATCTGTACCGTATACGGCTGACCCCTCTGATCTGTACCGTATACGGCTGACCCCTCTGATCTGTACCGTATACGGCTGACCCCTCTGTACCGTATACGGCTGACCCCTCTGTACTGTATACGGCTGAACCCTCTGATCTGTACTGTATACAGCTGACCCCTCTGATCTGTACTGTATACAGCTGACCCCTCTGATCTGTACTGTATACGGCTGACCCCTCTGATCAGTACAGTATACGGCTGACCCCTCTGATCTGTACTGTATACAGCTGACCCCTCTGATCTGTACTGTATACAGCTGCTGACCACTCTGATCTGTACTGTATACGGCTGACCCCTCTGATCTGTACTGTATACGGCTGATGACCCCTCTGATCTGTACTGTATACAGCTGATGACCCCTCTGATCTGTACTGTATACGGCTGACCCCTCTGATCTGTACTGTATACGGCTGACCCCTCTGATCTGTACTGTATACAGCTGCTGACCCCTCTGATCTGTACTGTATACAGCTGACCCCTCTGATCTGTACCGTATACGGCTGACCCCTCTCATCTGTACCGTATACGGCTGACCCCTCTGATCTGTACTGTATACAGCTGCTGACCCCTCTGATCTGTACTGTATACAGCTGACCCCTCTGATCTGTACCGTATACGGCTGACCCCTCTCATCTGTACCGTATACGGCTGACCCCTCTCATCTGTACCGTATACGGCTGACCCCTCTGATCTGTACCGTATACGGCTGACCCCTCTGATCTGTACCGTATACGGCTGACCCCTCTGATCTGTACCGTATACGGCTGACCCCTCTGTACCGTATACGGCTGACCCCTCTGTACTGTATACGGCTGAACCCTCTGATCTGTACTGTATACAGCTGACCCCTCTGATCTGTACTGTATACAGCTGACCCCTCTGATCTGTACTGTATACGGCTGACCCCTCTGATCAGTACTATATACGGCTGACCCCTCTGATCTGTACTGTATACAGCTGACCCCTCCGATCTGGACTGTATACAGCTGACCCCTCTGATCTGTACTGTATACAGCTGCTGACCACTCTGATCTGTACTGTATACGGCTGACCCCTCTGATCTGTACTGTATACGGCTGATGACCCCTCTGATCTGTACTGTATACAGCTGATGACCCCTCTGATCTGTACTGTATACGGCTGACCCCTCTGATCTGTACTGTATACGGCTGACCCCTCTGATCTGTACTGTATACAGCTGCTGACCCCTCTGATCTGTACTGTATACAGCTGACCCTTCCGATCTGTACTGTATACAGCGGACCCCTCTGATCTGTACTGTATACGGCTGACCCCTCCGATCTGTACTGTATACAGCTGACCCCTCTGATCTGTACTGTATACAGCGGACCCCTCTGATCTGTACTGTATACGGCTGACCCCTCTGATCTGTACCGTATACGGCTGACCCCTCTGATCTGTACCGTATACGGCTGACCCCTCTGATCTGTACCGTATACGGCTGACCCCTCTGATCTGTACCGTATACGGCTGACCCCTCTGATCTGTACCGTATACGGCTGACCCCTCTGATCTGTACCGTATACGGCTGACCCCTCTGATCTGTACCGTATACGGCTGACCCCTCTGATCTGTACCGTATACGGCTGACCCCTCTGATCTGTACCGTATATGGCTGACCCCTCTGTACTGTATACAGCTGACCCCTCTGATCTGTACTGTATACGGCTGACCCCTCTGATCTGTACTGTATACGGCTGACCCCTCTGATCTGTACTGTATACGGCTGACCCCTCTGATCTGTACTGTATACAGCTGCTGACCCCTCTGATCTGTACTGTATACAGCTGACCCTTCCGATCTGTACTGTATACAGCGGACCCCTCTGATCTGTACTGTATACGGCTGACCCCTCCGATCTGTACTGTATACAGCTGACCCCTCTGATCTGTACTGTATACAGCGGACCCCTCTGATCTGTACTGTATACGGCTGACCCCTCTCATCTGTACCGTATACGGCTGACCCCTCTCATCTGTACCGTATACGGCTGACCCCTCTGATCTGTACCGTATACGGCTGACCCCTCTGATCTGTACCGTATACGGCTGACCCCTCTGATCTGTACCGTATACGGCTGACCCCTCTGATCTGTACCGTATACGGCTGACCCCTCTGATCTGTACCGTATACGGCTGACCCCTCTGATCTGTACCGTATACGGCTGACCCCTCTGATCTGTACCGTATATGGCTGACCCCTCTGTACTGTATATGGCTGACCCCTCTGTACTGTATACAGCTGACCCCTCTGATCTGTACTGTATACGGCTGACCCCTCTGATCTGTACTGTATACAGCTGACCCCTCTGATCTGTACTGTATACGGCTGACCCCTCTGATCTGTACTGTATACGGCTGACCCCTCTGATCTGTACTGTATACAGCTGACCCCTCTGATCTGTACTGTATACGGCTGACCCCTCTGATCTGTACTGTATACAGCTGACCCCTCTGATCTGTACTGTATACAGCTGCTGACCACTCTGATCTGTACTGTATACGGCTGACCCCTCTGATCTGTACTGTATACAGCTGACCCCTCTGATCTGTACTGTATACAGCTGCTGACCCCTCTGATCTGTACCGTATACGGCTGACCCCTCCGATCTGTACTGTATACAGCTGACCCCTCCGATCTGTACTGTATACGGCTGACCCCTCCGATCTGTACTGTATACGGCTGACCCCTCCGATCTGGACTGTATACGGCTGACCCCTCTGATCTGTACCGTATACAGCTGCTGACCCCTCTGATCTGTACCGTATACGGCTGACCCCTTTTGATCTGTACCGTATACGGCTGACCCCTCTGATCTGTACTGTATACGGCTGACCCCTCTGATCAGTACTGTATACGGCTGACCCCTCTGATCTGTACTGTATACAGCTGACCCCTCTGATCTGTACTGTATACAGCTGACCCCTCTGATCTGGACTGTATACGGCTGACCCCTCTGATCTGTACTGTATACAGCTGCTGACCCCTCTGATCTGTACTGTATACGGCTGACCCCTCTGATCTGTACTGTATACAGCTGCTGACCCCTCTGATCTGTACTGTATACGGCTGACCCCTCTGATCTGTACTGTATACAGCTGACCCCTCTGATCTGTACTGTATACGGTTGACCCCTCTGATCAGTACTGTATACGGCTGACCCCTCTGATCAGTACTGTATACGGCTGACCCCTCTGATCAGTACTGTATACGGCTGACCCCTCTGATCTGTATACGGCTGACCCCTCTGATCTGTATACGGCTGACCCCTCTAATCTGTACTGTATACAGCTGCTGACCCCTCTGATCTGTACTGTATACAGCTGACCCCTCTGATCTGTACTGTATACAGCTGACCCCTCTGATCTGTACTATATACAGCTGACCCCTCTGATCTGTACTGTATACGGCTGACCCCTCTCATCTGTACCGTATACGGCTGACCCCTCTGATCTGTACCGTATACGGCTGACCCCTCTGATCTGTACCGTATACGGCTGACCCCTCTGTACTGTATACGGCTGACCCCTCTGTACTGTATACAGCTGACCCCTCTGATCTGTACTGTATACGGCTGAACCCTCTGATCTGTACTGTATACAGCTGACCCCTCTGATCTGTACTGTATACGGCTGACCCCTCTGATCTGTACTGTATACAGCTGCCCCCTCTGATCTGTACCGTATACGGCTGACCCCTCTGATCTGTACTGTATACGGCTGACCCCTCTGATCTGTACTGTATACGGCTGACCCCTCTGATCTGTACTGTATACAGCTGACCCCTCTGATCTGTACCGTATACAGCTGCTGACCCCTCTGATCTGTACCGTATACGGCTGACCCCTCCGATCTGTACTGTATACAGCTGCTGACCCCTCCGATCTGTACTGTATACAGCTGACCCCTCCGATCTGTACTGTATACGGCTGACCCCTCCGATCTGTACTGTATACAGCTGACCCCTCCGATCTGGACTGTATACGGCTGACCCCTCTGATCAGTACTGTATACAGCTGACCCCTCTGATCTGTACCGTATACAGCTGCTGACCCCTCTGATCTGTACCGTATACGGCTGACCCCTCTGATCTGTACCGTATACGGCTGACTCCTCTGATCTGTACTGTATACAGCTGCTGACCCCTCCGTTCTGTACTGTATACAGCTGACCCCTCCGATCTGGACTGTATACGGCTGACCCCTCTGATCTGTACTGTATACAGCTGACCCCTCCGATCTGGACTGTATACAGCTGCTGACCCCTCTGATCTGTACCGTATACGGCTGACCCCTCTGATCTGTACCGTATACGGCTGACCCCTCTGATCTGTACCGTATACAGCTGCTGACCCCTCTGATCTGTACCGTATACAGCTGCTGACCCCTCTGATCTGTACCGTATACAGCTGCTGACCCCTCTGATCTGTACTGTATACAGCTGCTGACCCCTCTGATCTGTACTGTATACAGCTGCTGACCCCTCTGATCTGTACTGTATACGGCTGACCCCTCTGATCTGTACTGTATACAGCTGACCCCTCTGATCTGTACTGTATACGGCTGACCCCTCTGATCAGTACTGTATACGGCTGACCCCTCTGATCAGTACTGTATACGGCTGACCCCTCTGATCAGTACTGTATACGGCTGACCCCTCTGATCTGTACTGTATACAGCTGACCCCTCTGATCTGTACTGTATACAGCTGACCCCTCTGATCTGGACTGTATACGGCTGACCCCTCTGATCTGTACTGTATACAGCTGACCCCTCTGATCTGTACTGTATACAGCTGACCCCTCTGATCTGTACTGTATACGGCTGACCCCTCTGATCTGTACTGTATACAGCTGACCCCTCTGATCTGTACAGTATACAGCTGCTGACCCCTCTGATCTGTACTGTATACGGCTGACCCCTCTGATCTGGACTGTATACGGCTGACCCCTCTGATCTGTACTGTATACGGCTGACCCCTCTGATCTGTACTGTATACGGCTGACCCCTCTGATCTGTACTGTATACAGCTGACCCCTCTGATCTGTACTGTATACAGCTGACCCCTCTGATCTGTACTGTATACGGCTGACCCCTCTGATCTGTACTGTATACAGCTGACCCCTCTGATCTGTACTTTATACGGCTGACCCCTCTGATCTGTACTGTATACAGCTGACCCCTCTGATCTGTACTGTATACAGCTGCTGACCCCTCTGATCTGGACTGTATACTGCTGACCCCTCTGATCTGGACTGTATACAGCTGCTGACCCCTCTGATCTGTACTGTATATAGCTGACCCCTCTGATCTGTACTGTATACAGCTGCTGACCCCTCTGATCTGGACTGTATACAGCTGCTGACCCATCTGATCTGTACTGTATACAGCTGCTGACCCCTCTGATCTGTACCGTATACGGCTGACCCCTCTGATCTGTACTGTATACAGCTGCTGACCCCTCTGATCTGTACTGTATACAGCTGCTGACCCCTCTGATCTGTACTGTATACAGCTGACCCCTCTGATCTGTACTGTATACAGCTGCTGACCCCTCTGATCTGTACTGTATACGGCTGACCCCTCTGATCTGTACTGTATACAGCTGACCCCTCTGATCTGTACCGTATACGGCTGACCCCTCTGATCTGTACTGTATACAGCTGCTGACCCCTCTGATCTGTACTGTATACGGCTGACCCCTCTGATCTGTACTGTATACAGCTGCTGACCCCTCTGATCTGTACTGTATACAGCTGACCCCTCTGATCTGTACTGTATACGGCTGACCCCTCTGATCTGTATACGGCTGACCCCTCTGATCTGTATACGGCTGACCCCTCTAATCTGTACTGTATACAGCTGCTGACCCCTCTGATCTGTACTGTATACAGCTGACCCCTCTGATCTGTACTGTATACAGCTGACCCCTCTGATCTGTACTGTATACGGCTGACCCCTCTGATCTGTACCGTATACGGCTGACCCCTCTGATCTGTACCGTATACGGCTGACCCCTCTGATCTGTACCGTATACGGCTGACCCCTCTGATCTGTACCGTATACGGCTGACCCCTCTGTACTGTATACGGCTGAACCCTCTGATCTGTACTGTATACAGCTGACCCCTCTGATCTGTACTGTATACAGCTGATGACCCCTCTGATCTGTACTGTATACGGCTGACCCCTCTGATCTGTACTGTATATGGCTGACCCCTCTGATCTGTACTGTATACAGCTGATGACCCCTCTGATCTGTACTGTATACAGCTGATGACCCCTCTGATCTGTACTGTATACAGCTGCTGACCCCTCTGATCTGTACTGTATACAGCTGCTGACCCCTCTGATCTGTACTGTATACAGCTGCTG
Organism: Dendropsophus ebraccatus; assembly: GCA_027789725.1. NCBI lineage: Eukaryota > Metazoa > Chordata > Amphibia > Anura > Hylidae > Dendropsophus > Dendropsophus ebraccatus. The sequence continues at coordinate 1,458,549 of JAQFWZ010000067.1, read as the reverse complement.
ACCCCTCTGATCTGTACTGTATACGGCTGACCCCTCTGATCTGTACTGTATACGGCTGACCCCTCTGATCTATACACAGCTGCTGACCCCTCTGATCTGTACTGTATACAGCTGCTGACCCCTCTGATCTGTACTGTATACAGCTGATGACCCCTCTGATCTGTACTGTATACGGCTGACCCCTCTGATCTGGACTGTATACGGCTGACCCCTTTGATCTGGACTGTATACAGCTAACCCCTCTGATCTGGACTGTATACAGCTGACCCCTCTGATCTGTACTTTATACGGCTGACCCCTCTGATCTGTACTGTATACAGCTGACCCCTCTGATCTGTACTGTATACAGCTGCTGACCCCTCTGATCTGTACTGTATACAGCTGCTGACCCCTCTGATCTGTACTGTATACAGCTGACCCCTCTGATCTGTACTGTATACAGCTGCTGACCCCTCTGATCTGTACTGTATACAGCTGATGACCCCTCTGATCTGTACTGTATACGGCTGACCCCTCTGATCTGGACTGTATACGGCTGACCCCTTTGATCTGGACTGTATACAGCTGCTGACCCCTCTGATCTGGACTGTATACGGCTGACCCCTTTGATCTGGACTGTATACAGCTAACCCCTCTGATCTGGACTGTATACAGCTGACCCCTCTGATCTGGACTGTATACAGCTGCTGACCCCTCTGATCTGTACTGTATACAGCTGATGACCCCTCTGATCTGTACCGTATACAGCTGCTGACCCCTCTGATCTGTACCGTATACAGCTGCTGACCCCTCTGATCTGTACTGTATACGGCTGACCCCTCTGATCTGTACTGTATACAGCTGCTGACCCCTCTGATCTGTACTGTATACAGCTGCTGACCCCTCTGATCTGTACTGTATACAGCTGACCCCTCTGATCTGTACTGTATACAGCTGACCCCTCTGATCTGTACTGTATACAGCTGCTGACCCCTCTGATCTGTACTGTATACAGCTGCTGACCCCTCTGATCTGTACTGTATACGGCTGACCCCTCTGATCTCTACTGTATACCACCTGTAAGGACACACCTATATATACCACCTGTAAGGACATACCTGTATATACCACCTGTAAGGACATACCTATATATACCACCTGTAAGGACACACCTATATATACCTCCTGTAAGGACATACCTATATATACCACCTGTAAGGACATACCTATATATACCACCTGTAAGGACATACCTATATATACCACCTGTAAGGACACACCTATATATACCACCTGTAAGGACACACCTATATATACCACCCGTAAGGACACAACTATATATACCACCTGTAAGGACATACCTATATAGGCCACCTGTAAGGACACACCTATATATACCACCTGTAAGGACACACCTATATATACCACCTGTAAGGACATACCTATATATACCACCTGTAAGGACATACCTATATAGGCCACCTGTAAGGACACACCTATATATACCACCTTTAAGGACACACCTATATATACCACCTGTAAGGACATACCTATATAGGCCACCTGTAAGGACACACCTATATATACCACCTGTAAGGACACACCTATATATACCACCTGTAAGGACACACCTATATATACCACCTGTAAGGACACACCTATATATACCACCTGTAAGGACACACCTATATATACCACCTGTAAGGACACACCTATATATACCACCTGTAAGGACACACCTATATAGGCCACCTGTAAGGACACACCTATATATACCACCTGTAAGGACACACCTATATATACCACCTGTAAGGACATACCTATATAGGCCACCTGTAAGGACACACCTATATATACCACCTGTAAGGACACACCTGTAAGGACATACCTATATATACCACCTGTAAAGACCTACCTATATATACCACCTGTAAGGACACACCTATATATACCACCTGTAAGGACACACCTATATATACCACCTGTAAGGACATACCTATATAGGCCACCTGTAAGGACACACCTATATATACCACCTGTAAGGACACACCTATATAGGCCACCTGTAAGGACATACCTTACATCCACTTACATTCCCTGAAACAGGCAGGAAGATAACAGACTATGCAGACAGGCACTTTACGGTGTTACTTACAGTAGGTTATGATAGGTGTAGATAATACAGCCGTACACAACCCTCTCTGTTATATTTGTTGTCCCCTGGGCCGCCCAATGTGAGGATACTACATCACATTACACATGGCTTCCTTCTGCTGGTTTTGTCAGATAACTTAGAGTGACATACAAGGCTGTCGGCAAATACAGTTACTTACTGTCCGCTTTCCATCTTCAGCCTGTATCTCCTCTCCATCCGCTGGTCTCTCAGCTTGTGGCTGATTGTCTCTGGAAAAGACAAAAACAAACAGATCCACATCTCCCCATCCACCTGTACACTATGTACGGTTACCTCAGGAAGAGACCGGAAACATCTCCCCATCCCCCTGTACACTATGTACGGTTACCTCAGGAAGAGACCGGAAACATCTCCCCATCCCCCTGTACACTATGTACGGTTACCTCAGGAAGAGACCGGAAACATCTCCCCCTCCACCTGTACACTATGTACGGTTACCTCAGGAAGAGACCGGAAACATCTCCCCCTCCACCTGTACACTATGTACGGTTACCTCAGGAAGAGACCGGAAACATCTCCCCAACCACCTGTATACTATGTACGGTTACCTCAGGAAGAGACCGGAAACATCTCCCCATCCCCCTGTACACTATGTACGGTTACCTCAGGAAGAGACCGGAAACATCTCCCCATCCCCCTGTACACTATGTACGGTTACCTCAGGAAGAGACCGGAAACATCTCCCCCTCCACCTGTACACTATGTACGGTTACCTCAGGAAGAGACCGGAAACATCTCCCCCTCCACCTGTACACTATGTACGGTTACCTCAGGAAGAGACCGGAAACATCTCCCCAACCACCTGTATACTATGTACGGTTACCTCAGGAAGAGACCGGAAACATCTCCCCATCCCCCTGTATACTATGTACGGTTACCTCAGGAAGAGACCGGAAACATCTCCCCATCCCCCTGTATACTATGTACGGTTACCTCAGGAAGAGACCGGAAACATCTCCCCATCCCCCTGTATACTATGTACGGTTACCTCAGGAAGAGACCGGAAACATCTCCCCCTCCACCTGTACACTATGTACGGTTACCTCAGGAAGAGACCGGAAACATCTCCCCATCCCCCTGTACACTATGTACGGTTACCTCAGGAAGAGACCGGAAACATCTCCCATCCTCCTGTACACTATGTACGGTTACCTCAGGAAGAGACCGGAAACATCTCCCCATCCTCCTGTACACTATGTACGGTTACCTCAGGAAGAGACCGGAAACATCTCCACATCCATCTGTACACTATGTACGGTTACCTCAGGAAGAGACCGGGAACATCTCCCCATCCACCTGTATACTATGTACGGTTACCTCAGGAAGAGACCGGAAACATCTCCCCATCCCCCTGTACACTATGTACGGTTACCTCAGGAAGAGACCGGAAACATCTCCCATCCTCCTGTACACTATGTACGGTTACCTCAGGAAGAGACCGGAAACATCTCCCATCCTCCTGTACACTATGTACGGTTACCTCAGGAGGAGACTGGACGCATCTCCCCATCCCCCTGTACACTATGTACGGTTACCTCAGGAAGAGACCGGAAACATCTCCCCATCCCCCTGTACACTATGTGCGGTTACCTCAGGAAGAGACCGGAAACATCTCCCCATCCTCCTGTACACTATGTACGGTTACCTCAGGAAGAGACCGGAAACATCTCCCCCTCCACCTGTATACTATGTACGGTTACCTCAGGAAGAGACCGGAAGCATCTCCCCATCCACCTGTATACTATGTACGGTTACCTCAGGAAGAGACCGGAAACATCTCCCCATCCACCTGTATACTATGTACGGTTACCTCAGGAAGAGACCGGAAACATCTCCCCATTCCCTTGTACGCTATGTACGGTTACCTCAGGAAGAGACCGGAAACATCTCCCCATCCACCTGTATACTATGTACGGTTACCTCAGGAAGAGACTGGAAACATCTCCCCCTCCACCTGTATACTATGTACGGTTACCTCAGGAAGAGACTGGAAACATCTCCCCCTCCACCTGTATACTATGTACGGTTCCTCAGGAAGAGACCAGAAACATCTCCCCCTCCACCTGTACACTATGTACGGTTACCTCAGGAAGAGACCGGAAACATCTCCCCATCCTCCTGTACACTATGTACGGTTACCTCAGGAAGAGACTGGAAACATCTCCCCATCCACCTGTATACTATGTACGGTTACCTCAGGAAGAGACCGGAAACATCTCCCCCTGCATACTATGTACGGTTACCTCAGGAAGAGACCGGAAACATCTCCCATCCACCTGTACACTATGTACGGTTACCTCAGGAAGAGACCGGAAACATCTCCCCATCCCCCTGTATACTATGTACGGTTACCTCAGGAAGAGACCGGAAACATCTTCCCATCCACCTGTACACTATGTACAGTTACCTCAGGAAGAGACTGGAAACATCTCCCCATCCACCTGTATACTATGTACGGTTACCTCAGGAAGAGACCGGAAACATCTCCCCATCCCCCTGTACACTATGTACGGTTACCTCAGGAAGAGACCGGAAACATCTCCCCATCCCCCTGTACACTATGTACGGTTACCTCAGGAAGAGACCGGAAACATCTCCCCATCCCCCTGTACACTATGTACGGTTACCTCAGGAAGAGACCGGAAACATCTCCCCATCCACCTGTATACTATGTACGGTTACCTCAGGAAGAGACCGGAAACATCTCCCCATTCCCTTGTACGCTATGTACGGTTACCTCAGGAAGAGACCGGAAACATCTCCCCATCCACCTGTATACTATGTACGGTTACCTCAGGAAGAGACCGGAAACATCTCCCCATCCCCCTGTACACTATGTACGGTTACCTCAGGAAGAGACCGGAAACATCTCCCCATCCCCCTGTATACTATGTACGGTTACCTCAGGAAGAGACCGGAAACATCTCCCCATCCACCTGTATACTATGTACGGTTACCTCAGGAAGAGACCGGAAACATCTCCCCCTCCACCTGTATACTATGTACGGTTACCTCAGGAAGAGACTGGACGCATCTCCCCATCCACCTGTATACTATGTCCTGTATATACATGTACTGTATAGATGGAGTAGGGGCTCCTGTATATACATGTACTGTATAGATGGAGTAGGGGGCCCTGTATACATGTACTGTATAGATCAGGGGTCCTCAACTGGCGGACCGCGGTCCGAACCCGGACCGCGGAGGCCAGCTGTCCGGACCCCTGGTCAGACCTCCTAACCGCCCCGGATCCGGTCCGTCCCGCTCCCCACCGCACTGCCTCCCGCCCCATAGGCGTACTGTCCTTAGATGTCAGTACGCCTGTGGGGCTGGGGGCAGTGTCGGTCCGGCCCCCGGCTGATACGCGCTCTGTAGGGATGTCCCGGGGATTCCCCAGCAGAGCGCGCACCACAGACCTCAGTGTACGCTGCCGGCCTGTCCTTCCCGGAAGTGCAGGCCGGAGGCGTACGCTGAGGTCACTGATGCGCGCTCTGCTGGGGAATCCCCGGGACATCCCCAGAGAGCGCGTATCAGCCGGGGGCCGGACCAACGGGAAGAGAAGAAGACAGCCGCAGCGGGGAACGAGGTGCTAGGTGAGTTGTTTTTGTTATTTTTTTTTTCTGTCTGGGGGGCATCTACAAGGGGAGAGTGCACAGGTGGACTATATACTACAGGGGGGACCTCACAGGGGGCTATATACTACTGAGGGGGCTATATACTACTGGGGGGAGCGCACAGGGGGCTATATACTACAGGGGGGACCTCACAGGGGGCTATATACTACTGAGGGGGCTATATACTACTGGGGGGAGCGCACAGGGGGCTATATACTACAGGGGGGACCTCACAGGGGGCTATATACTACTGAGGGGGCTATATACTACTGGGGGGAGCGCACAGGGGGTTAAATACTACAGGGGGGACCTCACAGGGGCTATATACTACAGGGGGGAGCTCACAGGGGGGCTATATACTACTTGGGGGGAGCTCACGGGGGCTATATACTACTGGGGGGAGCTCACAGGGGGCTATATACTACAGGGGGAGAGCACAGGGGGGCTATATACTACTGGGGGGAGCTCACAGGGGGCTATATACTACTGGGGGACAGCGCACAGGGGGCTATATACTACAGGGGGGGGAGCGCACAGGGGGGCTATATACTACTGGGGGGAGCTCACAGGGGGCTATATTCTACAGGGGGAGAGCGCACGGGGAGGCTATATACTACTGGGGGGAGCTCACAGGGGGCTATATACTACAGGGGGAGAGCGTACAGGGGGGCTATATACTACTGGGGGAGCAACAGGGGGCTATATACTACTAAGGGAGAGCGCACAGGGGGGGCTATACACTACTGGGGGAGCAACAGGGGGGCTATATACTACCAGGGCAGTCACCCCCTTTGTACCTAATATCAAAGGCCTGGTGAGAGAGAAAAAAATGCCAGTTTTCCCGCTAATAAGCAGCAATTCTGTATATAAATAGTTGAACGTTTGTGACAAAGTAACAAAACACGTTTCCTACTGATGTTCAGCTCGGACTTTCACCTGACAATAGACCCCGGTAAGTGGACCTTCACTAAAAGTTGTTGAGTACCCCTGGTATAGATGGAGTAGGGGGCCCTGTATATACATGTACTGTATAGATGGAGTAGGGGGCCCTGTATACATGTACTGTATAGATGGAGTAGGGGGCCCTGTATACATGTACTGTATAGATGGAGTAGGGGGTCCTGTATACATGTACTGTATAGATGGAGTAGGGTCCTGTATACATGTACTGTATAGATGGAGTAGGGGGTCCTGTATACATGTACTGTATAGATGAAGTAGGGGGTCCTGTGTATATACATTTACTGTATAGATGGAGTAGGGGGCCCTGTATATACATGTACTGTATAGATGGAGTAGGGGGTCCTGTATACATGTACTGTATAGATGGAGTAGGGGTCCTGTATACATGTACTGTATAGATGGAGTAGGGGGCCCTGTATATACATGTACTGTATAGATGGAGTAGGGGGTCCTGTATATACATGTACTGTATAGATGGAGTAGGGGGTCCTGTGTATATACATGTACTGTATAGATGGAGTAGGGGGCCCTGTATATACATGTACTGTATAGATGGAGTAGGGGGTCCTGTATATACATGTACTGTATGGATGGAGTAGGGGGTCCTGTATATACATGTACTGTATGGATGGAGTAGGGGGTCCTGTATATACATGTACTGTATAGATGGAGTAGGGGGTCCTGTATATACATGTACTGTATAGATGGAGTAGGGGGTCCTGTATATACATGTACTGTATAGATGGAGTGGGGGTCCTGTATACATGTACTGTATAGATGGAGTAGGGGGTCCTGTATACCTGTACTGTATAGATGGAGTAGGAGTCTACCAGTTATTACTGTGGATGTTGTGAGGCAGCTTCCCTAGCAACCATTGCTCCCTGTGAAAATGAAAGCAGTAATCCTATTGGTTGCTAAGGCTCCAACTGCCGTGTCTGCTGCAGCTAATTATATCACCTGTGTGCAGTGAGGAGATTTTCCCATTCATCTCTATGGGGCGCCTCTCTTCCCCCTCCCCCTCCCCTCCTGTACATCTGGCGGGGACGGGACCTTCGCTATAACCTTCCCGGGCACCAAATGTATCTGTGGGCCAAATTTGGGGTCAAACGGTTCAGGCGTTTGGAAGTCTATAGAGGTCAGACAGACAGACAGAAGGACAGACAGACAGAAGGACAGACAGAAGGACAGACAGACAGAAGGACAGACAGAAGGACAGACAGAAGGACGGACAGACAGAAGGACAGACAGAAGGACAGACAGACAGACAGACAGACAGAAGGACAGACAGACAGAAGGACAGACAGACAGAAGGACAGACAGACAGACAGACAGACAGAAGGACAGACAGACAGACAGACAGACAGAAGGACAGACAGACAGAAGGACAGACAGACAGACAGACAGAAGGACAGACAGACAGACTTTGATTTTTATGATATAGATAAAAAGTCATGAGCTAGTTTGCTATAATCACCACAAAACTGTTAACCCTAAAAATTAAAAAATTATAAATAATAATAAAACATATTACACTCGGCTAGTCCCATATAACCTTCTTTTGCTATAAATTAAATAAAACACCTTAAAGATGAAATGTAAAGCATACAGTATATAGAATAATTCTTTTTGTCAGAAGCTTCAGCCTATTTGTACCATTATTAGCTGACATGAATCCGTTCCCCCAGTAAGCGGCTCTTATCAGTAAGCAGAGCGCTCCGGGCCTCACCTCTAACCTTGAGCAGGAAAATCATAGATTACAAGAGTGAAAAAAAAACTTCTTAGAAGTATCATACGTTGGGGACACACACTTAAAGGGGCAGTGCTTACAATATATATTGGGATAGATATATCTACAAAAAAATAGTTTTTTTGTTTTTTTTTCCCCCCTATAAAGTTACATAGAAATATATATATTACAGTAGTAAGTTACTCCGGGCTCTTGTACCATTGGGTTCTTAATAAGTGCACAAAATTCTGCGTTTGATCTTTACCAAATATCACTTTTCTCTTGACATTTCTACTAAACGTGCTTTTTCTCTCGGACTCCTCCTGACACTCCCGTACAACACTAATAGGTCTACTAGACCCGGCTCCTTTAAGCAGTCTCATTGCTTTTCCTTTCAACAAACCTTTGTCTAACTTTCCTAACCATCAGGTAATAACATTCATTAATAAATGTGCAGAACAGTTGTTAGACTCTATCGGAGAGTCCTGTGCCCGCCCCCTCAGTGACACTAAGCAGTATGGGCGGGGGACAGAAATGCCAGGAGCTAAAATGGCCTCCGGACTAGATAACCGGATATAGGGGTGTTGGCTTAGGGCATGGTTTTGAGACGTCACAATTATAATACGGACGTGGATGATATGGGGAGTGGTTGGCTTTCAGTCGCCATCTTTGAGGGCTGATTACAGAAAAGTGGCGTACACAAATAAGTACATGTTTTATGATCGGGACAACAGAAAATGATCAACATTTTGTAGCAAGTCACATTCTTCTAAAGGGGAACACCAGCTTGGCAAGACTGGCTGAAATACAACAGTATATAGTATATAGTTTAGGGGATTACCTTAACAGCTTTGATTTTTTTTTTTTTCTCTAACTCTGCTTGCATGTGATCTGCAGCCCACTGGTTGATGGCCTTGTACAAAACATAACAAATAACACACAAAAAAACTTTGTATGCTGCTTCACTACGCAGCATTAATTAACCTCTTCAGCTCTCTCAGTACTGTATCTAGCAATGAGCTGGACTGTTCTCCTTGTCTGAGTACGTGGCTTTGTACTCAGACACTTACATGGCACTGTACACTATTTGAGGTTAGGCTGCCCACCTCCACAAAGGCATTGGTCTTACTATCAGGTAAGGGGCACTTTAAATCAAAGTAACTACTTCAACAGCCGACCAAGGGGAAGATTCCTGCAGAACATAGGGCCTATACGCCACCATTGGAGGTAGGTTGGCTCCTGCTGGATCTGGGCCTATACGCCACCATTGGGGGTAGGTTGGCTCCTGCTGGATCTGGGTCTATACGCCACCATTGGGGGTAGGTTGGCTCCTGCTGGATCTGGGTCTATATGCCACCATTGGAGGTAGGTTGGCTCCTGCAGAACATAGTATCTATACGCCACCATTGGAGGTAGGTTGGCTTTTTGCAGGATCTGGGGTTTGTATACAGATATACACTGGGTACAATGATGTAACATAATGATGTGGCTTGGGTCGGCCACACACACTACAATATTCTATCTCATCTAGATATTGCTGGTAACCGGCACATGACATGTCCACCCAGCTGGACCTGTGCTTCCCACCCATTATCCTGAATGTTTTCCTTCTGTCTGACCCTCTGGCTCTCATCTATCTACTCCACACCCTCCCCTCTTAGAACTCTAATCCTTGATTTCCCACTAGGGATAGTACTTAAGCCCCTATTCCACAGGTCGTTTAGAGGAGCAAACGAGCGCTCTCAGCGCTTGTTTGCTCCTCGTTCCCCGATCGCTGCCGCCGCTATTCAATGCGGCTGCAGCGAGCGGATGAGTGCGGGAGGGGGCGGCGGGGAGCTGCGGGGGGGCTGCTCGGGTGATCGCTGATCGTCCGGGCAGCCCATAGGATATAGCAGCGTCTGCTGCCGATGCTCCTATTCAACTGCGGGACTGCAGCAGATCGCTGCTATATCAGTCGCTAGTTTTCAACATGTTGAAAAACAAGCGACTGCAACGATCAGCCGACATGAACGATATCGGCTGATCGTTGCACTCTATTCCACCGGACGATTATCGTCCGTAGCGGCCGATATTGGCCGAATACGAACGATAATCGTTCCGTGGAATAGGGCCTTTAGATTCAACCCTAAGGTTCCTGGAAATTCCAAGGACCCATTTGCCCCGCATGTTACATATAGGCCTGGTCACCTACCCACAAGGCAAAATAAGTGTGCACAGGAGTGTGGGGGGTTTCCCAGGTGTTGGTTAGAGAGCCAGAGGTTGGTGGGGCTAAGGCGTGTATCTGCCTTCATATCAAACCTCCTAAATATCTGCTCTAGATCTTGCACTGCATCTTCTCATGCCCATCGCTAACTATATCTTGGCTGTTCAATTTCCCATAGCCCTCCCATAAAGATGATGAGTTCCTGTTTTTAGTGAACATCTGTCCCATTCTCGCACCCAGCCCTAGGTAGCTTATTGGGGATTGTCCAGACCTATCTAGGTCTTATAGTAGGCTCCTGCTTGCGGCGGGATGCCTTCCCTCTTTGCCGTCCTCCTAAGCGGTGAGAATAATCCACGGGTCTACTGATCCATGGCGCCTACATCTTGTACCGAATCGACAGGGCACAAGCAAGGAGTGGAACCAATACAAGTACTATTTCCACTGGTCACCGAACAGATTGTTTTCACTTCCGGAACCCGTTCATACAGAGAGTCTATGCGCCTACTGTGTGTGACCTTGCAGCTGCTCTCGATATTATGCTGTATTACAAGGGTTAAGCAATAATCACAGCCTCCCCGTAGGGACGTAGAAGTGAATAAGTTCGGCAATCCCTTTCCTAATTCAGCATAAATACAGCAACAGCTTATCTCAATCACACCACAGTTTGCGACGGCAATGCAGCACTTTAACCTTGTCCTATCCTGGGTTACAGAGTTCTTTGTCTAACAATTAGACTCAGCATTACAGACATATAGAGAACGCAGGTGTGACGGGAATCTCATTAGATCCGCTCCGCGGAGGCACAGATAGTACGTAAGAAAGGGAAAGTCTTTCTTACCTGGCCAGATATATCTGTGCGTCCGATGACGGATAAATTACCACATCCTGTCTGTCTGCGTTTGCAAGAGGCTGAGTCCCTGTTCGGGCGCCAAATGATAAGTCTAAATTTAGATGTTGACCCCTCTCTGTGGAGAAAAAGTCAAATACCCAGGATAAAGGATGGTTTTTAAATATATCTAGAGCTGTAACCTGCAGTATTACCAACTCGTCACTTATAAATCACGGACACAGATAAGACAATGTATCAGGATTATAAGCCTGGATAATGGCCACGTTTTATTATGGTAATCACATTTTATAGACAGAATATGGGGCGGTACTACTCATACATATGAAATATGTAACATCCAATACAGGCGGGGTTCCAAGTCACAAGACACATACATGTCACACTCTGATAGGCCAGTCCATAAATGGCCAGTAGCATCCTGTACTGCGCAGTCAGGGTAACACAATGTTTTATTTTTCTATAAATTGTTTATAGATTACTGTCTCTCTTCTCCTTGGGTATTGTGACTATAAATGATAACTTTCCAGGAGCTGTTCTAAGTGACGTGCGTCCAGCATTCCTCTTCTTCATCCAGAACATCTCTCTGTCATCCTCTGATCATGCTCTGATCATCTCCAGTCTCTTCAGAAGGCAGTATATATAGGTGTAGTCATATAGATACAGTGCAAGTAGGTAAAATCCCAATACCTGGCCTTATCAGGGGGGAGCTGTACAGAGAGTGGATGGGGGGGAGCTGTACAAAGAGCGGATGGGGGGAGCTGTACAGAGAGAAGAGAGTGGATGGGGGGAGCTGTACAGAGAGGAGAGAGTGGATGGGGGAAGCTGTACAGAGAGGAGAGAGTGGATGGGGGAAGCTGTACAAGGAGGAGAGAGTGGATGGGGGAAGCTGTACAAGGAGGAGAGAGTGGATGGGAGGAGCTGTACAGAGAGGAGGGAGCCGATGGGGGAGCTGTACAGAGAGGAGAGAGCAGATGGGGGGAGCTGTACAGAGAGCGGATGGGGGGAGCTGTAAAGGGAGGAGAGAGTGGATGGGGGGAGCTGTACAAAGAGAGGAGAGAGCGGATGGGGCAGCTGTACAGGGAGGAGAGAGTGGATGGGGGAGCTGTACAGAGGGGAGAGAGCGGATGGGGGGAGCTGTACAGGGAGGAGAGAGCGGATGGGGGGAGCTGTACAGGGAGGAGAGAGCGGATGGGGGGAGCTGTACAGAGAGGAGAGAGCGGATGGGGGAGCTGTACAGAGAGGAGAGCGGATGGGGGGAGCTGTACAGAGAGGAGAGAGAGCGGATGGGGGGAGCTGTACAGGGAGGAGAGAGCGGATGGGGGAGCTGTACAGAGAGGAGAGAGCGGATGGGGGGAGCTGTACAGAGAGGAGAGAGCAGATGGGGGGAGCTGTACAGAGAGGAGAGAGTGGATGGTAGAGCTGTACAGAGAGTGGATGGGGGGAGCTGTACAGAGTGGATGGGGGGAGCTGTACAGAGTGGATGGGGGGAGCTGTACAGAGAGGAGAGAGTGGATGGGGGGAGCTGTACAGAGAGGAGAGCGGATGGGGGGAGCTGTACAGAGAGGAGAGAGAGCGGATGGGGGGAGCTGTACAGGGAGGAGAGAGCGGATGGGGGAGCTGTACAGAGAGGAGAGAGCGGATGGGGGGAGCTGTACAGAGAGGAGAGAGCAGATGGGGGGAGCTGTACAGAGAGGAGAGAGTGGATGGTAGAGCTGTACAGAGAGTGGATGGGGGGAGCTGTACAGAGTGGATGGGGGGAGCTGTACAGAGTGGATGGGGGGAGCTGTACAGAGAGGAGAGAGTGGATGGGGGGAGCTGTACAGAGAGGAGAGTGTGGATGGGGGGAGCTGTACAGAGAGGAGAGAGTGGATTGGGGAGCTGTACAGAGAAGAGAGAGTGGATGGGGGAGCTGTACAGAGAGTGGATGGGGGAGCTGTGCAGAGTGGATGGGGGGAGCTGTACAGAGTGGATGGGGGGAGCTGTACAGAGTGGATGGGGGGAGCTGTACAGAGAGTGGATGGGGGAGCTGTGCAGAGTGGATGGGGGGAGCTGTACAGAGTGGATGGGGGGAGCTGTACAGAGTGGATGGGGGGAGCTGTACAGAGTGGATGGGGGGAGCTGTACAGAGTGGATGGGGGGAGCTGCACAGAGAGGAGAGAGTGGATGGGGGGAGCTGTACAGAGAGGAGAGTGTGGATGGGGGGAGCTGTACAGAGAGGAGAGTGTGGATGGGGGGAGCTGTAGATAGAACATAGACCCTTCTGTATGCAGTGTCCCAGAACAGGCCATTTTGTCTGCTATTCTGTCTTTACACTTTTATTATAACCATTCCAGTTCTGGAAAGCTATGGTCCACTGCAACTGTGTATTGTGTAACCCCCTGCAGTATTCAGGTTTGCTGTTATGCTCATGTCTGATGTATATTCTCTTGTATATGCCCAAATGGTGATGATGCAAAGGCTGGTGTATCACATGACTGTGCCCTGTTGCCATGGTACCCCCAATGGTCATCGAGTTTTGGCTGGGGTTACCATGTGACTTCCTGTCCTATCTTCCACCTTCAGGGGGACAGGGTGTTTGTTGCTGCTGCTCCTGTGTCACAAGGCCGCAACCCTGCGGTACCTGCTGCTGCACTTACCAGAAGTGTTCCTGGCTGTGTTTTATCCTCAAGTTTCTCATCCTAACCACAAGATCTGGGTGCCGTTTTTCAGTCGTTCCTCTCATCATCTTCTCTAATCATCAACAGCAAGTATTCATCTCAGTTCCATTCCCCCCCAGCATCTTATCCTTAGTATCACTACTACTCCCATCATCCAGCACGTTACTCTCACAGCCTATTGCAGCATCACCCATTACTCTGCTTTATCCAAGTCTGCCTTATACCCGGTTGCATCCGGAGAGACTGTTGCTACTAGTTACCACCGTTACAATAAATATACAACTACCGTTGTTTCTGAACCTTGGCATTGGTGTGATCATTGGTGCCCTGACTAAGGACAACGAAGAATCGCACGCCCAGTATCCCCGCATGGTCAGGAGCCTGGTTTCCAGCTGTGACCCCTCGTGCCTACACCGTGACAACCATCTAGCTAGCAGCTGCCCCGGTTCCTGCCCGCAATAACACCTCTCAGCGGAGTGGCCCTTAGGGGCCCGGGCATCGCATGTACATCCAGATTCATTTTACATATGAAGATTAATTGGTGGAGCGAAGAGTAAGTCCCTGTGCCTGGTAATAAAGACCCCAAATCACCCAATCAGCAGGCAGGTAGGTAGCTGTAGGCAGGTTGGTGTAGGCAGGCAGGTTGGTGTAGGCAGGCAGGTTGGTGTAGGCAGGTAGGTAGCTGTAGGCAGGTAGGTAGCTGTAGGCAGGTTGGTGTAGGCAGGTAGGTAGCTGTAGGCAGGTTGGTGTAGGCAGGTAGGTAGCTGTAGGCAGGTTGGTGTAGGCAGGTAGGTAGCTGTAGGCAGGTAGGTAGCTGTAGGCAGGTTGGTGTAGGCAGGTAGGTAGCTGTAGGCAGGTTGGTGTAGGCAGGTGTAGGTGGGTAGCTGTAGGCAGGTAGGTAGCTGTAGGCAGGTAGTCCCCCCCCCCCCACACACACACACACAAAGACTGTTGATGGGATGGGTAGGTAACAGTTCATTATTATGCTGGGCCGTGCCTGGTGAGGAGTCCTGGTGGGTTAGTGTAGTCTAGTAGCATGGCGGTATGTAGTCATGTATGTGCTGCACTGTCCATCCTCCAACCTCCAGAGCAGAAGCCGTCAGACACCATGATGACGCCCCACCCGATGCCACGGCAACCCGCACTGCCCCCCCGATATATATATATATATATATATATATATGACACCTGCACACCAGTCTGATACAGCGGCATTTATTATTAGACACTATAAAGTGCGAGCAGAAGAAGTGCAAACAAAGCGTCTAAAAAGTCTTATATATACAATAAAAACAAGGGGAGATCAGAGTCACCCGAGGGAGCAGATCATGGAGAGGTCGCCCCCTGCTGCCGGGGTATGAGACCCACACCTTCATAATAACCTCACTATACAGCAGACCCCCCCCCCCTACAGGTCACCCCCTGCTGCCGGGGTATGAGACCCACACCTTCATAATAACCTCACTATACAGCAGACCCCCCCCCCCCCCCCCTACAGGTCACCCCCTGCTGCCGGGGTATGAGACCCACACCTTCATAATAACCTCACTATACAGCAGACACCCCCCCCCTACAGGTCACCCCCTGCTGCTGGAGTATGACACCCACACCTTCATAATAACCTCACTATACAGCAGACCCCCCCCCATGCACACACATAGACCCCGATACTTCAGATTACAAAAATATTCCATGTATTTACAAGAGTTTGTCCTAGAAGGAGGATCTGAGACTCTCCTAGCAGATCAGAGATCACCCATCATAGATTCCCATCAAGAATCCCCTCAGCAGATCACCCATCATAGATCCCTCTCCTAGCAGATCACCCATCATAGATCCTTCTCCTAGCAGATCACCCATCATAGATCCCTCTCCTAGCAGATCACCCATCATAGATCCCTTTCCCAGCAGATCACCCATCATCGATCCCTCTCCCTGCAGATCACCCATCATCGATCCCTCTCCCAGCAGATCACCCATCATCGATCCCTCTCCCTGCAGATCACCCATCATTGATCCCTGACCCAGCAGATCACCCATCATAGATCCCCTGTGTTATTTGAATTACCATCACTAGAACATTATACAGACAAATCAGATACATAAATACAATTATCTAGAAGATTCTGTGGTCCGGACCTGGTCCCCACGTGAGGAGCACATAGAGTGAGCCTAGGCCATCACAGTGGTCTGGTCCCGTACCAGCGTTATAGGTCCACGCCTGGGGCTCCTCTTACACCAAAGTCTTAGCCAAATGATAGATTTAACCTAGTGAGGTAAATTCCTGTGCAAATCTCTGAAGACAGGAGCGGCTTGTGGTCTGCTGTGTACGTCAGCCGGTCATTGTGTCCATGGTGGTCCTCAGTATGTGGGAGCCCACCACTACTCACTGTCCTCAGGCAGCTGCCATGACAAAACTAAAAACAAGGAGTCCTCTACAGTCCATGGAGGTCACAGAAGACTTTGCCCAGGACTGCTGGGGCTGGGCAGGTATTGGCTCAGGAAGGACGGGTGAAGCAGATCTCCTGGGTGACTGGTCAGTACATCAAATACACTTTTGTTGGGTGGCACAGCCCTCAACATGCTGTCCAGATCCATTGTTTGGGCCTGGCGCGACTGCTCCGGATCTGTCGGTTGGGGCAGCAGGGTCCAGTATGGAGGAGTCATGTACGGGGAAGGTCCATAGTTATAGTAGGGATATCGAGGAAAAGGGAAGAAAGGAAGGACACTGGGAGGAGCCACCACATTGGGAGGCACACACTTGGTGTAAGATGTTGGCAGCTCTGGAGGAATAAATGAGGCCTTAGATGGAGGTTCAAACGGAGAACACCTATCAACACTCAAATCAGAATAAGTACTCTCATTATGTTCTCTTTGACGTTTTACAGACCTTCGTGGAGGAGTCCCAGGAACCTCCCTACAATGTTCTGGATTCTCATCGCTGCTCAGAGGAGACATGGTGGACAGACTGGCACTGGAGGAAGAGTAGATGGAATTGGTGGTGGGGAAGCTGGGGCTGGAGGCGCTCTGGAGTGAGGGGGAGGAGTTATATAGGCGAGTAGGGGCAGCCCAAAGGTTGGGGGTCAGGTCAGAACCTTGTTTTCGGTTCTCTGCCATCTTAGAGGAATCTGAAAGATCAACATCTTGGAGATCATGGAGTAAAGAGTCAATCATAAAGGAGCTGTTGAGCCTGCCTGTGGCATTGAGATTGGACTCCTCTCCAGTAGAGCTGGCACTGGAGTAGATACTGCCGGGCACCTGTCGGAAAAGGTTTCCACTGCCGTCATACTTGTAGTTATGAAGAATGTATGGAGACAAGTCTGGGATGAAGATCTGCAACCCACCACGAGCCATGACTGTGTTCTGCAGTTTCATGGCATCCAGAGGGATGCGACTCACGTCCACCGTCCAGAAGTTGCCTTTGGCCTGAGGTTTCCCTGGATCCTTCAGAACCTGCAATAAAGTCAAAAAGAGGTATCAAACCCTTCTGGGGTATCGAGTTAATGAAGATCCCAAAGTGAGTGACCTTTAGAGGAATCCAGCCAGAAGCCATATGGGCAACATAGACAACGACTAGAGAAGATCTCAACACATGTACCGACCATGTCCAGTCCTTTTCACCCTACAGATGGTGCCATAACTATGTCCAGTCCTACTCACTCTACAGATGGTGCCACAACTATGTCCTATCCTACTCACCCTACAGATGGTGCCACAACTATGTCCAGTCCTTCTCACCCTACAGATGGTGCCACAACTATGTCCAGTCCTTCTCACCCTACAGATGGTGCCATAACTATGTCCAGTCCTACTCACCCTACAGATGGTGCCATAACTATGTCCAGTCCTTGTCACCTTACAGATGGTGCCATAACTATGTCCAGTCCTTGTCACCTTACAGATGGTGCCATAACTATGTCCTATCCTTCTCACCCTACAGATGGTGCCATAACTATGTCCAGTCCTACTCACCCTACAGATGGTGCCACAACTATGTCCAGTCCTTCTCACCCTACAGATGGTGCCACAACTATGTCCAGTCCTACTCACTCTACAGATGGTGCCACAACTATGTCCAGTCCTTCTCACCCTACAGATGGTGCCACAACTATGTCCTATCCTACTCACCCTACAGATGGTGCCACAACTATGTCCAGTCCTTCTCACCCTACAGATGGTGCCACAACTATGTCCAGTCCTTCTCACCCTACAGATGGTGCCATAACTATGTCCTGTCCTTCTCACCTTACAGATGGTGCCACAACTATGTCCAATCCTTCTCACCTTACAGATGGTGCCACAACTATGTCCAGTCCTTCTCACCCTACAGATGGTGCCACAACTATGTCCAGTCCTTCTCACCCTACAGATGGTGCCATAACTATGTCCAGTCCTACTCACCCTACAGATGGTGCCATAACTATGTCCAGTCCTTGTCACCTTACAGATGGTGCCATAACTATGTCCAGTCCTTGTCACCTTACAGATGGTGCCATAACTATGTCCTATCCTTCTCACCCTACAGATGGTGCCATAACTATGTCCAGTCCTACTCACCCTACAGATGGTGCCACAACTATGTCCAGTCCTTCTCACCCTACAGATGGTGCCATAACTATGTCCAGTCCTACTCACTCTACAGATGGTGCCACAACTATGTCCAGTCCTATCCTACTCACCCTACAGATGGTGCCATAACTATGTCCAATCCTTCTCACCTTACAGATGGTGCCATAACTATGTCCAGTCCTTCTCACCCTACAGATGGTGCCATAACTATGTCCTATCCTACTCACCCTACAGATGGTGCCACAACTATGTCCAGTCCTTGTCACCTTACAGATGGTGCCATAACTATGTCCAATCCTTGTCACCTTACAGATGGTGCCATAACTATGTCCAGTCCTTCTCACCCTACAGATGGTGCCATAACTATGTCCTATCCTACTCACCCTACAGATGGTGCCATAACTATGTCCAGTCCTTGTCACCTTACAGATGGTGCCATAACTATGTCCTATCCTACTCACCCTACAGATGGTGCCACAACTATGTCCAGTCCTTCTCACCCTACAGATGGTGCCATAACTATGTCCTATCCTACTCACCCTACAGATGGTGCCATAACTATGTCCAGTCCTTGTCACCTTACAGATGGTGCCATAACTATGTCCAGTCCTTCTCACCCTACAGATGGTGCCATAACTATGTCCAGTCCTTCTCACCCTACAGATGGTGCCATAACTATGTCCAGTCCTTGTCACCTTACACATGGTGCCATAACTATGTCCAGTCCTTCTCACCCTACAGATGGTGCCATAACTATGTCCAGTCCTTGTCACCTTACAGATGGTGCCATAACTATGTCCTATCCTACTCACCCTACAGATGGTGCCATAACTATGTCCAGTCCTTCTCACCTTACAGATGGTGCCATAACTATGTCCAGTCCTTGTCAGCCTACAGATGGTGCCATAACTATGTCCAGTCCTTGTCACCTTACAGATGGTGCCATAACTATGTCCAGTCCTTGTCACCTTACAGATGGTGCCATAACTACAGAGAAAGAGCTAAATGCCTGTACTGACCAAGTTGTGTTGTGGGAAGTTGTACTGTGCGATGAGGGAAGTTGTGCTGTACCTTCCTGAAGCAGTCGTTGGAGGACAGGTTGTGGCGCACTGAGTCCTTCCATCCCATGTAATCTCCCTTGAAGAACGGAAACAGGATTTCAATGTTTTTTAGAATCTGAGAGAGAAATTAAAAGGGTTAAAGAGCTGAGTATCAGCGGACAGTGACCCCTATACTGTAGCTAGGGGGTCAGTGACCCTTAAAGCATAGCTGGGGGGGGGGGCAGTGACCCCTGTACCGTAGCTAGGGGGGCAGTGACCCTTAAAGCATAGCTGGGGGGGGGTGGCAGTGACCCCTATACCGTAGCTAGGGGGGCAGTGACCCTTAAAGCATAGGTGGGGGGGGGGGGCAGTGAACCTTAAAGCATAGCTGGGGGGGGGGGGGTGCAGTGACCCCTGTACCGTAGCTAGGGGGGCAGTGACCCTTAAAGCATAGGTGGGGGGGGGGGCAGTGAACCTTAAAGCATAGCTGGGGGGGGGGGGGGGGCAGTGACCCCTGTACCGTAGCTAGGGGGGCAGTGACCCTTAAAGCATAGGTGGGGGGGGCAGTGAACCTTAAAGCATAGCTGGGGGGGGGGGGAGGTGCAGTGACCCCTGTACCGTAGCTAGGGGGGCAGTGACCCTTAAAGCATAGGTGGGGGGGGGGGGGGCAGTGAACCTTAAAGCATAGCTGGGGGGGGGGGGGGGCAGTGACCCCTGTACCGTAGCTAGGGGGGCAGTGACCCTTAAAGCATAGCTGGGGGGGGGGGGGTGCAGTGACCCCTGTACCGTAGCTAGGGGGGCAGTGACCCTTAAAGCATAGGTGGGGGGGGGGGGCAGTGAACCTTAAAGCATAGCTTTGGGGGGGGGGGCAGTGACCCCTATAGCATAGTTGAGGGGCAGTGACCCTTATAGCATAGCTGGGGGGGGGTAGTGACCCATATAGCATGGTTGGGGGGGGGTGGCGCTCCGTGCTGACCCCTTATACACATACCCTTATCACTTAAGATGTGATGGGGGAGTACTGGGGGCCGGAGCGTCTCCCCCACCACCACACACATTTTGGTCACTTGTCTTCAGGATTTAGATAAGAAGTAGATTGGGATCAGGTTGTGATTGCAGCTCCTGGCAGGGGGCCCGGCTGTTATCTGAGAGCTGTCACTGTCACTCAGAAGGTGCCACATCCACAGCCCCCTGCAGAGACCCCCACTCCTCCGCTGACTAGTCTTTAGCTTTGTGACCTTTTGCCTTCAGGTTTCGTTTACAGTAAGAAATGAAATTCCTGAAGTGTTATCCCAGTCCCAGCTGCATGTGAATGACCCCCACCCCCCAATGCATAGAGATCTAGATGTGAATGACCCCCACCCACAATGCATAGTGATCTAGATGTGAATGACCCCCACCCCACATGTAGTGATCTAGATGTGAATGACCCCCACCCCACAATGCATAGTGATCTAGATGTGAATGACCTCCACCCCCAATGCAGTGATCTAGATGTGAATGACCTCCACCCCACAATGCATAGTGATCTAGATGTGAATGACCCCCACCCCCAATGCAGTGATCTAGATGTGAATGACCCCCACCCCCAATGCAGTGATCTAGATGTGAATGACCCCCACCCCACAATGCATAGAGATCTAGATGTGAATGACCCCCACCCCCAATTCATAGTGATCTAGATGTGAATGACCCCCACCCCACAATGCATAGTGATCTAGATGTGAATGACCCCCACCCCCAATGCAGTGATCTAGATGTGAATGACCCCCACCCCACAATGCATAGTGATCTAGATGTGAATGACCCCCACCCCACAATGCATAGTGATCTAGATGTGAATGACCCCCACCCCACAATGCATAGTGATCTAGATGTGAATGACCCCCACCCCACAATGCATAGTGATCTAGATGTGAATGACCCCCACCCCACAATGCATAGTGATCTAGATGTGAATGACCCCCACCCCACAATGCATAGTGATCTAGATGTGAATGACCCCCACCCCACAATGCATAGAGATCTAGATGTGAATGACCCCCACCCCACAATGCATAGAGATCTAGATGTGAATGACCCCCACCCCACAATGCATAGAGATCTAGATGTGAATGACCCCCACCCCACAATGCATAGTGATCTAGATAGGAATGACCCCCAAACCCCACAAATCTATTATGAATGACCCTTGACCCCGCACCAATATCCATAATGTAGCATCAGTAACCCCTCCCCACCTTCCAAGAAAGTGGAGGAAACACAAGATGGCTGTAATGCCCGTATTCCATGGGTCGTTTTAGAGGAGCAAACGAGCGCTATTAGCGCTCGTTTGCTCCTCGTTCGCCGCTCGCTGCCGCCGCTATTCAACGCGGCTGCAGCGAGCGGGTGAGTGCGGGAGGGGCGGCGGGGAGCTGCGGGGGGGCTGCCCAGGTGATCGCTGATCGTCCGGGCAGCCCATAGGATATAGCAGCGTCTGCTGCCGATGCTCCTATTCAACCGAGCGACGGCAGCAGATCGCTGCTATATCAGTCGCTTGTTTTTCAACATGTTGAAAAACAAGCGACTGCAACGATCAGCCGACATGAACGATGTCGGCTGATCGTTGCACTCTATTCCACGGAACGATTATCGTCCGTAGCGGTCGATATCGTCCGAAAACGAACGATAATCGTTCCGTGGAATAGGGCCATTAGTCTTCCCCGGTCTTGGGCTCCACGTAAGATCTCCCCTCGTGGGGTAAGTATGATTGTGATAAAGGTCAGGAATCAGCCCAGAACTACATAGGAGGACCTGGTCACTGACCTGAAGAGAGCCGGGACCACAGTCTCATAGATTACTGTTACTAACACTACACCCTCATGGATTATAATCCTGCAGGACACACAAGGTCCCCCTGCTCACACCTTCCCATGTCCAGGCCCACGTGACGTCACCAATGACCATGGCTGCTCCAGAGGAGACATGGGAGAAGGTCATGTGATCAGATGAGACCAAAATACAACTTTCTGGTATCAACCCCACTCACTAGAGGAAGAAGGATGAGGACAACCCCAAGGGCACAGTCCCAGCCGTGAAGCATGGGGGGGGGGGGACACACAAGATCAGTGCAGCGTATACGAGAGAGGATGGATGGGGCCATATATCACCACATACAACAGCCTCCTTCTTTAGAGCAGTGAAGATTCGTGATGGCTGGGTCTTCCAGCGGACACTGACCCCAAACCCCCAGCGGGGACACCCAAGGAGGAGACCCCCAGCGGGGACCCCCAAGGAGGGGACACCCAAGGAGGAGACCCCCAGCGGGGACACCCAAGGAGGAGACCCCCAGCGGGGACACCCAAGGAGGAGACCCCCAGCGGGGACACCCAAGGAGGAGACCCCCAGCCGGGACACCCAAGGAGGAGACCCCCAGCCGGGACACCCAAGGAGGAGACCCCCAGCGGGGACACCCAAGGAGGAGACCCCCAGCCGGGACACCCAAGGAGGAGACCCCCAGCGGGGACACCCAAGGAGGAGACCCCCAGCGGGGACACCCAAGGAGGAGACCCCCAGCGGGGACACCCAAGGAGGAGACCCCCAGCGGGGACACCCAAGGAGGAGACCCCCAGCGGGGACACCCAAGGAGGAGACCCCCAGCGGGGACACCCAAGGAGGAGACCCCCAGCGGGGACACCCAAGGAGGAGACCCCCAGCGGGGACACCCAAGGAGGAGACCCCCAGCGGGGACACCCAAGGAGGAGACCCCCAGCGGGGACACCCAAGGAGGAGACCCCCAGCCGGGACACCCAAGGAGGAGACCCCCAGCGGGGACACCCAAGGAGGAGACCCCCAGCGGGGACACCCAAGGAGGAGACCCCCAGCGGGGACACCCAAGGAGGAGACCCCCAGCCGGGACAACTAAGGAGGAAACCCACAGCCGGGACACCCAAGGAGGAGACCCCCAGCCGGGACACCCAAGGAGGAAACCCACAGCCGGGACAACTAAGGAGGAAACACACAGCCGGGACAACTAAGGAGGAAACACACAGCCGGGACAACTAAGGAGGAGACCCCCAGCCGGGACAACTAAGGAGGAAACCAACAGCCGGGACAACTAAGGAGGAGACCCCCATCTGGGACAACTAAGGAGGAAACCCCCAGCCGGGACAACTAAGGAGGAAACCCACAGCCGGGACAACTAAAGAAGAGACACACGGCCGGGACAACTAAGGAGGAAACCCACAGCCGGGACAACTAAGGAGGAAACCCACAGCCGGGACAACTAAAGAAGAGACACACGGCCGGGACAACTAAGGAGGAAACCCACAGCCGGGACAACTAAGGAGGAGACACACAGCCGGGACAACTAAGGAAGAAACCCACAGCCGGGACAACTAAGGAGGAGACACACAGCCGGGACAACTAAGGAAGAAACCCACAGCGGGGACAACTAAGGAAGAAACCCACAGCCGGGACAACTAAGGAAGAAACCCACAGCTGGGACAACTAAGGAAGAAACCCACAGCCGGGACAACTAAGGAGGAGACCCCCATCTGGGACAACTAAGGAGGAAACCCCCAGCCGGGACAACTAAGGAGGAGACACACAGCCAGGACAACTAAGGAGGAAACACACAGCCGGGACAACTAAGGAGGAAACCCACAGCCGGGACAACTAAGGAGGAAACCCCCAGCCGGGACAACTAAGGAGGAAACACACAGCTGGGACAACTAAGGAGGAAACCCCCAGCCGGGACAACTAAGGAGGAAACACACAGCTGGGACAACTAAGGAGGAGACCCCCGGCCGGGACAACTAAGGAGGAAACACAGCCGGGACAACTAAGGGGGAAACACACAGCCGGGACAACTAAGGGGGAAACCCACAGCCGGGACAACTAAGGAGGAGACACACAGCCGGGACAACTAAGGGGGAGAAACACACAGCCGGGACAACTAAAGAAGAGACACACAGCCGGGACAACTAAAGAAGAGACACACAGCCGGGACAACTAAGGAGGAAACCCACAGCCGGGACAACTAAGGAGGAAACCCACAGCCGGGACAACTAAGGAGGAGACCCACAGCCGGGAAAACTAACGAGGAAACCCCCAGCTGGGACAACTAAGGAGGAAACAAACAGCCGGGACAACTAAGAAGGAGACACACAGCCGGGACAACTAAGGAGGAGACCCACAGCCGGGACAACTAAGGAGGAAACCCCCAGCCGGGACAACTAAGGAGGAAACAAACAGCCGGGACAACTAAGGAGGAGACCCACAGGCGGGACAACTAAGGAGGGAACCCACAGGCGGGACAACTAAGGAGGAAACCCCCAGCCGGGACAACTAAGGAGGAGACCCACAGCCGGGACAACTAAGGAGGAGACCCCCATCTGGGACAACTAAGGAGGAAACCCACGGCCGGGACAACTAAGGAGGAGACCCACAGGACAACTAAGGAGGAAACCCACAGCCGGGACAACTAAGGAGGAAACCCACAGCCGGGACAACTAAGGAGGAAACCCACGGCCGGGACAACTAAGGAGGAGACCCACAGGACAACTAAGGAGGAGACACACAGCCGGGACAACTAAGGAGGAGACCCACAGCCGGGACAACTAAGGAGGAGACCCCCATCTGGGACAACTAAGGAGGAAACCCACAGCCGGGACAACTAAGGAGGAAACCCACGGCCGGGACAACTAAGGAGGAGACACACAGCCGGGACAACTAAGGAGGAGACACACAGCCGGGACAACTAAGGAGGAGACCCACAGCCGGGACAACTAAGGAGGAAACCCCCATCTGGGACAACTAAGGAGGAAACCCACAGCCGGGACAACTAAGGAGGAAACCCACAGCCGGAACAACTAAGGAGGAGACCCACAGCCGGGACAACTAAGGAGGAGACCCCCATCTGGGACAACTAAGGAGGAAACCCACAGCCGGGACAACTAAGGAGGAAACCCACGGCCGGGACAACTAAGGAGGAGACACACAGCCGGGACAACTAAGGAGGAGACCCGCAGCCAGGACAACTAAGGAGGAAACACACAGCCGGGACAACTAAGGAGGAGACCCCCATCTGGGACAACTAAGGAGGAAACACACAGCCGGGACAACTAAGGAGGAAACCCCCATCTGGGACAACTAAGGAGGAAACCCACAGCCGGGACAACTAAGGAGGAAACACAGAGCCGGGACAACTAAGGAGGAGACCCACAGCCGGGACAACTAAGGAGGAAACCCACAGCCGGGACAACTAAGGAGGAGACCCCCAGCCGGGACAACTAAGGAGGAGACCCCCAGCCGGGACAAGAGCCAGTCTCCACACATGACCCCAGCGACAGCCCCAAAGCCTGAAAGTTGCGGAGATGTGTATTGAGGAGGGGGCACAATCCCTGCTGCAGAGTATATATATGTCTTGTATATAGCACATCTCTATGTAGGCGTCCCCCACCCTATAGCAGCGACTCCCCCCATCATCCTCCTCCTCAGTAGGGGAGAAGCAGATCCTTCCAGCATCTTGTAACTTCTGACACAAAACAAATGGGATTAATGTACAAGAAGCTGCAAACAGATAAACAGGAGAACAATGGGGCCCGGACAATGGGGGAGAGGTGGTCGGGGGTCCGTGGTCACTGACTGATTAGAATGCTACAGACTTCAAATACAGAGACCCCAGTGGGGGGGGGGGGGGGGGCTGGTACATAGTAGGGATGAATAAGCCGAGGTGATGAGCGGAGGATCAGCCGGATTATAGTAACTGGAGCCATGGTGGAGCGGGGGGCCATAGTGATGTCATCTCTATAGGTATAACACCAGCAAATATATACCCCCCCAATATATACATACACACAGGGGAACCCCCCCCCCCCAATATATACATACACACAGGGGAACCCCCCCAAATATATACATACACACAGGGGAAACCCCCCCCAAATATATACATACACACAGGGGAAACCCCCCCCAAATATATACATACACACAGGGGAAACCCCCCCCAAATATATACATACACACAGGGGAACCCCCCCCCCCCCAGATATATACATACACACAGGGGAACCCCCCCAATATATACATACACACAGGGGAAACCCCCCCCCAAATATATACATACACACAGGGGAAACCCCCCCCCAAATATATACATACACACAGGGGAAACCCCCCCCAAATATATACATACACACAGGGGAACCCCCCCCCCCAAATATATACATACACAGGGGAAACCCCCCCCAAATATATACATACACACAGGGGAACCCCCCCCCCCAAATATATACATACACACAGGGGAAACCCCCCCCAAATATATACATACACACAGGGCAAACCCCCCCCCAAATATATACATACACACAGGGCAACCCCCCCCCCCCCAAATATATACATACACACAGGGGAACCCCCCCCCAAATATATACATACACACAGGGGAACCCCCCCCCCAAATATATACATACACACAGGGGAACCCCCCCCAAGTATATACATACACACAGGGGAACCCCCCCCCCAAATATATACATACACAGAGGGGAACCCCCCCAAATATATACATACACAGGGGGAAACCCCCAAATATATACATACACAGGGGGAAACCCCCAAATATATACATACACAGGGGGAAACCCCCAAATATATATATACATACAAACACACACACGGGAGACCCTATACACATACACTGGGAACCCCCATATATACACCCATATAGACCCCCCCAGGGGGTCTGGAGTTCAAAGGGTGGGGGCGGTTGGGGGAACCAGGTGATCTGTGGGGTGAGGACCATGGGGGCTTGGGATGGGGGGCAGTTATGTCAGTGACCTGTACAAAGCATGGACCACCACAACCCAACAAAGCATGACCACCACAACCCAACAAAGCATGACCACCACAACCCAACAACTAAGCAGCAACCAAGAGAATAAGTAGTCCAGGTGATGAGGCAATGACTGCAGAGACACTACAGCTCCCAGCATGTCATGGCTCTGGGGGTCTGGAGAGGTCGGGGGGGGCACTTACCTGGGAGAGTTTGAGCATCTTGTCGGGCGAGCTCTGGATGACCAGGGCGATCATGGCCAGGTAGGAGTAGGGGGGCTTGGCGTAACGCTGGTAGTTCTTCTTTTTTACTTTCTTGGGGGTCTTCTCGCCCTGGGAGGGTCTTGGCTCCTTGGTGAGCTGGGGTCTGGAGCAGGACGGGTCCGGGATGGCAGCAGCGTTCTCCATCTGCGGGAGCCCCCCATGTATGTGTGCAGACCCCCAGGAGCCAGCAGACATGTCATAGAGTCGGGGGGCAGCAGTGGGGTCCGGGATGCTCAGGGGTCCCAGGCTGGACAGGTCATGGCTCTGGAGCAGAGTGCCAGCTGAGAGGCTGCAGGATAAGGAGTAGGGGTCTCTCATCCTGACAATCCCCCCCACAGGCCTTTGTTATGTAAATGAAGCTCCAACAAGTGGCCCCTGCGGCTCCGGGGGAGGGAAGTGGCTGCCGAGACAAGAAGGTGTGAAAGCCAGGGGGGCCGCCAGAGACCCCCATCATCCTGCTGCTCATCATATAGGGGGGGGGCTGGATATATATGGGGGGGCCGCCAGAGACCCCCATCATCCTGCTGCCCACTCATGATATAGAGGGGGGGGCTGGATATATATGGGGGGGCCGCCAGAGACCCCCATCATCCTGCTGCCCACTCATCATATAGAGGGGGGGCTGGATATATATGGGGGGGCCGCCAGAGACCCCCATCATCCTGCTGCTCATCATATAGGGGGGGGGGGCTGGATATATATGGGGGGGCCGCCAGAGACCCCCATCATCCTGCTGCTCATCATATAGAGGGGGGGGCTGGATATATATGGGGGGGCCGCCAGAGACCCCCATCATCCTGCTGCTCATCATATAGAGGGGGGGGGCTGGATATATATGGGGGGGGCCGCCAGAGACCCCCCCATCATCCTGCTGCTCATCATATAGGGGGAGGGGGGCTGGATATATATGGGGGGCCGCCAGAGACCCCCATCATCCTGCTGCCCACTCATCATATAGAGGGGGGGGGGGCTGGATATATATGGGGGGCCGCCAGAGACCCCCATCATCCTGCTGCCCACTCATCATATAGAGAGGGGGGGGGGGCTGGATATATATGGGGGGCCGCCAGAGACCCCCATCATCCTGCTGCCCACTCATCATATAGAGGGGGGGGGGGGGCTGGATATATATGGGGGGCCGCCAGAGACCCCCATCATCCTGCTGCCCACTCATCATATAGAGGGGGGGGGGGCTGGATATATATGGGGGGCCGCCAGAGACCCCCATCATCCTGCTGCCCACTCATCATATAGAGGGGGGGGGCTGGATATATATGGGGGGGCCGCCAGAGACCCCCATCATCCCGCTGCTCATCATATAGGGGGGGCTGGATATATATGGGGGGGCCGCCAGAGACCCCCATCATCCTGCTGCCCACTCATCATATAGAGGGGGGGGGGCTGGATATATATGGGGGGGGGCCGCCAGAGACCCCCATCATCCTGCTGCCCACTCATCATATAGAGGGGGGGGCTGGATATATAAGGGGGGCCGCCACAGACCCCCATCATCCCGCTGCTCATCATATAGGGGGGGCTGGATATATATGGGGGGCCGCCAGAGACCCCCATCATCCTGCTGCTCATCATATAGGGGGGGCTGGATATATATGGGGGGCCGCCAGAGACCCCCATCATCCTGCTGCCCACTCATCATATAGGGGGGGGGGGCTGGATATATATGGGGGGGCCGCCAGAGACCCCCCATCATCCTGCTGCTCATCATATAGAGGGGGGGGGGCTGGATATATATGGGGGGCCGCCAGAGACCCCCATCATCCTGCTGCCCACTCATCATATAGGGGGGGGGGAGCTTGATATATACATGGGGGGGCCGCCAGAGACCCCCCATCATCCTGCTGCTCACTCATCATATAGGGGGGGGGGCTGGATATATATGGGGGGCCGCCAGAGACCCCCATCATCCTGCTGCCCACTCATCATATAGGGGGGGGGGGGCTGGATATATATGGGGGAGCCGCCAGAGACCCCCATCATCCTGCTGCTCATCATATAGAGGGGGGGGGGGGCTGGATATATATGGGGGGCCGCCAGAGACCCCCATCATCCTGCTGCCCACTCATCATATAGGGGGGGGGGCTGGATATATATGGGGGGGCCGCCAGAGACCCCCATCATCCTGCTGCCCACTCATCATATAGGGGGGGGGGGGAGCTGGATATATATGGGGGGGCCGCCAGAGACCCCCATCATCCTGCTGCTCATCATATAGAGGGGGGGCTGGATATATATGGGGGGCCGCCAGAGACCCCCATCATCCTGCTGCCCACTCATCATATAGGGGGGGGGGGCCGGATATATATGGGGGGGCCGCCAGAGACCCCCATCATCCTGCTGCCCACTCATCATATAGGGGGGGGGAGCTGGATATATATGGGGGGCCGCCAGAGACCCCCCATCATCCTGCTGCTCATCATATAGGGGGGGCTGGATATATATGGGGGGCCGCCAGAGACCCCCATCATCCTGCTGCCCACTCATCATATAGAGGGGGGGGGGCTGGATATATATGGGGGGGCCGCCAGAGACCCCCATCATCCTGCTGCCCACTCATCATATAGGGGGGGCTGGATATATATGGGGGGGCCGCCAGAGACCCCCATCATCCTGCTGCCCACTCATCATATAGAGGGGGGGGGGCTGGATATATATGGGGGGGCCGCCAGAGACCCCCATCATCCTGCTGCCCACTCATCATATAGAGGGGGGGGGGCTGGATATATATGGGGGGCCGCCAGAGACCCCCATCATCCTGCTGCCCACTCATCATATAGGGGGGGCTGGATATATATGGGGGGCCGCCAGAGACCCCCATCATCCTGCTGCCCACTCATCATATAGGGGGGGCTGGATATATATGGGGGGGGCCGCCAGAGACCCCCATCATCCTGCTGCTCATCATATAGGGGGGGGGGGCTGGATATATATGGGGGGCCGCCAGAGACCCCCATCATCCTGCTGCCCACTCATCATATAGGGGGGGGGGGCTGGATATATATGGGGGGCCGCCAGAGACCCCCATCATCCTGCTGCCCACTCATCATATAGAGGGGGGGGGGCTGGATATATATGGGGGGGGCCGCCAGAGACCCCCATCATCCTGCTGCTCATCATATAGGGGGGGGGGCTGGATATATATGGGGGGGCCGCCAGAGACCCCCATCATCCTGCTGCCCACTCATCATATAGAGGGGGGGGGGGGGAGAGCTGGATATATATGGGGGGGCCGCCAGAGACCCCCATCATCCTGCTGCTCATCATATAGGGGGGGGGGGGGGCTGGATATATATGGGGGGGCCGCCAGAGACCCCCATCATCCTGCTGCCCACTCATCATATAGGGGGGGGCTGGATATATATGGGGGGGCCGCCAGAGACCCCCATCATCCTGCTGCCCACTCATCATATAGAGGGGGGGGGGGGGAAGTGGATATATATGGGGGGGCCGCCAGAGACCCCCATCATCCTGCTGCTCATCATATAGAGGGGGGGGCTGGATATATATGGGGGGGGGCCGCCAGAGACCCCCATCATCCTGCTGCCCACTCATCATATAGAGGGGGGGGCTGGATATATATGGGGGGGCCGCCAGAGACCCCCATCATCCTGCTGCCCACTCATCATATAGGGGGGGGGGAGCTGGATATATATGGGGGGGCCGCCAGAGACCCCCATCATCCTGCTGCCCCCTCATCATATAGGGGGGGAAGTGGATATATATGGGGGGCCGCCAGAGACCCCCATCATCCTGCTGCCCACTCATCATATAGAGGGGGGGGCTGGATATATATGGGGGGGGGCCGCCAGAGACCCCCATCATCCTGCTGCCCACTCATCATATAGAGGGGGGGGCTGGATATATATGGGGGGGCCGCCAGAGACCCCCATCATCCTGCTGCCCCCTCATCATATAGGGGGGGGGGGCTGGATATATATAGGGGGGCCGCCAGAGACCCCCATCATCCTGCTGCCCACTCATCATATAGGGGGGGCTGGATATATATGGGGGGCCGCCAGAGACCCCCATCATCCTGCTGCTCATCATATAGAGGGGGGCTGGATATATATGGGGGGCCGCCAGAGACCCCCATCATCCTGCTGCCCACTTATCATATAGAGGGGGGGCTGGATATATATGGGGGGCCGCCAGAGACCCCCATCATCCTGCTGCCCACTCATCATATAGGGGGGGCTGGATATATATGGGGGGGCCGCCAGAGACCCCCATCATCCTGCTGCCCACTCATCATATAGAGGGGGGGGCTGGATATATATGGGGGGGCCGCCAGAGACCCCCATCATCCTGCTGCCCACTCATCATATAGGGGGGGGGGGGGAGCTGGATATATATGGGGGGCCGCCAGAGACCCCCATCATCCTGCTGCCCACTCATCATATAGAGGGGGGGGGGGGCTGGATATATATGGGGGGCCGCCAGAGACCCCCATCATCCTGCTGCTCATCATATAGGGGGGGGGCTGGATATATATGGGGGGTCCGCCAGAGACCCCCATTATCCTGCTGCCCACTCATCATATAGGGGGGGGGCTGGATATATATGGGGGGGCCGCCAGAGACCCCCATCATCCTACTGCCCACTCATAATATAGGGGGGGGGGGGGAGCTGGATATATATGGGGGGGCCGCCAGAGACCCCCATCATCCTGCTGCTTCATCATATAGGGGGGGAGGGCTGGATATATATAGGGGGGCCGCCAGAGACCCCCATCATCCTGCTGCCCACTCATCATATAGGGGGGGCTGGATATATATGGGGGGCCGCCAGAGACCCCCATCATCCTGCTGCCTCATCATATAGAGGGGGGGGCTGGATATATATATGGGGGGCCGCCAGAGACCCCCATCATCCTGCTGCCCACTCATCATATAGGGGGGGGGGGCCGGATATATATGGGGGGCCGCCAGAGACCCCCATCATCCTGCTGCCCACTCATCATATAGGGGGGGCTGGATATATATGGGG
Source organism: Dendropsophus ebraccatus (assembly GCA_027789725.1). NCBI lineage: Eukaryota > Metazoa > Chordata > Amphibia > Anura > Hylidae > Dendropsophus > Dendropsophus ebraccatus. Next base: position 1,425,665 of record JAQFWZ010000067.1, on the reverse strand, counting down.
GGGCCGCCAGAGACCCCCATCATCCTGCTGCCCACTCATCATATAGAGGGGGGCTGGATATATATGGGGGGCCGCCAGAGACCCCCATCATCCTGCTGCTCATCATATAGGGGGGGCTGGATATATATGGGGGGGCCGCCAGAGACCCCCATCATCCTGCTGCCCACTCATCATATAGGGGGGGCTGGATATATATGGGGGGCCGCCAGAGACCCCCATCATCCTGCTGCTCATCATATAGAGGGGGGGGGGGCTGGATATATATGGGGGGCCGCCAGAGACCACCATCATCCTGCTGCCCACTCATCATATAGGGGGGGGGCTGGATATATATGGGGGGCCGCCAGAGACCACCATCATCCTGCTGCTCATCATATAGAGGGGGGGCTGGATACATATGGGGGGCCGCCAGAGACCACCATCATCCTGCTGCTCATCATATAGGGGGGGCTGGATATATATGGGGGGGCCGCCAGAGACCCCCATCATCCTGCTGCCCACTCATCATATAGAGGGGGGGGGGCTGGATATATATGGGGGGCCGCCAGAGACCCCCATCATCCTGCTGCCCACTCATCATATAGGGGGGGCTGGATATATATGGGGGGCCGCCAGAGACCCCCATCATCCTGCTGCTCATCATATAGGGGGGGGGGGCTGGATATATATGGGGGGGCCGCCAGAGACCCCCATCATCCTGCTGCCCACTCATCATATAGGGGGGGGGGAGCTGGATATATATGGGGGGCCGCCAGAGACCCCCATCATCCGGCTGCTCATCATATAGGGGGGGCGGGATATATATGGGGGGGCCGCCAGAGACCCCCATCATCCTGCTGCCCACTCATCATATAGGGGGGGGGGAGCTGGATATATATAGGGGGGCCGCCAGAGACCCCCATCATCCTGCTGCTCATCATATAGGGGGGGGGGCTGGATATATATGGGGGGGCCGCCAGAGACCCCCATCATCCTGCTGCCCACTCATCATATAGAGGGGGGGGCTGGATATATATGGGGGGCCGCCAGAGACCCCCATCATCCTGCTGCCCACTCATCATATAGAGGGGGGGGGGGGCTGGATATATATGGGGGGGCCGCCAGAGACCCCCATCATCCTGCTGCTCATCATATAGGGGGGGCTGGATATATATGGGGGGGCCGCCAGAGACCCCAGAGGGGTAGTTATATATAGGGGTATTATTTATATATGGGGGTGGTTATATATGGGGGTAATAGTTATATATGGGGGTATTAGTTATATATGGGGGTATTAGTTATATATGGGGGGGTTATATATAGGGGTATTGGTTATATATGAGGGTGGTTATATATAGGGGTATTAGTTATATATAGGGGTATTAGTTATATATAGGGGTATTAGTTATATATGGGGGTATTAGTATATATAGGGGTATGAGTTATATATAGGGGTATTAGTTATATATGGGGGGTAGTTATATATGGGGGTATTAGTTATATATATGGGGGTGGTTATATATAGGGGTATTAGTTATATATAGGGGTATTAGTTATATATAGGGGTATTAGTTATATATGGGGGGTATTAGTTATATATAGGGGTATTAGTTATATATGGGGGTGGTTATATATAGGGGTATTAGTTATATATGGGGGGTATTAGTTATATATAGGGGTATTAGTTATATATATGGGGGTATTAGGTATATATATGGGGGTGGTTATATATAGGGGTATTAGTTATATATAGGGGTATTAGTTATATATAGGGGTATTAGTTATATATAGGGGTATTAGTTATATATAGGGGTATTAGTTATATATGGGGGGTATTAGTTATATATAGGGGTATTAGTTATATATGGGGGTGGTTATATATGGGGGGGTTATATATAGGGGTATTAGTTATATATGGGGGTATTAGTTATATATGGGGGTGATTATATATGGGGGTATTAGTTATATATAGGGGTATTAGTTATATATAGGGGTATTAGTTATATATAGGGGTATTAGTTATATATAGGGGTATTAGTTATATATGGGGGGTATTAGTTATATATGGGGGGTATTAGTTATATATAGGGGTATTAGTTATATATAGGGGTATTAGTTATATATAGGGGTATTAGTTATATATAGGGGTATTAGTTATATATGGGGGGTATTAGTTATATATGGGGGGTATTAGTTATATATAGGGGTATTAGTTATATATAGGGGTACTAGTTATATATGGGGGTGGTTATATATAGGGGTATTAGTTATATATGAGGGTGATTATATATAGGGGTATTAGTTATATATGGGGGTATTAGTTATATATAGGGGTATTATTTATATATAGGGGTATTAGTTATATATGAGGGTGATTATATATAGGGGCATTAGTTATATATAGGGATATTAGTTATATATAGGGGTATTAGTTATATATAGGGGTATTAGTTATATATAGGGGTATTAGTTATATATAGGGGTATTAGTTATATATAGGGGTGGTTATATATAGGGGTATTAGTTATATATAGGGGTATTAGTTATATATAGGGGTATTAGTTATATATAGGGGTATTAGTTATATATGGGGTGGTTATATATAGGGGTATTATTTATATATGGGGTGGTTATATATAGGGTATTAGTTATATATGGGGGTATTAGTTATATATCGGGGTATTAGTTATATATGGGGGGTATTAGTTATATATGGGGGGTATTAGTTATATATGGGGGTATTAGTTATATATGGGGGTGGTTATATATGGGGGTATTAGTTATATATGGGGGTATTAGTTATATATGGGGGTATTAGTTATATATGGGGGTATTAGTTATATATAGGGGTATTAGTTATATATGGGGGTATTAGTTATATATGGGGGGTATTAGTTATATATGGGGGTATTAGTTATATATAGGGGTATTAGTTATATATAGGGGTATTAGTTATATATAGGGGTGGTTATATATAGGGGTATTAGTTATATATAGGGGTATTAGTTATATATAGGGGTATTAGTTATATATAGGGGTATTAGTTATATATAGGGGTATTAGTTATATATGGGGTGGTTATATATAGGGGTATTATTTATATATGGGGTGGTTATATATAGGGTATTAGTTATATATGGGGGTATTAGTTATATATAGGGGTATTAGTTATATATAGGGGTATTAGTTATATATGGGGGTATTAGTTATATATCGGGGTATTAGTTATATATGGGGGGTATTAGTTATATATGGGGGTATTAGTTATATATGGGGGTGGTTATATATGGGGGTATTAGTTATATATGGGGGTATTAGTTATATATGGGGGTATTAGTTATATATGGGGGTATTAGTTATATATGGGGGTATTAGTTATATATGGGGGTATTAGTTATATATGGGGGTGTTATATATGGGGGTATTAGTTATATATGGGGGTGGTTATATATAGGGGTATTAGTTATATATAGGGGTATTAGTTATATATAGGGGTATTAGTTATATATAGGGGTATTAGTTATATATAGGGGTATTAGTTATATATGGGGGTATTAGTTATATATAGGGGTATTAGTTATATATGGGGGGTGGTTATATATAGGGTATTAGTTATATATGGGGGTATTAGTTATATATGGGGGTATTAGTTATATATGGGGGGTATTAGTTATATATGGGGGTATTAGTTATATATGGGGGTGGTTATATATGGGGGTATTAGTTATATATGGGGGTATTAGTTATATATGGGGGTATTAGTTATATATGGGGGTATTAGTTATATATGGGGGTGTTATATATGGGGGTATTAGTTATATATGGGGGTGGTTATATATAGGGGTATTAGTTATATATAGGGGTATTAGTTATATATAGGGGTATTAGTTATATATGGGGGGTGGTTATATATGGGGGGGTTATATATAGGGGTATTAGTTATATATGGGGGTATTAGTTATATATGGGGGTGATTATATATGGGGGGGTTATATATAGGGGTATTAGTTATATATAGGGGTATTAGTTATATATAGGGGTATTAGTTATATATAGGGGTATTAGGTATATATATGGGGGTGGTTATATATAGGGGTATTAGTTATATATGGGGGTATTAGTTATATATGGGGGTATTAGTTATATATAGGGGTATTAGTTATATATAGGGGTATTAGTTATATATGCGGGTGGTTATATATAGGGGTATTAGTTATATATGGGGGTATTAGTTATATATGAGGGTATTAGTTATATATAGGGGTATTAGTTATATATATGGGGTATTAGTTATATATGGGGGTATTAGTTATATATAGGGGTATTAGGTATATATATGGGGGTGGTTATATATAGGGGTATTAGTTATATATGGGGGTGGTTATATATAGGGGTATTAGTTATATATGGGGGTATTAGTTATATATGGGGGGTATTAGTTATATATGGGGGGTATTAGTTATATATAGGGGTATTAGTTATATATGGGGGTATTAGTTATATATAGGGGTATTAGTTATATAGGGGTATTAGTTATATATGGGGGTATTAGTTATATATGGGGGTATTAGTTATATATGGGGGGTATTAGTTATATATAGGGGTATTAGTTATATATAGGGGTATTAGTTATATATGGGGGTATTAGTTATATATGGGGGTATTAGTTATATATAGGGGTATTAGTTATATATATGGGGGTATTAGTTATATATAGGGGTATTAGTTATATATAGGGGTATTAGTTATATATAGGGGTATTAGTTATATATGGGGGTGGTTATATATAGGGGTATTAGTTATATATGGGGGTATTAGTTATATATAGGGGTATTAGTTATATATAGGGGTATTAGTTATATATGGGGGTATTAGTTATATATGGGGGTATTAGTTATATATAGGGGTATTAGTTATATATAGGGGTATTAATTATATATAGGGGTATTAGTTATATATGGGGGTATTAGTTATATATGGGGTATTAGTTATATATGGGGGGTATTAGTTATATATATGGGGTATTAGTTATATATGGGGGTATTAGTTATATATAGGGGTATTAGTTATATATATGGGGGTATTAGTTATATATATGGGGGTGGTTATATATAGGGGTATTAGTTATATATGGGGGTATTAGTTATATATGGGGGGTATTAGTTATATATAGGGGTATTAGTTATATATAGGGGTATTAGTTATATATATGGGGTATTAGTTATATATAGGGGTATTAGTTATATATAGGGGTATTAGTTATATATATGGGGGTGGTTATATATAGGGGTATTAGTTATATATAGGGGTATTAGTTATATATATGGGGTATTAGTTATATATAGGGGTATTAGTTATATATAGGGGTATTAGTTATATATATGGGGGTGGTTATATATAGGGGTATTAGTTATATATGGGGGTATTAGTTATATATGGGGGGTATTAGTTATATATAGGGGTATTAGTTATATATAGGGGTATTAGTTATATATATGGGGGTGGTTATATATAGGGGTATTAGTTATATATAGGGGTATTAGTTATATATAGGGGTATTAGTTATATATATGGGGGTGGTTATATATAGGGGTATTAGTTATATATAGGGGTATTAGTTATATATATGGGGGTGGTTACATATGGGGGTCGTTATATATAGGGGTATTAATTATATATAGGGGTATTAGTTATATATAGGGGTATTAATTATATATGGGGGTAATAGTGATATACCCCCCACCATGGGAATGAGCATGGCGCCCACATATACCGTGCAGTATAGACAGCGTGTGGATGAGGAGCTGTTACCTGCTATAGAGGAGCCCCCCAGGATGTGCTGCACCAGACCTGCCTCTTCCTCACAGCTGCCAGTCCTCTCCTTATTACCTCCCCTCCCCCGCGCTGATATACAGGACAAATACTCCAGGGCGGGGGAGGTTCTAGACTCCATACACCCAGATACTGACCCCCAAGTGCTGCACTATAATCACAGCCTAATCAACAGACCCTATACTCAGAAGGTATGTGAGCGCAGCTCTGGAGGATGAGACATGACGTAACAGCAGAATAGTGAGTGCAGCTCTGGGGGATGAGACAGGATGTAACAGCAGAATAGTGAGTGCAGCTCTGGAGGATGAGACATGATGTAACAGCAGAATAGTGAGTGCAGCTCTGGAGGATGAGACAGGATGTAACAGCAGAATAGTGAGTGCAGCTCTGGAGGATGAGACATGATGTAACAGCAGAATAGTGAGTGCAGCTCTGGAGGATGAGACATGATGTAACAGCAGAACAGTGAGTGCAGCTCTGGAGGATGAGACAGGATGTAACAGCAGAATAGTGAGCGCAGCTCTGGAGGATGAGACAGGATGTAACAGCAGAATAGTGAGTGCAGCTCTGGAGGATGAGACAGGATGTAACAGCAGAATAGTGAGTGCAGCTCTGGAGGATGAGACATGACGTAACAGCAGAATAGTGAGTGCAGCTCTGGGGGATGAGACAGGATGTAACAGCAGAATAGTGAGTGCAGCTCTGGAGGATGAGACATGATGTAACAGCAGAATAGTGAGTGCAGCTCTGGAGGATGAGACAGGATGTAACAGCAGAATAGTGAGTGCAGCTCTGGAGGATGAGACATGATGTAACAGCAGAATAGTGAGTGCAGCTCTGGAGGATGAGACATGATGTAACAGCAGAACAGTGAGTGCAGCTCTGGAGGATGAGACAGGATGTAACAGCAGAATAGTGAGCGCAGCTCTGGAGGATGAGACAGGATGTAACAGCAGAATAGTGAGTGCAGCTCTGGAGGATGAGACATGACGTAACAGCAGAATAGTGAGTGCAGCTCTGGAGGATGAGACAGGATGTAACAGCAGAATAGTGAGCGCAGCTCTGGAGGATGAGACATGATGTAACAGCAGAACAGTGAGTGCAGCTCTGGAGGATGAGACATGATGTAACAGCAGAATAGTGAGCACAGCTCTGGAGGATGAGACAGGATGTAACAGCAGAATAGTGAGCGCAGCTCTGGAGGATGAGACATGATGTAACAGCAGAACAGTGAGTGCAGCTCTGGAGGATGAGACATGATGTAACAGCAGAATAGTGAGCACAGCTCTGGAGGATGAGACAGGATGTAACAGCAGAATAGTGAGCGCAGCTCTGGAGGATGAGACAGGATGTAACAGCAGAATAGTGAGTGCAGCTCTGGAGGATGAGACATGATATAACAGCAGAATAGTGAGCGCAGCTCTGGAGGATGAGACAGGATGTAACAGCAGAATAGTGAGTGCAGCTCTGGAGGATGAGACAGGATGTAACAGCAGAATAGTGAGTGCAGCTCTGGAGGATGAGACAGGATGTAACAGCAGAATAGTGAGTGCAGCTCTGGAGGATGAGACATGATGTAACAGCAGAATAGTGAGTGCAGCTCTGGAGGATGAGACATGATGTAACAGCAGAATAGTGAGTGCAGCTCTGGAAGATGAGACAGGATGTAACAGCAGAATAGTGAGTGCAGCTCTGGAAGATGAGACAGGATGTAACAGCAGAATAGTGAGTGCAGCTCTGGAAGATGAGACAGGATGTAACAGCAGAATAGTGAGTGCAGCTCTGGAGGAGGAGACATGATGTAACAGCAGAATAGTGAGTGCAGCTCTGGAAGATGAGACAGGATGTAACAGCAGAATAGTGAGTGCAGCTCCGGAGAATGAGACCTGATGTAACAGCAGAATAGTGAGCGCAGCTCTGGAGGATAAGACATGAGGTAACAGCAGAATAGTGAGCGCAGCTCTGGAGGATGAGACCTGATGTAACAGCAGAATAGTGAGTGCAGCTCCGGAGAATGAGACATGATGTAACAGCAGAATAGTGAGCGCAGCTCTGGAGGATAAGACATGAGGTAACAGCAGAATAGTGAGCGCAGATCTGGAGGATGAGACCTGATGTAACAGCAGAATAGTGAGTGCAGCTCTGGAGGATGAGACAGAATGTAACAGCAGAATAGTGAGTGCAGCTCTGGAGGATGAGACATGATATAACAGCAGAATAGTGAGTGCAGCTCTGGAGGATGAGACAGGATGTAACAGCAGAATAGTGAGTGCAGCTCTGGAGGAAGAGACATGGTGTAACAGCAGAATAGTGAGTACAGCTCTGGAGGAGGAGACATGATGTAACAGCAGAATAGTGAGTGCAGCTGTGGAGGATGAGACAGGATGTAAGAGCAGAATAGTGAGTGCAGCTGTGGAGGATGAGACATGATGTAACAGCAGAATAGTGAGTGCAGCTCTGGAGGAAGAGACAGGATGTAACAGCACAACAGTGAGTGCAGCTCTGGAGGATGAAACAGGATGTAACAGCAGAATAGTGAGTGCTGCTCTAGAGGATGAGACAGGATGTAACAGCAGAATAGTGAGTGCAGCTCTGGAGGATGAGACAGGATGTAACAGCAGAATAGTGAGTGCAGCTCTGGAGGATGAGACAGGATGTAACAGCAGAATAGTGAGTGCAGCTCTGGAGGATGAGACATGATGTAACAGCAGAATAGTGAGTGCAGCTCTGGAGGATGAGACATGATGTAACAGCAGAATAGTGAGTACAGCTCTGGAGGATGAGACATGATGTAACAGCAGAATAGTGAGTGCAGCTCTGGAGGAGGACACATGATGTAACAGCAGAATAGTGAGTGCAGCTCTGGGGGATGAGACAGGATGTAAGAGCAGAATAGTGAGTGCAGCTGTGGAGGATGAGACATGATGTAACAGCAGAATAGTGAGTGCAGCTCTGGAGGAAGAGACAGGATGTAACAGCAGAACAGTGAGTGCAGCTCTGGAGGATGAGACATGATGTAACAGCAGAATAGTGAGTGCAGCTCTGGAGGAAGAGACAGGATGCAACAGCAGAATAGTGAGCGCAGCTCTGAAGCATGAGACATGATGTAATAGCAGAATAGTGAGTGCAGGTCTGGAGGAGGAGACATGATGTAACAGCAGAATAGTGAGTGCAGCTCTGGAGGAGGACACATGATGTAACAGTAGAATGGTGAGTGCAGCTCTGGAGGATGAGACAGGATGTAACAGCAGAATAGTGAGTGCAGCTCTGGAGGATGAGACATGATGTAACAGCAGAATAGTGAGTGCAGCTCTGGAGGATAAGACATGATGTAACCGCAGAATAGTGAGTGCAGCTCTGGAGGATGAGACATCAGATATGAGACAGGATGTAACAGCAGAATAGTGAGTGCAGCTCTGGAGGATGAGACATGATGTAACAGCAGAATAGTGAGTGCAGCTCTGGAGGATGAGACATCAGATATGAGACAGGATGTAACAGCAGAATAGTGAGTGCAGCTCTGGAGGATGAGACATGATGTAACAGCAGAAAAGTGAGTGCAGCTCTGGAGGATGAGACATCAGATATGAGACAGGATGTAACAGCAGAATAGTGAGTGCAGCTCTGGAGGATGAGACATGATGTAACAGCAGAATAGTGAGTGCAGCTCTGGAGGATGAGACATGATGTAACAGCAGAATAGTGAGTGCAGCTCTGGAGGATGAGACATGATGTAACAGCAGAATAGTGAGTGCAGCTCTGGAGGATGAGACATGATGTAACAGCAGAATAGTGAGTGCAGCTCTGGAGGATGAGACATCAGATATGAGACAGGATGTAACAGCAGAATAGTGAGTGCAGCTCTGGTGGATGAGACATGATGTAGCAGCAGAATAGTGAGTGCAGCTCTGGAGGATGAGACATGATGTAACAGCAGAATAGTGAGTGCAGCTCTGGAGGTGAGTGTATGAAGGGCAGGGTTTGCTTTGTACCATGTGAGTGGGAATTGGGGGCAGCTGTGGTTTAGTCTATGTATTAGAGCGGTGACTCAGGGAGCTTCTAGTTATTATTAGTTGCTGCGGCACTTGTCCCTGGGCCCCCAGCACAAGCACATGAAGGTGTAGCTGGTCCCTGGTGTCCCAGTGGTGCACTGCAGAGGAACCACAGAGTCCAGGAGAAATCAAACAGGGGAAGAGTTTACTGAAGCTTCTCTTAAAGGGGCAGTGCAGTAATAATACATAGAAGGGGCAGTGCAGTAATAATACATAGAAGGGGCAGTGCAGTAATACATAGAAGGGGCAGTGCAGTAATACATAGAAGGGGCAGTGCAGTAATAATACATAGAAGGGGCAGTGCAGTAATAATACATAGAAGGGGCAGTGCAGTAATAATACATAGAAGGGGCAGTGCAGTAATACACAGAAGGGGCAGTGCAGTAATAATACATAGAAGGGGCAGTGCAGTAATACATAGAAGGGGCAGTGCAGTAATAATACATAGAAGGGGCAGTGCAGTAATACATAGAAGGGGCAGTGCAGTAATACATAGAAGGGGCAGTGCAGTAATAATACATAGAGGGGGCAGTGCAGTAATAATACATAGAAGGAGCAGTGCAGTAATACATAGAAGGGGCAGTGCAGTAATAATACATAGAAGGGGCAGTGCAGTAATAATACATAGAAGGGGCAGTGCAGTAATACATAGAAGGGGCAGTGCAGTAATAATACATAGAAGGGGCAGTGCAGTAATAATACATAGAAGGGGCAGTGCAGTAATACATAGAAGGGGCAGTGCAGTAATACATAGAAGGGGCAGTGCAGTAATAATACATAGAAGGGGCAGTGCAGTAATAATACATAGAAGGGGCAGTGCAGTAATACACAGAAGGGGCAGTGCAGTAATAATACATAGAAGGGGCAGTGCAGTAATAATACATAGAAGGAGCAGTGCAGTAATAATACATAGAAGGAGCAGTGCAGTAATACATAGAAGGGGCAGTGCAGTAATAATACATAGAAGGGGCAGTGCAGTAATAATACATAGAAGGGGCAGTGCAGTAATAATACATAGAAGGGGCAGTGCAGTAATAATACATAGAAGGGGCAGTGCAGTAATAATACATAGAGGGGGCAGTGCAGTAATAATACATAGAAGGGGCAGTGCAGTAATACATAGAAGGGGCAGTGCAGTAATAATACATAGAAGGGGCAGTGCAGTAATAATACATAGAAGGAGCAGTGCAGTAATACATAGAAGGGGCAGTGCAGTAATAATACATAGAAGGGGCAGTGCAGTAATAATACATAGAAGGGGCAGTGCAGTAATAATACATAGAAGGGGCAGTGCAGTAATACATAGAAGGGGCAGTGCAGTAATAATACATAGAAGGGGCAGTGCAGTAATACATAGAAGGGGCAGTGCAGTAATAATACATAGAAGGGGCAGTGCAGTAATACATAGAAGGGGCAGTGCAGTAATACATAGAAGGGGCAGTGCAGTAATAATACATAGAAGAGGCAGTGCAGTAATACACAGAAGGGGCAGTGCAGTAATAATACACAGAAGGGGCAGTGCAGTAATAATACATAGAAGGGGCAGTGCAGTAATAATACATAGAAGGGGCAGTGCAGTAATACACAGAAGGGGCAGTGCAGTAATACATAGAAGGGGCAGTGCAGTAATAATACACAGAAGGGGCAGTGCAGTAATAATACACAGAAGGGGCAGTGCAGTAATAATACATAGAAGGGGCAGTGCAGTAATAATACATAGAAGAGGCAGTGCAGTAATAATACATAGAAGGGGCAGTGCAGTAATACATAGAAGGGGCAGTGCAGTAATAATACATAGAAGGGGCAGTGCAGTAATACACAGAAGGGGCAGTGCAGTAATAATACACAGAAGGGGCAGTGCAGTAATAATACATAGAAGGGGCAGTGCAGTAATAATACATAGAAGGGGCAGTGCAGTAATACACAGAAGGGGCAGTGCAGTAATACATAGAAGGGGCAGTGCAGTAATAATACACAGAAGGGGCAGTGCAGTAATAATACACAGAAGGGGCAGTGCAGTAATAATACATAGAAGGGGCAGTGCAGTAATACACAGAAGGGGCAGTGCAGTAATAATACATAGAAGGGGCAGTGCAGTAATAATACATAGAAGGGGCAGTGCAGTAATAATACATAGAAGGGGCAGTGCAGTAATAATACATAGAAGGGGCAGTGCAGTAATAATACATAGAAGAGGCAGTGCAGTAATACACAGAAGGGGCAGTGCAGTAATAATACACAGAAGGGGCAGTGCAGTAATAATACACAGAAGGGGCAGTGCAGTAATACATAGAAGGGGCAGTGCAGTAATACATAGAAGGGGCAGTGCAGTAATACATAGAAGGGGCAGTGCAGTAATAATACACAGAAGGGGCAGTGCAGTAATAATACATAGAAGGGGCAGTGCAGTAATAATACATAGAAGGGGCAGTGCAGTAATAATACATAGATGGGGCAGTGCAGTAATAATACATAGAAGGGGCAGTGCAGTAATAGTACATAGAAGGGGCAGTGCAGTAATAATACATAGAAGGGGCAGTGCAGTAATAATACATAGATGGGGCAGTGCAGTAATAATACATAGAAGGGGCAGTGCAGTAATAGTACATAGAAGGGGCAGTGCAGTAATAATACATAGAAGGGGCAGTGCAGTAATAATACATAGAAGGGGCAGTGCAGTAATAATACATAGAAGGGGCAGTGCAGTAATAATACATAGAAGGCGCAGTGCAGTAATAATACATAGAAGGGGCAGTGCAGTAATAATACATAGAAGGGGCAGTGCAGTAATAATACATAGAAGGGGCAGTGCAGTAATACACAGAAGGGGCAGTGCAGTAATAATACATAGAAGGGGCAGTGCAGTAATACATAGATGGGGCAGTGCAGTAATAATACATAGAAGGGGCAGTGCAGTAATAATACATAGAAGGGGCAGTGCAGTAATAATACATAGATGGGGCAGTGCAGTAATAATACATAGAAGGGGCAGTGCAGTAATACATAGAAGGGGCAGTGCAGTAATACATAGAAGGGGCAGTGCAGTAATAATACATAGAAGGGGCAGTGCAGTAATAATACACAGAAGGGGCAGTGCAGTAATAATACATAGAAGGGGCAGTGCAGTAATAATACATAGAAGGGGCAGTGCAGTAATACACAGAAGGGGCAGTGCAGTAATAATACATAGAAGGGGCAGTGCAGTAATAATACATAGAAGGGGCAGTGCAGTAATAATACACAGAAGGGGCAGTGCAGTAATACATAGAAGGGGCAGTGCAGTAATACACAGAAGGGGCAGTGCAGTAATAATACACAGAAGGGGCAGTGCAGTAATAATACATAGAAGGGGCAGTGCAGTAATACATAGAAGGGGCAGTGCAGTAATAATACATAGAAGGGGCAGTGCAGTAATAATACATAGATGGGGCAGTGCAGTAATAATACATAGAAGGGGCAGTGCAGTAATAATACATAGAAGGGGCAGTGCAGTAATACATAGAAGGGGCAGTGCAGTAATACATAGAAGGGCAGTGCAGTAATAATACATAGAAGGGGCAGTGCAGTAATAATACATAGAAGGGGCAGTGCAGTAATACATAGAAGGGGCAGTGCAGTAATAATACATAGAAGGGGCAGTGCAGTAATAATACATAGAAGGGGCAGTGCAGTAATACATAGATGGGGCAGTGCAGTAATAATACATAGAAGGGGCAGTGCAGTAATAATACATAGAAGGGGCAGTGCAGTAATAATACATAGAAGGGGCAGTGCAGTAATACATAGAGGGGGCAGTGCAGTAATACATAGAAGGGGCAGTGCAGTAATACATAGAAGGGGCAGTGCAGTAATAATACATAGAAGGGGCAGTGCAGTAATAATACACAGAAGGGGCAGTGCAGTAATACATAGAAGGGGCAGTGCAGTAATAATACATAGAAGGGGCAGTGCAGTAATAATACATAGAGGGGCAGTGCAGTAATAATACATAGAAGGGGCAGTGCAGTAATACATAGATGGGGCAGTGCAGTAATAATACATAGAAGGGGCAGTGCAGTAATAATACATAGAAGGGGCAGTGCAGTAATAATACATAGAAGGGGCAGTGCAGTAATAATACACAGAAGGGGCAGTGCAGTAATAATACACAGAAGGGGCAGTGCAGTAATACATAGAAGGGGCAGTGCAGTAATAATACATAGAAGGGGCAGTGCAGTAATAATACATAGAAGGGGCAGTGCAGTAATAATACATAGAAGGGGCAGTGCAGTAATACATAGATGGGGCAGTGCAGTAATAATACATAGAAGGGGCAGTGCAGTAATAATACATAGAAGGGGCAGTGCAGTAATAATACACAGAAGGGGCAGTGCAGTAATAATACATAGAAGGGGCAGTGCAGTAATAATACATAGAAGGGGCAGTGCAGTAATACACAGAAGGGGCAGTGCAGTAATAATACATAGAAGGGGCAGTGCAGTAATACATAGAAGGGGCAGTGCAGTAATAATACACAGAAGGGGCAGTGCAGTAATACATAGAAGGGGCAGTGCAGTAATACACAGAAGGGGCAGTGCAGTAATAATACACAGAAGGGGCAGTGCAGTAATAATACATAGAAGGGGCAGTGCAGTAATACATAGAAGGGGCAGTGCAGTAATAATACATAGAAGGGGCAGTGCAGTAATAATACATAGATGGGGCAGTGCAGTAATAATACATAGAAGGGGCAGTGCAGTAATAATACATAGAAGGGGCAGTGCAGTAATACATAGAAGGGGCAGTGCAGTAATACATAGAAGGGGCAGTGCAGTAATAATACATAGAAGGGGCAGTGCAGTAATAATACATAGAAGGGGCAGTGCAGTAATAATACATAGAAGGGGCAGTGCAGTAATACATAGATGGGGCAGTGCAGTAATAATACATAGAAGGGGCAGTGCAGTAGTAATACATAGAAGGGGCAGTGCAGTAATAATACATAGAAGGGGCAGTGCAGTAATACATAGAAGGGGCAGTGCAGTAATAATACATAGAAGGGGCAGTGCAGTAATAATACACAGAAGGGGCAGTGCAGTAATACATAGAAGGGGCAGTGCAGTAATAATACATAGAAGGGGCAGTGCAGTAATAATACATAGAAGGGGCAGTGCAGTAATACATAGAAGGGGCAGTGCAGTAATAATACATAGAAGGGGCAGTGCAGTAATAATACATAGAAGGGGCAGTGCAGTAATACATAGAAGGAGCAGTGCAGTAATAATACATAGATGGGGCAGTGCAGTAATACATAGAAGGGGCAGTGCAGTAATAATACATAGAAGGGGCAGTGCAGTAATAATACATAGAAGGGGCAGTGCAGTAATAATACATAGAAGGGGCAGTGCAGTAATACATAGAAGGGGCAGTGCAGTAATAATACATAGAAGGGGCAGTGCAGTAATACATAGATGGGGCAGTGCAGTAATAATACATAGAAGGGGCAGTGCAGTAATAATACATAGAAGGGGCAGTGCAGTAATACATAGAAGGGGCAGTGCAGTAATAATACATAGAAGGGGCAGTGCAGTAATAATACATAGAAGGGGCAGTGCAGTAATACATAGAAGGGGCAGTGCAGTAATACATAGAAGGGGCAGTGCAGTAATAATACACAGAAGGGGCAGTGTAGTAATACATAGAAGGGGCAGTGCAGTAATAATACATAGAAGGGGCAGTGCAGTAATACATAGAAGGGGCAGTGCAGTAATACATAGAAGGGGCAGTGCAGTAATAATACATAGAAGGGGCAGTGCAGTAATAATACATAGAAGGGGCAGTGCAGTAATAATACATAGAAGGGGCAGTGCAGTAATACATAGAAGGGGCAGTGCAGTAATAATACATAGAAGGGGCAGTGCAGTAATAATACATAGAAGGGGCAGTGCAGTAATACATAGATGGGGCAGTGCAGTAATACATAGAAGGGGCAGTGCAGTAATAATACATAGAAGGGGCAGTGCAGTAATAATACATAGAAGGGGCAGTGCAGTAATAATACATAGAAGGGGCAGTGCAGTAATACATAGAAGGGGCAGTGCAGTAATAATACATAGAAGGGGCAGTGCAGTAATACATAGAAGGGGCAGTGCAGTAATACATAGAAGGGGCAGTGCAGTAATAATACATAGAAGGGGCAGTGCAGTAATACATAGAAGGGGCAGTGCAGTAATAATACACAGAAGGGGCAGTGCAGTAATACATAGAAGGGGCAGTGCAGTAATACATAGAAGGGGCAGTGCAGTAATAATACATAGAAGGGGCAGTGCAGTAATAATACATAGAAGGGGCAGTGCAGTAATAATACATAGAAGGGGCAGTGCAGTAATAATACATAGAAGGGGCAGTGCAGTAATAATACATAGAAGGGGCAGTGCAGTAATAATACATAGAAGGGGCAGTGCAGTAATACATAGAAGGGGCAGTGCAGTAATACATAGAAGGGGCAGTGCAGTAATAATACATAGAAGGGGCAGTGCAGTAATACATAGAAGGGGCAGTGCAGTAATACACAGAAGGGGCAGTGCAGTAATAATACATAGAAGGGGCAGTGCAGTAATAATACATAGAAGGGGCAGTGCAGTAATACATAGAAGGGGCAGTGCAGTAATAATACATAGAAGGGGCAGTGCAGTAATAATACATAGAAGGGGCAGTGCAGTAATACACAGAAGGGGCAGTGCAGTAATACATAGAAGGGGCAGTGCAGTAATAATACATAGAAGGGGCAGTGCAGTAATAATACATAGAAGGGGCAGTGCAGTAATACATAGAAGGGGCAGTGCAGTAATACATAGAAGGGGCAGTGCAGTAATAATACATAGAAGGGGCAGTGCAGTAATACATAGAAGGGGCAGTGCAGTAATAATACATAGAAGGGGCAGTGCAGTAATAATACATAGAAGGGGCAGTGCAGTAATAATACATAGAAGGGGCAGTGCAGTAATACATAGAAGGGGCAGTGCAGTAATAATACATAGAAGGGGCAGTGCAGTAATACATAGAAGGGGCAGTGCAGTAATACATAGAAGGGGCAGTGCAGTAATACATAGAAGGGGCAGTGCAGTAATACATAGAAGGGGCAGTGCAGTAATAATACATAGAAGGGGCAGTGCAGTAATAATACATAGAAGGGGCAGTGCAGTAGTAATACATAGAAGGGGCAGTGCAGTAATACATAGAAGGGGCAGTGCAGTAATACATAGAAGGGGCAGTGCAGTAATACATAGAAGGGGCAGTGCAGTAATACATAGAAGGGGCAGTGCAGTAATAATACATAGAAGGGGCAGTGCAGTAATAATACACAGAAGGGGCAGTGCAGTAATAATACATAGAAGGGGCAGTGCAGTAGTAATACATAGAAGGGGCAGTGCAGTAATACATAGAAGGGGCAGTGCAGTAATACATAGAAGGGGCAGTGCAGTTATACATAGAAGGGGCAGTGCAGTAATAATACATAGAGGGGCAGTGCAGTTATACATAGAAGGGGCAGTGCAGTAATAATACATAGAAGGGGCAGTGCAGTAATACATAGAAGGAGCAGTGCAGTAATAATACATAGAAGGGGCAGTGCAGTAATAATACATAGAAGGGGCAGTGCAGTAATACATAGAAGGGGCAGTGCAGTAATAATACACAGAAGGGGCAGTGCAGTAATAATACATAGAAGGGGCAGTGCAGTAATACATAGATGGGGCAGTGCAGTAATAATACATAGAAGGGGCAGTGCAGTAATAATACATAGAAGGGGCAGTGCAGTAATAATACATAGAAGGAGCAGTGCAGTAATACATAGAAGGGGCAGTGCAGTAATACATAGAAGGGGCAGTGCAGTAATAATACATAGAAGGGGCAGTGCAGTAATACATAGAAGGGGCAGTGCAGTAATAATACATAGAAGGGGCAGTGCAGTAATAATACATAGAAGGAGCAGTGCAGTAATACATAGAAGGGGCAGTGCAGTAATACATAGATGGGGCAGTGCAGTAATAATACATAGAAGGGGCAGTGCAGTAATACATAGAAGGGGCAGTGCAGTAATAATACATAGAAGGAGCAGTGCAGTAATACATAGAAGGGGCAGTGCAGTAATAATACATAGAAGGGGCAGTGCAGTAATAATACATAGAAGGGGCAGTGCAGTAATACATAGAAGGGGCAGTGCAGTAATAATACATAGAAGGGGCAGTGCAGTAATACATAGAAGGGGCAGTGCAGTAATAATACATAGAAGGGGCAGTGCAGTAATAATACATAGAAGGGGCAGTGCAGTAATAATACATAGAAGGGGCAGTGCAGTAATAATACATAGAAGGGGCAGTGCAGTAATAATACATAGAAGGGGCAGTGCAGTAATAATACATAGAAGGGGCAGTGCAGTAATAATACATAGAAGGGGCAGTTCAGTAATAATACATAGAAGGGGCAGTGCAGTAATACATAGAAGGGGCAGTGCAGTAATAATACACAGAAGGGGCAGTGCAGTAATACATAGAAGGGGCAGTGCAGTAATAATACATAGAAGGGGCAGTGCAGTAATAATACATAGAAGGGGCAGTGCAGTAATACATAGAAGGGGCAGTGCAGTAATAATACACAGAAGGGGCAGTGCAGTAATACATAGAAGGGGCAGTGCAGTAATAATACATAGAAGGGGCAGTGCAGTAATAATACATAGAAGGGGCAGTGCAGTAATAATACACAGAAGGGGCAGTGCAGTAATAATACATAGAAGGGGCAGTGCAGTAATAATACATAGAAGGGGCAGTGCAGTAATAATACATAGAAGGGGCAGTGCAGTAATAATACATAGAAGGGGCAGTGCAGTAGTAATACATAGAAGGGGCAGTGCAGTAATAATACATAGAAGGGGCAGTGCAGTAATACATAGAAGGGGCAGTGCAGTAATACATAGAAGGGGCAGTGCAGTAATACATAGAAGGGGCAGTGCAGTAATAATACATAGAAGGGGCAGTGCAGTAATACATAGAAGGGGCAGTGCAGTAATAATACATAGAAGGGGCAGTGCAGTAATACATAGAAGGGGCAGTGCAGTAATAATACATAGAAGGGGCAGTGCAGTAATAATACATAGAAGGGGCAGTGCAGTAATAATACACAGAAGGGGCAGTGCAGTAATACATAGAAGGGGCAGTGCAGTAATAATACATAGAAGGGGCAGTGCAGTAATACATAGAAGGGGCAGTGCAGTAATAATACATAGAAGGGGCAGTGCAGTAATACATAGAAGGGGCAGTGCAGTAATAATACATAGCAGGGGCAGTGCAGTAATACATAGAAGGGGCAGTGCAGTAATAATACATAGAAGGGGCAGTGCAGTAATACATAGAAGGGGCAGTGCAGTAATACATAGAAGGGGCAGTGCAGTAATAATACATAGAAGGGGCAGTGCAGTAATAATACATAGAAGGGGCAGTGCAGTAATACATAGAAGGGGCAGTGCAGTAATAATACATAGAAGGGGCAGTGCAGTAATAATACATAGAAGGGGCAGTGCAGTAATACATAGAAGGGGCAGTGCAGTAATAATACATAGAAGGGGCAGTGCAGTAATACATAGAAGGGGCAGTGCAGTAATAATACATAGAAGGGGCAGTGCAGTAATAATACATAGAAGGGGCAGTGCAGTAATACATAGAAGGGGCAGTGCAGTAATACATAGAAGGGGCAGTGCAGTAATAATACATAGAAGGGGCAGTGCAGTAATACATAGAAGGGGCAGTGCAGTAATAATACATAGAAGGGGCAGTGCAGTAATACATAGAAGGGGCAGTGCAGTAATACATAGAAGGGGCAGTGCAGTAATACATAGAAGGGGCAGTGCAGTAATAATACATAGAAGGGGCAGTGCAGTAATACATAGAAGGGGCAGTGCAGTAATAATACATAGAAGGGGCAGTGCAGTAATAATACATAGAAGGGGCAGTGCAGTAATACATAGAAGGGGCAGTGCAGTAATACATAGAAGGGGCAGTGCAGTAATAATACATAGAAGGGGCAGTGCAGTAATACATAGAAGGGGCAGTGCAGTAATAATACATAGAAGGGGCAGTGCAGTAATACATAGAAGGGGCAGTGCAGTAATAATACATAGAAGGGGCAGTGCAGTAATAATACATAGAAGGGGCAGTGCAGTAATAATACATAGAAGGGGCAGTGCAGTAATACATAGATGGGGCAGTGCAGTAATACATAGAAGGGGCAGTGTAGTAATACATAGATGGGGCAGTGCAGTAATAATACATAGAAGGGGCAGTGCAGTAATATATAGAAGGGGCAGTGCAGTAATACATAGAAGGGGCAGTGCAGTAATAATACATAGAAGGGGCAGTGCAGTAATACACAGAAGGGGCAGTGCAGTAATAATACATAGAAGGGGCAGTGCAGTAATAATACACAGAAGGGGCAGTGCAGTAATAATACATAGAAGGGGCAGTGCAGTAATAATACATAGAAGGGGCAGTGCAGTAATACATAGATGGGGCAGTGCAGTAATAATACATAGAAGGGGCAGTGCAGTAATAATACATAGAAGGGGCAGTGCAGTAATACATAGATGGGGCAGTGCAGTAATAATACATAGAAGGGGCAGTGCAGTAATAATACATAGAAGGGGCAGTGCAGTAATACATAGAAGGGGCAGTGCAGTAATAATACATAGAAGGGGCAGTGCAGTAATAATACACAGAAGGGGCAGTGCAGTAATAATACATAGAAGGGGCAGTGCAGTAATAATACATAGAAGGGGCAGTGCAGTAATAATACATAGAAGGGGCAGTGCAGTAATACATAGATGGGGCAGTGCAGTAATAATACATAGAAGGGGCAGTGCAGTAATAATACATAGAAGGGGCAGTGCAGTAATACATAGATGGGGCAGTGCAGTAATAATACATAGAAGGGGCAGTGTAGTAATAATACATAGAAGGGGCAGTGCAGTAATAATACATAGAAGGGGCAGTGCAGTAATAATACATAGAAGGGGCAGTGCAGTAATAATACATAGAAGGGGCAGTGCAGTAATAATACATAGAAGGGGCAGTGCAGTAATACATAGAAGGGGCAGTGCAGTAATACATAGAAGGGGCAGTGCAGTAATACATAGAAGGGGCAGTGCAGTAATAATACATAGAAGGAGCAGTGCAGTAATACATAGAAGGGGCAGTGCAGTAATAATACACAGAAGGGGCAGTGCAGTAATAATACACAGAAGGGGCAGTGCAGTAATAATACATAGAAGGGGCAGTGCAGTAATACATAGAAGGGGCAGTGCAGTAATAATACATAGAAGGGGCAGTGCAGTAATAATACATAGAAGGGGCAGTGCAGTAATAATACATAGAAGGGGCAGTGCAGTAATAATACATAGAAGGGGCAGTGCAGTAATACATAGAAGGGGCAGTGCAGTAATAATACATAGAAGGAGCAGTGCAGTAATACATAGATGGGGCAGTGCAGTAATAATACATAGAAGGGGCAGTGCAGTAATAATACATAGAAGGGGCAGTGCAGTAATAATACATAGCAGGGGCAGTGCAGTAATAATACATAGAAGGAGCAGTGCAGTAATACATAGAAGGGGCAGTGCAGTAATACATAGAAGGGGCAGTGCAGTAATAATACATAGAAGGGGCAGTGCAGTAATAATACATAGAAGGAGCAGTGCAGTAATACATAGAAGGGGCAGTGCAGTAATAATACATAGAAGAGGCAGTGCAGTAATAATACATAGAAGGGGCAGTGCAGTAATACATAGAAGGGGCAGTGCAGTAATAATACATAGAAGGAGCAGTGCAGTAATACATAGAAGGGGCAGTGCAGTAATAATACATAGAAGGAGCAGTGCAGTAATAATACATAGAAGGGGCAGTGCAGTAATAATACATAGATGGGGCAGTATAGAGAGCTGGAGAGGCGGCTGCCTATGCTCTTATAGCAGATCTACTTTTGGAATCTTCGCTCAGGAGGTAACATGTTCGCTTTAAAGGGATTGTTCACCCAAAGATTCTTTCTTTCAAATCAACTGATGCCAGAGATTTGTAATTTACTTCTATAAAAAAAAAAGTCTAGTCTTCTACTACTTATCAGCTGCTGTATGTCCTGCAGGAAGTGGTGTATTCTCTCCAGTCTGACACAGTGCTCTCTGCTGCCACCTCTGTCCATGTCAGGAACTGTCCAGAGCAGCAGCAAATCCCCATAGAGAACCTCTCCTGCTCTGGACAGTTCCTGACATGGACAGAGGTGGCAGCAGAGAGCACTGTGTCAGACTGGAGAGAATACAGCTCTCCCTGCAGGACATCTGTAGTATCCCAGTATAGGTGTACCACTAACTTGCTATTGCACCTGGGTAAAGTAACTCTGTGAATCAGCTTCTCACAGTGGTGTGAGGTGTTTTCCCCACTAGGTGGCACTGCTGTGTGTTTTATATGCCTTGTTCTCTGCACAGCTGAAGGGAATGCTGGGTTACCATGTTGTATGTCACATGTTATTCTTCTGTCCAATCACAGGTGCAGGTGAGTTCCTTCCTTTTCCTGTTAGTTCCTGTTGGGAGGAGTTAGTTCTCTCGTCAGTCACTAGAGGGAGTGTTATTAGCCAAAGTGTGATACTTACCCGTCTCCTGGTTAGATGCAGCACAGATGATGCGTCTTCGGTGTTTGCTGTAATCCTGTACATTGCCTCTGTTTGTTGGGCTAACATGGCGGCCTGTCGGGCCCCACTGCTGAACGCCATTCTCCGGCGGGGTGGCAAGAATCCTCTGTAGAGTGGCTGAAAAGCGACATTGTCACAATTTGCTGCTGCCTGCTATGGTGGCTAACTTGCATGATCCGGTGACCGACACCAATGTGTACGTCTGTTGGGAGCGCCACTCCTGACGTCAGCTGTTGCCTGGAGACTGGGACGCTACATGCTGTAACCACGGTAGCTCTAGCGGCCGACGAAGTTCCTAAAACGGACCCTTGAACATTGAAACAATTTTTTTCAGGCGGACTTGTATGGATAATAACCATGTGGAAATAAGACTTTATCAGAGACTTTGTATAAATATGGAACATTATGGAATTTCCCATGCGCGAGACAAAAAAATTTTGTTCATTTTCTGCTCACTGTATTCTCATTTGAGTGCACTCTATATTGTTCACTTTGCGATTTATTATATATACACTACTGTTGTCCGCCTATGTATTATATTCACTTGTAACACCAGATGAATGCATTTATAATCACTATGATTGACGTATGACTTCACGAATGGGAGACACTGACCAAGAGGATGCCTAGGCCTCACCACACTGACCAAGAGGGCGCCTGGGCCTCACCAGACTGACCAAGAGGGCGCCTGGGCCTCACCAGACTGACCAAGAGGGTGCCTGGGCCTCACCAGACTGACCAAGAGGATGCTGGGCCTCACCAGACTGACCAAGAGGGCACCTGGGCCTCACCACACTGACCAAGAGGATGCCTGGGCCTCACCAGACTGACCAAGAGGGCGCCTGGGCCTCACCAGACTGACCAAGAGGATGCCTGGGCCTCACCAGACTGACCAAGAGGGCGCCTGGGCCTCACCAGACTGACCAAGAGGATGCTGGGCCTCAACACACTGACCAGGAGGATGCCTGGGCCTCACCAGACTGACCAAGAGGGCGCCTGGGCCTCACCACACTGACCAAGAGGGCGCCTGGGCCTCACCACACTGACCAAGAGGGCGCCTGGGCCTCAACACACTGACCAAGAGGGCACCTGGGCCTCACCAGACTGACCAAGAGGGCGCCTGGACCTCACCACACTGACCAAGAGGGCGCCTGGACCTCACCACACTGACCAAGAGGGCGCCTGGGCCTCAACACACTGACCAAGAGGGTGCCTGGGCCTCACGACACTGACCAAGAGGGCGCCTGGACCTCACCACACTGACCAAGAGGGCGCCTGGGCCTCACCACACTGACCATGAGGATGCCTGGGCCTCACCAGACTGACCAAGAGGGCGCCTGGGCCTCACCACACTGACCAAGAGGATGCCTGGGCCTCACCACACTGACCATAGCATTTGGGCCAGCTCCCTGTTGTTCCTGACCTCAGTCCCTGTTCCTAGTCCCTGTCCGCTGCTTACCCATTGTTCCTGAGCTCTGCCTGCCACCTGCGGTTACGCCTACAGACCTCTGCCTGCATTACCATCTGCCTACTGCTCCTGCCACGCCTCGCCTGCCGTCACTAGCAACCAAGCCAGGGGTAGTGACCTGGTCGCCTGCCGCAGCAAGTCCATCCCGCCTTGCGGCGGGCTCTGGTGAAAACCAGCGGCCCCTTAGACTCCGCTCCCTGGTGAGGTTAGTGCCATCGCTAGTGACAGTTCAGTGGATCCACTACTCCAGGCGTTACAGCCTGGACCTCACCACACTGACCAAGAGGGCGCCTGGGCCTCACCACACTGGCCAAGAGGGCGCCTGGGTCTCACCTGACTGACCAAGAGGATGCCTGGGCCTCACCACACTGACCAAGAGGGTGCCTGGGCCTCACCAGACTGACCAAGAGGGCGCCTGGGCCTCACCACACTGACCAAGAGGGCGTCCGGGCATCCTCTTGATCAGTGTGGTGAGGTCCAGGCGCCATCTTAGTCAGTCTGGTGAGGCCCCAGCATCCTCTTGGTCAGTCTGGTAAGGCCCAGGCATCCTCTTGGTCAGTCTGGTGAGGCCCAGGCATCCTCTTGGTCAGTCTGGTAAGGCCCAGGCATCCTCTTGGTCAGTCTGGTGAGACCCAGGCATCCTCTTGGCAGGTCTGTATTAACAGCTGCTGCTGCCCTAGGCACTAAACCTGAAGACGCCCCATTTACACGCACCTATTGGCGATACCAGACCTGACCAATACCACCATACCCCCCACCCCCCTGGAAAAGACACCAGATTTACTGGCAAGTCTGAACGTTAGGAGGGAAACTAAAAAAATAAAAAGTAAAAAAGTAGTTTTTTTTTGTCCCCCTGCAAGGTGCTGCCCTAGGCACCGGACCACGGGTGCCTAGTGGTAAATACGGCCCTGCCTCTTAGTCAATGTGGTGAGACCCGGCATCCTCCTGGTCAGTGTAGTGAGGCCCAGCATCCTCTTGGTCAGTCTGGTGAGGCCCCATCATCCTCTTGGTCAATGTGGTGAGACCCGGCATCCTCCTGGTCAGTGTAGTGAGGCCCAGGCATCCTCTTGGTCAGTGTGGTGAGGCCCAGGCGCCCTCTTGGTCAGTGTGGTGAGGCCCAGGCATCCTCTTGGTCAGTGTGGTGAGGCCCAGGCGCCCTCTTGGTCAGTCTGGTGAGGCCCAGGCGCCCTCTTGGTCAGTGTGGTGAGGCCCAGGCGCCCTCTTGGTCAGTGTGGTGAGGCCCAGGCATCCTCTTGGTCAGTGTGGTGAGGCCCAGGCATCCTCTTGGTCAGTGTGGTGAGGCCCAGGCGCCCTCTAGGTCAGTGTTGTGAGGTCCAGGCGCCCTCTTGGTCAGTCTGGTGAGGCCCAGGCATCCTCTTGGTCAATGTGGTGAGGCCTAGGCGCCCTCTTGGTCAGAGTGGTGAGGCCCAGGCGCCCTCTTGGTCAGTCTGGTGAGGCCCAGGCGCCCTCTTGGTCAGTCTGGTGAGGCCCAGCATCCTCTTGGTCAGTGTGGTGAGGCCCAGGCATCCTCTTGGTCAGTGTGGTGAGGCCCAGCCATCCTCTTGGTCAGTCTGGTGAGGCCCAGCATCCTCTTGGTCAGTGTGGTGAGGCCCAGCATCCTCTTGGTCAGTGTGGTGAGGCCCAGCATCCTCTTGGTCAGTGTGGTGAGGCCCATGCGTCCTCTTGGTCAATGTGGTGAGGTCCAGGTGCCCTCTTGGTAAGTGTGGTGAGGCCCCGGCATCCTCTTGGTCAGTGTGGTGAGGCCCAGGTGCCCTCTTGGTCAGTCTGGTGAGGTCCAGGCGCCCTCTTGGTCAGTGTGGTGAGGCCCAGGAATCCTCTTGGTCAGTGTGGTGAGGCCCAGGCGCCCTCTTGATCAGTGCTGTGAGGCCCAGGCATCCTCTTGGTCAGTGTGGTGAGGCCCAGACGCCCTCTTGGTCAGTGTGGTGAGGCCTAGTTGCCCTCTTGGTCAGTGTGTTGAGGCCCATGCATCCTCTTGGTCAGTGTGGTGAGGCCAAGGCATCCTCTTGGTCAGTCTGGTGAGGCCCAGGCCCCCTCTTGGTCAGTCTGGTGAGGCCCAGGAATCCTCTTGGTCAGTGTGGTGAGGCCCAGGAATCCTCTTGGTCAGTGTGGTGAGGCCCAGGTGCCCTCTTGGTCAGTCTGGTGAGGCCCAGGCGCCCTCTTGGTCAGTCTGGTGAGGCCCAGGCGCCCTCTTGGTCAGTCTGGTGAGGCCCAGGCGCCCTCTTGGTCAGTCTGGTGAGGCCCAGGCATCCTCTTGATCAGTCTGGTGAGGCCCAGGCGCCATCTTGGTCAGTGTGGTGAGGCCCAGGCGCCCTCTTGGTCAGTCTGGTGAGGCCCAGGCGCCCTCTTGGTCAGTGTGGTGAGGCCTAGTTGCCCTCTTGGTCAGTGTGTTGAGGCCCATGCATCCTCTTGGTCAGTCTGGTGAGGCCCATGCATCCTCTTGGTCAGTCTGGTGAGGCCCAGGCGCCCTCTTGGTCAGTCTGGTGAGGCCCAGCATCCTCTTGGTCAGTGTGGTGAGGCCCAGGCGCCCTCTTGGTCAGTGTGGTAAGGCCCAGGCGCCCTCTTGGTCAGTGTGGTGAGGCCCAGGCGCCCTCTTGGTCAGTGTGGTGAGGCCCAGGCATCCTCTTGGTCAGTGTAGTGAGGCCTAGGCTCCCTCTTGGTCAGTGTGGTGAGGCCCAGGCGCCCTCTTGGTCATTGTGGTGAGGCCCCAGCATCCTCTTGGTCAGTGTGGTGAGGCCCAGGCGCCCTCTTGGTCAGTGTAGTGAGGACTAGGCTCCCTCTTGGTAAGTGTGGTGAGGCCCCAGCATCTTCTTGGTCAATGTGGTGAGGGCCCTCTTGGTCAGTCTGGTGAGGCCCAGGCATCCTCAGAGGATGCCGGGGCCTCACCAGACTGACCAAGAGGATGCTGGGGCCTCACCACAATGACCAAGAGGGCACCTGGGCCTCACCACACTGACCAAGAGGATGCCTGGGCCTCACCACACTGACCAAGAGGATGCCTGGGCCTCACCACAATGACCAAGTGGGCACCTGGGCCTCACCACACTGACCAAGAGGGCGCCTGGAACTCACTACACTGACCAAGAGGATGCCTGGAACTCACCACACTGACCAAGAGGGCACCTGGGCCTCACCACACTGACCAAGAGGATGCTGGGGCCTCACCACACTGACCAAGAGGGCACCTGGGCCTCACCACACTGACCAAGAGGGCGCCTGGGCCTCACCACACTGACCAAGAAGATGCTTGGGCCTCACCACAATGACCAAGAGGGCGCCTGGGCCTCACCACACTGACCAAGAGGATGCCTGGGCCTCACCACACTGACCAAGAGGGCGTCCAGGCATCCTCTTGATCAGTGTGGTGAGGCCCAGGCATCCTCTTGGTCAGTCTGGTGAGACCCAGGCATCCTCTTGGCAGGTCTGTATTAACAGCTGCTGCTGCCCTAGGCACTAAACCTGAAGACGCCCCATTTACACGCACCTATTGGCGATACCAGACCTGACCAATACCACCATACCCCCCACCCCCCTGGAAAAGACACCAGATTTACTGGCAAGTCTGAACGTTAGGAGGGAAACTAAAAAAATTAAAAGTAAAAAATTAGTTTTTTTTTGTCCCCCTGCAAGGTGCTGCCCTAGGCACCGGACCACGGGTGCCTAGTGGTAAATACGGCCCTGCCTCTTGGTCAGTCTGGTGAGGCCCAGGCATCCTCTTGGTCAGTGTGGTGAGGTCAAGGCGCCCTCTTGGTCAATGTGGTGAGGCCCAGACGCCCTCTTGGTCAATGTGGTGAGGCCCAGCATCCTCTTGGTCAGTGTGGTGAGGCCCCATCATCCTCTTGGTCAATGTGGTGAGACCCGGCATCCTCCTGGTCAGTGTAGTGAGGCCCAGGCATCCTCTTGGTCAGTCTGGTGAGGCCCAGGCATCCTCTTGGTCAGTGTGGTGAGGCCCAGGCACCCTATTGGTCAGTGTGGTGAGGCCCAGGCGCCCTCTAGGTCAGTGTTGTGAGGTCCAAGCGCCCTCTTGGTCAGTCTGGTGAGGCCCAGGCATCCTCTTGGTCAATGTGGTGAGGCCTAGGCGCCCTCTTGGTCAGTGTGGTGAGGCCCAGGCGCCCACTTGGTCATTGTGGTGAGGCCCAGGCATCCTCTTGGTCAGTCTGGTGAGGCCCAGGCATCCTCTTGGTCAATGTGGTGAGGCCTAGACGCCCTCTTGGTCAGTGTGGTGAGGCCCAGGCGCCCACTTGGTCATTGTGGTGAGGCCCAGGCGCCCTCTTGGTCAGTGTGGTGAGGCCCGGGCGCCCTCTTGGTCAGTGTGGTGAGGCCCGGGCGCCCTCTTGGTCAGTCTGGTGAGGCCCAGGCATCCTCTTGGTCAGTCTGGTGAGGCCCAGGCGCCCTCTTGGTCAGTCTGGTGAGGCCCATGCTCCCTCTTGGTCAGTCTGGTGAGGCCCAGGCGCCCTCTTGGTCAGTGTGGTGAGGCCCAGGTGCCCTCTTGGTCAGTGTGGTGAGGCCCAGGTGCCCTCTTGGTCAGTGTGGTGAGGCCCAGGTGCCCTCTTGGTCAATGTGGTGAGGCCCAGGTGCCCTCTTGGTCAGTGTGGTGAGGCCCAGGCATCCTCTTGGTCAGTCTGGTGAGGCCTAGTTGCCCTCTTGGTCAGTGTGGTGAGGCCCAGGCATCCTCTTAGTCAGTGTGGTGAGGTCCAGGCATCCTCTTGGTCAGTGTGGTGAGGCCCAGGCATCCTCTTGGTCAGTCTGGTGAGGCCCCAGCATCCTCTTGTTCAGTGTGGTGAGGCCCAGGTGCCCTCTTGGTCAGAGTGGTGAGGCCCAGGTGCCCTCTTGGTCAGAGTGGTGAGGCCCAGGTGCCCTCTTGGTCAGAGTGGTGAGGCCCAGGTGCCCTCTTGGTCAGTGTGGTGAGGCCCAGGTGCCCTCTTGGTCAGAGTGGTGAGGCCCAGGCGCCCTCTTGGTCAGTCTGGTGAGGCCCAGGCGCCCTCTTGGTCAGTCTGGTGAGGCCCAGCATCCTCTTGGTCAGTCTGGTGAGGCCCAGGCATCCTCTTGGTCAGTGTGGTGAGGCCCAGGCATCCTCTTGTTCAGTCTGGTGAGGCCCAGCATCCTCTTGGTCAGTGTGGTGAGGCCCAGCATCCTCTTGGTCAGTGTGGTGAGGCCCAGCATCCTCTTGGTCAGTGTGGTGAGGCCCATGCGTCCTCTTGGTCAGTGTGGTGAGGTCCAGGCGCCCTCTTGGTCAGTGTGGTGAGGCCCAGACGCCCTCTTGGTCAGTCTGGTGAGGCCCCAGCATCCTCTTGGTCAGTGTGGTGAGGCCCAGACGCCCTCTTGGTCAGTGTGGTGAGGCCCAGACGCCCTCTTGGTCAGTGTGGTGAGGCCCAGGCGCCCTCTTGGTCAGTGTGTTGAGGCCCATGCATCCTCTTGGTCAGTCTGGTGAGGCCCAGGCATCCTCTTGGTCAGTCTGGTGAGGCCCAGGCCCCCTCTTGGTCAGTGTGGTGAGGCCCAGGAATCCTCTTGGTCAGTGTGGTGAGGCCCAGGTGCCCTCTTGGTCAGTCTGGTGAGGCCCAGGCGCCCTCTTGGTCAGTCTGGTGAGGCCCAGGCATCCTCTTGGTCAGTGTGGTGAGGCCCAGGCATCCTCTTGGTCAGTGTGGTGAGGCCCAGCATCCTCTTGGTCAGTGTGGTGAGGCCCAGCATCCTCTTGGTCAGTGTGGTGAGGCCCAGCATCCTCTTGGTCAGTGTGGTGAGGCCCCAGCGTCCTCTTGGTCAATGTGGTGAGGCCCAGGTGCCCTCTTGGTCAGTCTGGTGAGGCCCAGCATCCTCTTGGTCAGTCTGGTGAGGCCCAGCATCCTCTTGGTCAGTCTGGTGAGGCCCAGGCATCCACTTGGTCAGTGTGGTGAGGCCCAGGCGCCCTCTTGGTCAGTGTGGTGAGGCGCAGGTGCCCTCTTGGTCAGTTTGGTGAGGCCCATGCTCCCTCTTGGTCAGTTTGGTGAGGCCCAGGCGCCCTCTTGGTCAGTGTGGTGAGGCCCAGGCGCCCTCTTGGTCAGTGTGGTGAGGCCCAGGTGCCCTGTTGGTCAGTGTGGTGAGGTCCAGGCATCCTCTTGGTCAGTGTGGTGAGGCCTAGGTGCCCTCTTGGTCAGTCTGGTGAGGCCCAGGCATCCTCTTGGTCAGTGTGGTGAGGCCCAGGCATCCTCTTGGTCAGTGTGGTGAGGTCCAGGCGCCCTCTTGGTCAGTGTGGTGAGGCGCAGGTGCCCTCTTGGTCAGTTTGGTGAGGCCCATGCTCCCTCTTGGTCAGTTTGGTGAGGCCCAGGCGCCCTCTTGGTCAGTGTGGTGAGGCCCAGGCGCCCTCTTGGTCAGTGTGGTGAGGCCCAGGTGCCCTTTTGGTCAGTCTGGTGAGGTCCAGGCATCCTCTTGGTCAGTCTGGTGAGGCCTAGTTGCCCTCTTGGTCAGTCTGGTGAGGCCCAGGCATCCTCTTGGTTAGTGTGGTGAGGCCCAGGCATCCTCTTGGTCAGTGTGGTGAGGCCCAGCATCCTTTTGGTCAGTGTGGTGAGGTCCAGGTGCCCTATTGGTCAGTGTGGTGAGGCCCAGGCGTCCTCTTGGTCAGTGTGGTGAGGTCCAGGTGCCCTCTTGGTCAGTGTGGTGATGCCCAGGTGCCCTCTTGGTCAGTGTGGTGAGGCCCAGGCATCCTCTTGGTCAGTGTGGTGAGGCCCAGCATCCTCTTGGTCAGTGTGGTGAGGCCCAGGCGCCCTCTTGGTCAGTGTGGTGAGGCCCAGGCATCCTCTTGGTCAGTCAGGTGAGGCCCAGGTGCCCTCTTGGTCAGTGTGGTGATGTTCAGGTGCCCTCTTGGTCAGTGTGGTGAGGTCCAGGTGCCCTCTTGGTCAGTCTGGTGAGGCCCAGGCGCCCTCTTGGTCAGTGTGGTGAGGCTCAGCATCCTCTTGGTCAGTGAAGTGAGGTCCAGGTGCCCTCTTGGTCAGTGTGGTGAGGCCCAGGCGCCCTCTTGGTAAGTGTGGTGAGGCCCAGGCGCCCTCTTGGTCAGTGTGGTGAGGTCCAGGCATCCTCTTGGTCAGTCTGGTGAGGCCCAGGCATCCTCTTGGTCAGTGTGGTGAGGCCCAGGCGCCCTCTTGGTAAGTGTGGTGAGGCCCAGGTGCCCTGTTGGTCAGTGTGGTGAGGTCCAGGCATCCTCTTGGTCAGTCTGGTGAGGCCTAGTTGCCCTCTTGGTCAGTCTGGTGAGGCCCAGGCATCCTCTTGGTCAGTGTGGTGAGGCCCAGGCATCCTCTTGGTCAGTGTGGTGAGGTCCAGGCGCCCTCTTGGTCAGTGTGGTGAGGCGCAGGTGCCCTCTTGGTCAGTTTGGTGAGGCCCATGCTCCCTCTTGGTCAGTTTGGTGAGGCCCAGGCGCCCTCTTGGTCAGTGTGGTG
Organism: Dendropsophus ebraccatus; assembly: GCA_027789725.1. Taxonomy (NCBI): domain Eukaryota; kingdom Metazoa; phylum Chordata; class Amphibia; order Anura; family Hylidae; genus Dendropsophus; species Dendropsophus ebraccatus. The sequence goes on along the minus strand of JAQFWZ010000067.1, from coordinate 1,394,202 downwards.
AGGCCCAGGCGCCCTCTTGGTCAGTGTGGTGAGGCCCAGGTGCCCTTTTGGTCAGTCTGGTGAGGTCCAGGCATCCTCTTGGTCAGTCTGGTGAGGCCTAGTTGCCCTCTTGGTCAGTCTGGTGAGGCCCAGGCATCCTCTTGGTTAGTGTGGTGAGGCCCAGGCATCCTCTTGGTCAGTGTGGTGAGGCCCAGCATCCTTTTGGTCAGTGTGGTGAGGTCCAGGTGCCCTATTGGTCAGTGTGGTGAGGCCCAGGCGTCCTCTTGGTCAGTGTGGTGAGGTCCAGGTGCCCTCTTGGTCAGTGTGGTGATGCCCAGGTGCCCTCTTGGTCAGTGTGGTGAGGCCCAGGCATCCTCTTGGTCAGTGTGGTGAGGCCCAGCATCCTCTTGGTCAGTGTGGTGAGGCCCAGGCGCCCTCTTGGTCAGTGTGGTGAGGCCCAGGCATCCTCTTGGTCAGTCAGGTGAGGCCCAGGTGCCCTCTTGGTCAGTGTGGTGATGTTCAGGTGCCCTCTTGGTCAGTGTGGTGAGGTCCAGGTGCCCTCTTGGTCAGTCTGGTGAGGCCCAGGCGCCCTCTTGGTCAGTGTGGTGAGGCTCAGCATCCTCTTGGTCAGTGAAGTGAGGTCCAGGTGCCCTCTTGGTCAGTGTGGTGAGGCCCAGGCGCCCTCTTGGTAAGTGTGGTGAGGCCCAGGCGCCCTCTTGGTCAGTGTGGTGAGGTCCAGGCATCCTCTTGGTCAGTCTGGTGAGGCCCAGGCATCCTCTTGGTCAGTGTGGTGAGGCCCAGGCATACTTTTGGTCAGTGTGGTGAGCGCCCTCTCGGGGCCCTCACATTGTCTCAGAGGGGCCAGCGCACCCACCATACTGGGGACCTCACATCGCCTTTGCAGTGACTAGCACCCCCCATCCCGGGGCCCTCACATCGCCTTTGCATTGACTAACACCCCCAGGTAAGCGGCATCCTCTCTTTCATTGGCCTGGCAGAGTCCCCCGGCGTCCGTTCTTCCGTCTCTCCTTTGGCATATGACTGGTATCACTTGTGCAGCAGTGAGCTGGGAGAACAAACATCGGGGGACTAAGCCAGGCAGGGTGAGTGTGTGTGTGGGGGGGAGAACAGGGGCCCGTACAAGATTCATGGGGCCCCACAGTAATGAGAGAGCTGCTGGCGCTCTCAGCTGGTCCTATGACGGGACTTCCTATCAGTGTTCTGCGCTGCGTGTAATGTCGGCAAATCTCAGGCGGGCCGCTCAGAGCTAGTTAGAGGGCCGGATTTGGCCCCCGGGGCCCCGTACAATACCAGAGGCTGCTTTACATGATCCTGAGTAACAGATGTCTGTGGGCTTTCTAGCCTCCTACCTACTTTGCTTATGGGACTTGTCTCCTGGCAGTCACATTCACGGACACCAGGGTGGACTACTTTATTGGTTCTATATGTGAGGGACACGTCACCCCCTGCTTGGACATCAGACATCTTCATATCTTTGTTAAGTAAAAATATTTAAGCAATAAAAATAGATTTCCAGTCCTCCACACCCCCCATCTACTGATGACCCCATCTACTGATGAACCCCATCTAAGATGACCCCATCTACTGATGACCCCCATCTACTGATGACCCCATCTACTGATGACCCCATCAAAGATGACTCCATCTACTGATAACCCCCATCTACTGATGACCCCCATCTAAGATGACCCCATCTACTGATGACCCCCATCTAAGATGACTCCATCTACTGATAACCCCCATCTACTGATCATCTACTGTATATTACTCTGTATACTGTTCTGTATATTACTCTGTATACTACTCTGTATATTACTATGTATACTGTTCTGTATATTACTCTGTATACTGTTCTGTTTATTACTCTGTATATTACTCTGTATACTACTCTGTATATTACTATGTATACTGTTCTGTATATTACTCTGTATACTACTCTGTATATTACTCTGTATACTGTTCTGTATATTACTCTGTATACTACTCTGTATATTACTCTGTATACTGTTCTGTATATTACTCTGTATACTATTCTGTATATTACTCTGTATACTACTCTGTATATTACTCTGTATACTGTTCTGTATATTACTCTGTATATTACTCTGTATACTGTTCTGTATATTACTCTGTATACTGTTCTGTATATTACTCTGTATACTATTCTGTATATTACTCTGTATACTACTCTGTATATTACTATGTATACTGTTCTGTTTATTACTCTGTATATTATTTTGTATATTACTCTGTATACTACTCTGTATATTACTATGTATACTGTTCTGTATATTACTCTGTATACTGTTCTGTATATTACTATGTATACTGTTCTGTATATTACTCTGTATACTGTTCTGTATATTACTCTGTATATAGCTCTGTATACTGTTCTGTATATTACTCTGTATACTGTTCTGTATATTACTCTGTATATTATTCTGTATATTACTCTGTATACTACTCTGTATATTACTCTGTATACTGTTCTGTATATTACTCTGTATACTATTCTGTATATTACTCTGTATACTACTCTGTATATTACTATGTATACTGTTCTGTTTATTACTCTGTATATTATTTTGTATATTACTCTGTATACTGTTCTGTATATTACTCTGTATATAGCTCTGTATACTGCATATTATTCTGTATACTGTTCTGTATATTACTCTGTATACTACTCTGTTTATTACTCTGTATATTATTCTGTATATTACTCTGTATATTACTATGTATACTGTTCTGTATATAGCTCTGTATATTACTCTGTATACTGTTCTGTATATTACTCTGTATACTGTTCTGTATATTACTCTGTATATAGCTCTGTATACTGTTCTGTATATTACTCTGTATATAGCTCTGTATACTGTTCTGTATATTACTCTGTATATTGCTCTGTATACTGTTCTGTATATTACTATGTATACTGTTATGTATATTACTCTGTATACTGTTATGTATATTACTCTGTATACTGTTCTGTATATTACTCTGTATATTGCTCTGTATACTGTTCTGTATATTACTCTGTATATTGCTCTGTATACTGTTATGTATATTACTCTGTATACTGTTCTGTATATTGCTCTGTATACAGCTCTGTATATTACTCTGTATACTGTTCTGTATATTGCTCTGTATACTGTTCTGTATATAGCTCTGTATATTACTCTGTATATTGCTCTGTATACTGTTCTGTATATTACTCTGTATACTGTTCTGTATACTGTTCTGTATATTGCTCTGTATATTACTCTGTATACAGTTCTGTATATTGCTCTGTATATTACTCTGTATACTGTTCTGTATATTGCTCTGTATACTGTACTGTATTTTACTCTGTATACTGTTCTGTATATTACTCTGTATATTATTCTGTATACTGTTCTGTATATTACTCTGTATACTGTTCTGTATATTACTCTGTATATTATTCTGTATACTGTTCTGTATATTACTCTGTATACTGTTCTGTATATTACTCTGTATATTACTCTGTATATTACTCTGTATACTACTCTGTATATAACTATGTATACTGTTCTGTATATTACTCTGTATACTATTCTGTATATTACTCTGTATACTACTCTGTATATTACTATGTATACTGTTCTGTTTATTACTCTGTATATTATTTTGTATATTACTCTGTATACTGTTCTGTATATTACTCTGTATATAGCTCTGTATACTGCATATTATTCTGTATACTGTTCTGTATATTACTCTGTATACTACTCTGTTTATTACTCTGTATATTATTCTGTATATTACTCTGTATATTACTATGTATACTGTTCTGTATATAGCTCTGTATATTACTCTGTATACTGTTCTGTATATTACTCTGTATACTGTTCTGTATATTACTCTGTATATAGCTCTGTATACTGTTCTGTATATTACTCTGTATATTGCTCTGTATACTGTTATGTATATTACTCTGTATACTGTTATGTATATTACTCTGTATACTGTTCTGTATATTACTCTGTATATTGCTCTGTATACTGTTATGTATATTACTCTGTATACTGTTCTGTATATTGCTCTGTATACAGCTCTGTATATTACTCTGTATACTGTTCTGTATATTGCTCTGTATACTGTTCTGTATATAGCTCTGTATATTACTCTGTATATTGCTCTGTATACTGTTCTGTATATTACTCTGTATACTGTTCTGTATATTGCTCTGTATATTACTCTGTATACAGTTCTGTATATTGCTCTGTATATTACTCTGTATACTGTTCTGTATATTGCTCTGTATACTGTACTGTATTTTACTCTGTATACTGTTCTGTATATTACTCTGTATATTATTCTGTATACTGTTCTGTATATTACTATGTATACTGTTCTGTATATTACTCTGTATACTGTTCTGTATATAGCTCTGTATATTACTCTGTATACTGTTCTGTATATTACTCTGTATACTGTTCTGTATATAGCTCTGTATATTACTCTGTATACTGTTCTGTATATTACTATGTATACTGTTCTGTATATTACTCTGTATATAGCTCTGTATACTGTTCTGTATATTACTCTGTATACTGTTCCGTATATAGCTCTGTATATTACTCTGTATACTGTTCTGTATATTACTCTGTATACTGTTCCGTATACAGCTCTGTATATTACTCTGTATACTGTTCTGTATATTGCTCTGTATAATGTTTTGTATATTACTCTGTATAGTGTTCTGTATACTGTTCTGTATATTACTCTGTATACTGTTCTGTATATTACTCTGTATATTACTCTGTATACTGTTCTGTATACTGTTTTGTATATTACTCTGTATACTGTTCTGTATATTACTATGTATACTGTTCTGTATATAGCTCTGTATATTGTTCTGTATACTACTATGTATACTGTTCTGTATATAACTCTGTATATTGTTCTGTATATTACTCTGTATACTGTTCTGTATATTACTCTGTATATTACTCTGTATACTGTTCTGTATATTACTATGTATACTGTTCTGTATATAGCTCTGTATACTGTTCTGTATATAGCTCTGTATATTACTCTGTATATTACTCTGTATATTACTCTGTATACTGTTCTGTATATAGCTCTGTATATTACTCTGTATACTGTTCTGTATATTGCTCTGTATGTGTTGTGAAATTTATGGAGTTATTCTAAATTAAGAAATATGCAACCAAATTGTCTACAATGCTTTTATTTTACTTTTACAGCATTTTGCTGTATACACATTGTTACTTGTATGCCCTTTTACATTTCAATAAAACTGATTGGGGGGGATATATATAAAACCCGCTCCTGTGGTGTCTATTCTACAGATACACAGCTCTTACAGTAAAGAACCCGCTCCTGAGGTGTCTATTCTACAGATACACAGCTCTTACAGTAAAGAACCCGCTCCTGAGGTGTCTATTCTACATATACACAGCTCTTACAGTAAAGAACCCGCTCCTGAGGTGTCTATTCTACAGATACACAGCTCTTACAGTAAAGAACCCGCTCCTGAGGTGTCTATTCTACAGATACACAGCTCTTACAGTAAAGAACCCGCTCCTGTGGTGTCTATTCTACAGATACACAGCTCTTACAGTAAAGAACCCGCTCCTGAGGTGTCTATTCTACAGATACACAGCTCTTACAGTAAAGAACCCGCTCCTGAGGTGTCTATTCTACAGATACACAGCTTACTGTAAAGAACCCGCTCCTGAGGTGTCTATTCTACATATACACAGCTCTTACAGTAAAGAACCAGCTCCTGAGGTGTCTATTCTACAGATACACAGCTTACTGTAAAGAACCCGCTCCTGAGGTGTCTATTCTACATATACACAGCTCTTACAGTAAAGAACCAGCTCCTGAGGTGTCTATTCTACAGATACACAGCTTACTGTAAAGAACCCGCTCCTGAGGAGTCCCCCATACACCTTATACTGACATCATCTGTCTGTGGAGAGTCAGGAGCCAACAGACTGCTCTGTTTCTTTCCAGACAGCTCCGACACCTATGTTACCTCCTGCTATATCTTCCTCCGAGACTCCTCTGCCCTCTCTAGACCACTCCAGACTCTGCTGTCACTTTTCAGACTTATCTGATCCACTCCAGACTCCTCAAGAATATTTACCCCCCCCCCATGTTATGTCATGTTCCTTTATCTCCCCCCAGAACCCGTCTCTTCTTCTAGACTCCGTCCTCTCCAGACTCTTCTCTTCTCTCTTCCCTGCAGGACACCGCAAAAACACCGAACCCCCATGCTACATAGTGACCTTCATGCTACATAGTGACCCCCATGCTACATACTGACCCCCATGCTACATAGTGACCTTCATGCTACATAGTGACCCCCATGCTACATACTGACCCCCATGCTACATAGTGACCCCCATGCTACATAGTGACCCCCATGCTACATAGTGACCTCCATGCTACATAGTGACCTCCATTCTACATAGTGACCCCCAGTGCTACATAGTGACCCCCAGTGCTACATAGTGACCCCCAGTGCTACATAGTGACCCCCAGTGCTACATAGTGACCCCCATGCTACATAGTGACCTCCAGTGCTACATAGTGACCTCCAGTGCTACATAGTGACCCCCAGTACTACATAGTGACCTCCAGTACTACATAGTGACCTCCAGTGCTACATAGTGACCCCCAGTGCTACAGTGACCCCCAGTGCTACAGTGACCCCCAGTGCTACATAGTGACCCCCAGTGCTACATAGTGACCCCCAGTACTACATAGTGACCCCCGTGCTACACAGTGACCCCCATGCTACATAGTGACCCCCAGTGCTACATAGTGTCGTCCAGTGCTACATAGTGACCCCCAGTACTACATAGTGACCCCCGTGCTACACAGTGACCCCCATGCTACATAGTGACCTCCATGCTACATAGTGACCCCCAGTGCTACATAGTGTCGTCCAGTGCTACATAGTGACCCCCAGTGCTACACAGTGACCTCCACGCTACATAGTGACCTCCACGCTACATAGTGACCCCCATGCTACATAGTGACCTCCAGTGCTACATAGTGACCCCCAGTACTACATAGTGACCCCCATGCTACATAATGACCTCCAGTGCTACATAGTGACCTCCACGCTACATAGTGACCCCCATGCTACATACTGACCTCCATGCTACATACTGACCTCCAGTGCTATATAGTGACCTCCAGTGCTATATAGTGACCCCCAGTGCTACATAGTGACCTCCAGTGCTATATAGTGACCTCCAGTGCTATATACTGACCTCCAGTGCTATATAGTGACCTCCAGTGCTATATAGTGACCTCCAGTGCTATATAGTGACCTCCATGCTACATAGTGACCTCCAGTGCTATATACTGACCTCCATGCTACATAGTGACCTCCATGCTACATAGTGACCTCCATGCTACATAGTGACCCCCATTCTACATAGTGACCTCCATGCTACATAACTGACCTCCATTCTACATAGTGACCCCCAGTACTACATAGTGACCCCCATGCTACATAGTGACCCCCAGTACTACATAGTGACTCCAGTGCTACATAGTGACCTCCAGTGCTACATAGTGACCTCCAGTGCTACATAGTGACCTCCATGCTACATAGTGACCACCAGTGCTACACAGTGACCACCAGTGCTACATAGTGACCTCCATGCTACATAGTGACCCCCAGTGCTACAGTGACCTCCATGCTACATAGTGACCTCCATGCTACATAGTGACCACCAGTGCTACATAGTGACCACCAGTGCTACATAGTGACCTCCATGCTACATAGTGACCTCCAGTGCTACATAGTGACCTCCATGCTACATAGTGACCCCCAGTGCTACATAGTGACCTCCAGTGCTACATAGTGACCTCCATGCTACATAGTGACCTCCAGTGCTACATAGTGACCTCCATGCTACATAGTGACCCCCAGTACTACAGTGACCTCCATGTTACATTGTGACCCCCAGTGCTACATAGTGACCCCCAGTGCTACATAGTGACCTCCATGCTACACAGTTACAGAGTTACAATATCGTAACAAGTCGGGGTAAATACCCAAGGAGGTTTATGGACTAGCCCATCAGCCAATCAGTGAGTGCAGCAATGTCCTGTCCCAGTCACTGACTGGCTAAGCAGGCAGTCCATCGATCTGGTCATGACGTTCCAGCCAAAGAAAATCCCAGAGTGACAAGCCAGCGTTATTATGTTCCTCCTTGCTCGCTGACCACAAGACTTCTATAAGATCCCACCATGTTTCTCCTTCCATCAGTTATACATCAGGATCACACCTTGTTTCTCCTTCTATCAGTCATACATCAGGATCACACCTTGTTTCTCCTTCTATCAGAGGTATACATCAGGATCACACCTTGTTTCTCCTTCTATCAGTCATACATCAGGATCACACCTTGTTTCTCCTTCCATCAGTTATACATCAGGATCACACCTTGTTTCTCCTTCTATCAGTCATACATCAGGATCACACCTTGTTTCTCCTTCTATCAGAGGTATACATCAGGATCACACCTTGTTTCTCCTTCTATCAGTCATACATCAGGATCACACCTTGTTTCTCCTTCCATCAGAGGTATACATCGGGATCACACCATGTTTCTCCTTCCATCAGAGGTATACATCGGGATCACACCATGTTTCTCCTTCCATCAGAGGTATACATCGGGATCACATCTTGTTTCTCCTTCCATCAGAGGTATACATCGTGATCACACCTTGTTTCTCCTTCCATCAGAGGTATACATCAGGATCAAACCTTGTTTCTCCTTCTATCAGAGGTATACATCAGGATCACACCTTGTTTTTCCTTCTATCAGTCATACATCAGGATCACACCTTGTTTCTCCTTCTATCAGAGGTATACATCAGGATCACACCTTGTTTCTCCTTCTATCAGAGGTATACATCAGGATCACACCTTGTTTCTCCTTCCATCAGAGGTATACATCAGGATCACACCTTGTTTCTCCTTCTATCAGTCATACATCAGGATCACACCTTGTTTCTCCTTCCATCAGAGGTATACATCGGGATCACACCATGTTTCTCCTTCCATCAGAGGTATACATCGGGATCACACTTTGTTTCTCCTTCCATCAGTTTTACATCGGGATCACACCTTGTTTCTCCTTCCATCAGTTATACATCAGGATCACACCTTGTTTCTCCTTCCATCAGAGGTATACATCAGGATCACACCTTGTTTCTCCTTCCATCAGAGGTATACATCAGGACTGCCATCTACAATGGTAAGAGCACGGCTGGGGTGGTGACGGCCATCCTCAATGGTAAGAGCGTGGCTGGGGTGGTGACTGTTATCTACAATGGTAAGAACGTGACTGGAGAGGTGATGGCCATCTACAATGGTATAAGTGTGGCTGGGGTAGTGACTGTCATCTACAATGGTATGAGTGTGGCTGGGGTGGTGACTGCCATACAGAACGGAAAGAGCGTGGCTGGGGAGGTGACTGCCATCTACAATGGTAAAAGCGCAGCTGGGGTGGTGACTGCAATCTACAATGGTAAGTGCGCGGCTGGGGTGGTGACTGCAATCTACAATGGTAAGTGCGCGGCTGGGGTGGTGACTTATCTACAATGGTAAGAGCACGGCTGGGGTGGTGACTGCCATCTACAATGGTAAGAGAATGGCTGGGGTGGTGACTGCCATCTACAATGATAACGTGGTTGGGGTGGTGACTGCCATCTATAATGGTAAGTGCGCAACTGGGGTGGTGACTGCCATCTGCAATGGTAATAGCATGGCTGGGGTGGTGACTGTTATCTACAATGATTGTCCGGCTCTGGTGGTGACTGCCATCTACAATGGTAAGAACGTGGCTGGGGAGGTGACTGCCATCTACAATGATAAGCGCGTTGCTGGGGTGGTGACTGCCATCTACAATGGTAAGAGCTCGGCTGGGGTGGTGACTGCCATCTACAATGGTAAAAGCGTTGCTGGTGTGGTGACTGCCATCTACAATGGTAAGAGCATGGCTGGGGTGGTGACTGCCATCTACAATAGTAAGAGCACGGCTGGGGTGGTGACTGTTATCTACAATGGTAAAAGCGTTGCTGGTGTGGTGACTGCCATCTACAATGGTAAGAGCGTGGCTGGAGAGGTGATGGCCATCTACAATGTTAAGAGTGTGGCTGGGGTGGTGACTGTTATCTACAATGATTGTGCGGCTGGGGTGGTGACTGCTGTCTACAATGGTAAGAGCATGGCTGGGGTGGGGACTGTTGTCTACAATGGTAAGAGCATTGCTGGGGTGGTGACTGCCATCTACAATGATAATAACGCAGTTGGTGTGGTGACTTATCTACAATTGTAAGAGCATAGTGTTGGTGGTGACTGCCATCTACAATGGAAAGAGCACGGCTGGGGTGGTGTCTGTCATCTACAATGGTAAGAGCGCGGCTGGGGTGGTGTCTGTCATCTACAATGGTAAGAGCGCGGCTGGGGTGGTGACTGTTATCTACAATGCAAAGAGCACGGCTGGGGTGGTGACTGCAATCTACAATGGTAAGAACTTGGCTGGGAAGGTGACTGCCATCTACAATTATAAGCGCATTGCTGGGGTGGTGACTGCCATCTACAATGGTAAGAGCGTGGCTGGGGTGGTGACTGCCATCTACAATGGTAAGGGCGCGGCTGGGGTGGTGACTGCCATCTACAATGGTAAGAGTTCGGCTGGGGAGGTGATGGCCATCTACAATGGTAAAAGCGGGGTTGGGGTGGTGACTGCCATCTACAATGGTAAGAGTGTGGCTGGGGTGGTGACTTATCTACAATGATTGTGCGGCTGGGGTGGTGACTGCCATCTACAATGGTAAGAGAATGGCTGGGGTGGTGACTGTTGTCTACAATGGTAAGAACATGGCTGGGGTGGGGACTGTTCTCTACAATGCTAAGAGCATGGCTGGGGTGGTGACTGCCATCTACAATGATAACACAGTTGGGGTGGTGTCTGCCATCTACAATTGTAAGAGCATGGTGTTGGTGGTGACTGCCATCTACAATGGAAAGAGCACGGCTGGGGTGGTGATTGCCATCTACAATGGTGAGAGAATGGCTGGGGTGGTGACTGTTATCTACAATGGAAAGAGCACGGCTGGGGTGGTGACTGCCATCTACAATGGTAAGAGAATGGCTGGGGTGGTGCCTGTTGTCTAAAATGGTAAGAACATGGCTGGGGTGGGGACTGTTCTCTACAATGGTAAGAGCATGGCTCGGGTGGGGACTGCCATCTACAATGATAATAACGCAGTTGGGGTGGTGTCTGCCATCTACAATGGTAAGAGCATGGTGTTGGTGGTGACTGCCATCTACAATGGAAAGAGCACGGCTGGGGTGGTGATTGCCATCTACAATGGTAAGAGAATGGCTGGGGTGGTGACTGTTATCTACAATGATTGTGCGGCTGGGGTGGTGACTGCCATCTACAATGGTAAGAGCGTGGCTGGGGTGGTGACTGCCATCTACAATGGTAAGAGCATGGCTGGGGTGGTGACTGCCATCTACAATGGTAAGAGCATGGCTGGGGTGGTGACTGCCATCTACAATGGTAAGAGCACGGCTGGGGTGGTAACTGCCATCTACAATGATAATAACGTGATTGTGGTGTTGACTATTATCTACAATGGTAAGAGCATGGCTGGGGTGGTCACTATTATCTACAATGGTAAGAGCATGGCTGGGGTGGTGACTGCTATCTACAATGATAATAACGTGGTTGTGGTGTTGACTATTATCTACAATGGTAAGAGCATGGCTGGGGTGGTGACTGTCATCTACAATGATAATAACGTGGTTGTGGTGTTGACTATTATCTACAATGGTAAGAGCATGGCTGGGGTGGTCACTATTATCTACAATGATTGTGCGGCTGGGGTGGTGACTGCCATCTACAATGGTAAGAGCTTGGCTGGGGAGGTAATGGCCATCTACAATGGTAAAAGCGTGGTTGGGGTGGTGACTGTTATCTACAATGATTGTGCGGCTGGGGTGGTGACTGTTGTCTACAATGGTAAGAGCATGGTGTTGATGGTGACTGCCATCTACAATGGAAAGAGCACGGCTGGGGTGGTGATTGCCATCTACAATGGAAAGAGCACGGCTGGGGTGGTGATTGCCATCTACAATGGTAAGAATGTGGCTGGGGTGGTGACTGTTGTCTACAATGGTAAGAATGTGGCTGGGGTGGTGACTTATCTACAATGGTAAGAACGTAGCTAGGGTGGTGACTGTCATCTACAATGATTGTGCGGCTGGGGTGGTGACTGCCATCTACAATGGTAAGAGCGTGGCTGGGGTGGTGACTGCCATCTACAATGGTAAGAGCACGGCTGGGGTGGTGACTGCCATCTACAATGGTAAGAGCATGGCTGGGGTGGTGACTGCCATCTACAATGGTAAGAGCATGGCTGGGGTGGTGACTGCCATATACAATGGAAACAGCACGGCTGGGGTGGTAACTGCCATCTACAATGATAATAACGTGATTGTGGTGTTGACTATTATCTACAATGGTAAGAGCATGGCTGGGGTGGTGACTGTCATCTACAATGATAATAACGTGGTTGTGGTGTTGACTATTATCTACAATGGTAAGAGCATGGCTGGGGTGGTCACTATTATCTACAATGATTGTGCGGCTGGGGTGGTGACTGCCATCTACAATAGTAAGAGCTTGGCTGGGGAGGTAATGGCCATCTACAATGGTAAAAGCGTGGTTGGGGTGGTGACTGTTATCTACAATGATTGTGCGGCTGGGGTGGTGACTGTTGTCTACAATGGTAAGAGCATGGTGTTGATGGTGACTGCCATCTACAATGGAAAGAGCACGGCTGGGGTGGTGATTGCCATCTACAATGGAAAGAGCACGGCTGGGGTGGTGATTGCCATCTACAATGGAAAGAGCACGGCTGGGGTGGTGATTGCCATCTACAATGGTAAGAATGTGGCTGGGGTGGTGACTGTTGTCTACAATGGTAAGAATGTGGCTGGGGTGGTGACTTATCTACAATGGTAAGAACGTAGCTAGGGTGGTGACTGTCATCTACAATGATTGTGCGGCTGGGGTGGTGACTGCCATCTACAATGGTAAGAGCATGGCTGGGGTGGTGACTGCCATCTACAATGGTAAGAGCATGGCTGGGGTGGTGACTGCCATATACAATGGAAAGAGCACGGCTGGGGTGGTGACTGCTATCTACAATGGTAAAAGCACGTCTGGGGTGATGACTGTTATCTACAATGATTGTGCGGCTGCGCTGGTGACTTATCTACAATGGTAAGAGCGTGGCTGGAGTGGTGACTTATCTACAATGGTACCAGCACGGCTAGGGTGGTGACTGTTATCTACAATGATTGTGCGGCTAAGGTGGTGACGGCCATCTACAATGTTAAGTGCGCAGCTGGGGTGGGGACTGCTATCTACAATGATAATAACGTGGTTGTGGTGTTGACTATTATCTACAATGGTAAGAGCATGGCTGGGGTGGTCACTATTATCTACAATGGTAAGAGCATGGCTGGGGTGGTGACTGCCATCTACAATGATAATAACGTGGTTGTGGTGTTGACTATTATCTACAATGGTAAGAGCATGGCTGGGGTGGTCACTATTATCTACAATGATTGTGCGGCTGGGGTGGTGACTGCCATCTACAATGGTAAGAGCTTGGCTGGGGAGGTGATGGCCATCTACAATGGTAAAAGCGTGGTTGGGGTGGTGACTGTTATCTACAATGATTGTGCGGCTGGGGTGGTGACTGTTGTCTACAATGGTAAGAGCATGGTGTTGATGGTGACTGCCATCTACAATGGAAAGAGCACGGCTGGGGTGGTGATTGCCATCTACAATGGAAAGAGCACGGCTGGGGTGGTGATTGCCATCTACAATGGAAAGAGCACGGCTGGGGTGGCGATTGCCATCTACAATGGTAAGAATGTGGCTGGGGTGGTGACTGTTGTCTACAATGGTAAGAATGTGGCTGGGGTCGTGACTGTCATCTACAATGATAATAACGTGGTTGTGGTGTTGACTATTATCTACAATGGTAAGAGCATGGCTGGGGTGGTCACTATTATCTACAATGATTGTGCGGCTGGGGTGGTGACTGCCATCTACAATGGTAAGAGCTTGGCTGGGGAGGTAATGGCCATCTACAATGGTAAAAGCGTGGTTGGGGTGGTGACTGTTATCTACAATGATTGTGCGGCTGGGGTGGTGACTGTTGTCTACAATGGTAAGAGCATGGTGTTGATGGTGACTGCCATCTACAATGGAAAGAGCACGGCTGGGGTGGTGATTGCCATCTACAATGGAAAGAGCACGGCTGGGGTGGTGATTGCCATCTACAATGGTAAGAATGTGGCTGGGGTGGTGACTGTTGTCTACAATGGTAAGAATGTGGCTGGGGTGGTGACTTATCTACAATGGTAAGAACGTAGCTAGGGTGGTGACTGTCATCTACAATGATTGTGCGGCTGGGGTGGTGACTGCCATCTACAATGGTAAGAGCGTGGCTGGGGTGGTGACTGCCATCTACAATGGTAAGAGCACGGCTGGGGTGGTGACTGCCATCTACAATGGTAAGAGCATGGCTGGGGTGGTGACTGCCATCTACAATGGTAAGAGCATGGCTGGGGTGGTGACTGCCATATACAATGGAAAGAGCACGGCTGGGGTGGTAACTGCCATCTACAATGATAATAACGTGATTGTGGTGTTGACTATTATCTACAATGGTAAGAGCATGGCTGGGGTGGTGACTGTCATCTACAATGATAATAACGTGGTTGTGGTGTTGACTATTATCTACAATGGTAAGAGCATGGCTGGGGTGGTCACTATTATCTACAATGATTGTGCGGCTGGGGTGGTGACTGCCATCTACAATGGTAAGAGCTTGGCTGGGGAGGTAATGGCCATCTACAATGGTAAAAGCGTGGTTGGGGTGGTGACTGTTATCTACAATGATTGTGCGGCTGGGGTGGTGACTGTTGTCTACAATGGTAAGAGCATGGTGTTGATGGTGACTGCCATCTACAATGGAAAGAGCATGGCTGGGGTGGTGATTGCCATCTACAATGGAAAGAGCACGGCTGGGGTGGTGATTGCCATCTACAATGGAAAGAGCACGGCTGGGGTGGTGATTGCCATCTACAATGGTAAGAATGTGGCTGGGGTGGTGACTGTTGTCTACAATGGTAAGAATGTGGCTGGGGTGGTGACTTATCTACAATGGTAAGAACGTAGCTAGGGTGGTGACTGTCATCTACAATGATTGTGCGGCTGGGGTGGTGACTGCCATCTACAATGGTAAAAGCACGTCTGGGGTGATGACTGTTATCTACAATGATTGTGCGGATGCGCTGGTGACTTATCTACAATGGTAAGAGCGTGGCTGGAGTGGTGACTTATCTACAATGGTACCAGCACGGCTAGGGTGGTGACTGTTATCTACAATGATTGTGCGGCTAAGGTGGTGACGGCCATCTACAATGTTAAGTGCGCAGCTGGGGTGGGGACTGCTATCTACAATGATAATAACGTGGTTGTGGTGTTGACTATTATCTACAATGGTAAGAGCATGGCTGGGGTGGTCACTATTATCTACAATGGTAAGAGCATGGCTGGGGTGGTGACTGCCATCTACAATGATAATAACGTGGTTGTGGTGTTGACTATTATCTACAATGGTAAGAGCATGGCTGGGGTGGTGACTGCCATCTACAATGATAATAACGTGGTTGTGGTGTTGACTATTATCTACAATGGTAAGAGCATGGCTGGGGTGGTCACTATTATCTACAATGATTGTGCGGCTGGGGTGGTGACTGCCATCTACAATGGTAAGAGCTTGGCTGGGGAGGTGATGGCCATCTACAATGGTAAAAGCGTGGTTGGGGTGGTGACTGTTATCTACAATGATTGTGCGGCTGGGGTGGTGACTGTTGTCTACAATGGTAAGAGCATGGTGTTGATGGTGACTGCCATCTACAATGGAAAGAGCACGGCTGGGGTGGTGATTGCCATCTACAATGGAAAGAGCACGGCTGGGGTGGTGATTGCCATCTACAATGGAAAGAGCACGGCTGGGGTGGTGATTGCCATCTACAATGGTAAGAATGTGGCTGGCGTGGTGACTGTTGTCTACAATGGTAAGAATGTGGCTGGGGTCGTGACTTATCTACAATGGTAAGAACGTGGCTAGGGTGGTGACTGTCATCTACAATGTTAAGAGCACAGCTGGGGTGGTGACTTATCTACAATGGTAAGAACGTGGCTGGGGTGGTGACTGTCATCTACAATGGTAAGAGCACAGCTGGGGTGGTGACTGCCATCTTCAATGGTAAGAACGTGGCCCCCAACATCCCCGGTCGTTCTTCCTCGGTCCTCCTATGTCCCTTGCAGTTGTTCCTGGTCGTTCCTCCTCAGTCCTCCCATGTTCCCGGCTGTTGTTCCTATTAGTTTGTCCTCAGCCCTATACATCCCGGTCCTCTCATGTCCCCGGACGTTGTTCCTCGCCCCCCCCCCCCCCCACATCCCGGTTGTTCCTCCTCTGTCCTCCCATGTCTCCGTACATTGTTCCTCGCCCCCCACATCCCGGTTGTTCCTCCTCTGTCCTCCCATGTCTCCGTACATTGTTCCTCCTCTGTCCTCCCATGTCCCCGTACATTGTTCCTCCTCTGTCCTCCCATGTCCCCGTACATTGTTCCTCGGCCTCCCCATGTCCCGGTTGTTCCTCCTCTGTCCTCCCATGTCTCCGGACATTGTTCCTCGCCCCCCCCCCCCCCCCCGTCCCGGTTGTTCCTCCTCTGTCCTCCCATCTTCCTAGCTGTGTTCCTCGCCCCCCCCCCCCCACATACCGGTTGTTCCTCCTCTGTCCTCCCATGTCTCCGTACATTGTTCCTCGCCCCCCCCCCCCCCAACGTCCCGGTTGTTCCTCCTCTGTCCTCCCATGTCCCTGGCCGTTGTTCCTCCTCTGTCCTCCCATTGTTCCTCAGCCCCCCACGTCCCGGTTGTTCCTCCTCTGTCCTCCCATCTTCCTAGCCGTGTTCCTCGGCCCCCCCACATACTGGTTGTTCCTCCTCTGTCCTCCCATGTCCCCGGACGTTGTTCCTCGGCTCCCCCACATACTGGTTGTTCCTCCTCTGTCCTCCCATGTCCCCCGGACCCCCCCACATACCGGTTGTTCCTCCTCTGTCCTCCCATGTCCCCAGACGTTGTTCCTCGGACCCCCCACATACCGGTTGTTCCTCCTCTGTCCTCCCATGTCCCCGGACGCCGTTCCTCGGCCCCCCCACATACTGGTTGTTCCTCCTCTGTCCTCCCATGTCCCCCGGACCCCCCACATACCGGTTGTTCCTCCTCTGTCCTCCCATGTCCCCGGACGTTGTTCCTCGGACCCCCCACATACCGGTTGTTCCTCCTCTGTCCTCCCATGTCCCCGGACGTCGTTCCTCGCCCCCCCCCCCCCCCCACATCCCGGTTGTTCCTCCTCTGTCCTCCCATGTCCCCGCACGTTGTTCCTCGGCCCCCCACGTCCCGGTTGTTCCTCCTCTGTCCTCCCATGTCCCTGGACGTTGTTCCTCGGCCCCCCCCACGTCCCGGTTGTTCCTCTTCTGTCCTCTCATGTCCCCGGACGTTGTTCCTCGGCCCCCCACGTTCCAGTTGTTCCTCCTCTGTCCTCCCATGTCCCTGGACGTTGTTCCTCGGCCCCCCCCACGTCCCGGTTGTTCCTCCTCTGTCCTCCCATGTCCCTGGACGTTGTTCCTCGGCCCCCCCCCACGTCCCGGTTGTTCCTTTTCTGTCCTCTCGTATCCCCGGACGTTGTTCCTCGGCCCCCCACGTTCCGGTTGTTCCTCCTCTGTCCTCCCATGTCCCTGGACGTTGTTCCTCGGCCCCCCCCACGTCCCGGTTGTTCCTTTTCTGTCCTCTCGTGTCCCCGGACGTTGTTCCTCGGCCCCCCACGTTCCGGTTGTTCCTCTTCTGTCCTCTCGTGTCCCCCGGACGTTGTTCCTCGGCCCCCCCACGTTCCGGTCGTTCCTCCTCTGTCCTCCCATGTCCCCGGACGTTGTTCCTCGGCCCCCCACGTTCCGGTTGTTCCTCCTCTGTCCTCCCATGTCCCTGGACGTTGTTCCTCGGCCCCCCCCACGTCCCGGTTGTTCCTTTTCTGTCCTCCCATGTCCCCGGACGTCGTTCCTCGCCCCTCCCCCCCACATCCCGGTTGTTCCTCCTCTGTCCTCCCATGTCCCCGCACGTTGTTCCTCGGCCCCCCACGTCCCGGTTGTTCCTCCTCTGTCCTCCCATGTCCCTGGACGTTGTTCCTCGGCCCCCCCCACGTCCCGGTTGTTCCTTTTCTGTCCTCCCATGTCCCTGGACGTTGTTCCTCGGCCCCCCACGTTCCGGTTGTTCCTTTTCTGTCCTCCCATGTCCCTGGACGTTGTTCCTCGTCCCCCCACGTTCCGGTTGTTCCTTTTCTGTCCTCCCATGTCCCTGGACGTTGTTCCTCGGCCCCCCACGTTCCGGTTGTTCCTCTTCTGTCCTCTCGTGTCCCCGGACGTTGTTCCTCGGCCCCCCACGTTCCGGTTGTTCCTCCTCTGTCCTCCCATGTCCCTGGACGTTGTTCC
This sequence comes from Dendropsophus ebraccatus, assembly GCA_027789725.1. NCBI lineage: Eukaryota > Metazoa > Chordata > Amphibia > Anura > Hylidae > Dendropsophus > Dendropsophus ebraccatus. The sequence goes on along the minus strand of JAQFWZ010000067.1, from coordinate 1,375,535 downwards.
TCGCCCCCCCCCACGTCCCGGTTGTTCCTTTTCTGTCCTCCCATGTCCCTGGACGTTGTTCCTCGGCCCCCCACGTTCCGGTTGTTCCTTTTCTGTCCTCTCGTGTCCCCGGACGTTGTTCCTCGGCCCCCCACGTTCCGGTTGTTCCTCTTCTGTCCTCTCGTGTCCCCGGACGTTGTTCCTCGGCCCCCCACGTTACGGTTGTTCCTCTTCTGTCCTCTCGTGTCCCCGGACGTTGTTCCTCGGCCCCCCACGTTCCGGTTGTTCCTCTTCTGTCCTCTCGTGTCCCCGGACGTTGTTCCTCGGCCCCCCCACATACCGGTTGTTCCTCCTCTGTCCTCCCATGTCCCCGGACGTCGTTCCTCGCCCCCCCCCCCCCACATCCCGGTTGTTCCTCCTCTGTCCTCCCATGTCCCCGCACGTTGTTCCTCGGCCCCCCACGTCCCGGTTGTTCCTCCTCTGTCCTCCCATGTCCCTGGACGTTGTTCCTCGGCCCCCCCCCACGTCCCGGTTGTTCCTCTTCTGTCCTCTCATGTCCCCGGACGTTGTTCCTCGGCCCCCCACGTTCCGGTTGTTCCTCCTCTGTCCTCCCATGTCCCTGGACGTTGTTCCTCGGCCCCCCCCACGTCCCGGTTGTTCCTCCTCTGTCCTCCCATGTCCCTGGACGTTGTTCCTCGGCCCCCCCCACGTCCCGGTTGTTCCTTTTCTGTCCTCTCGTATCCCCGGACGTTGTTCCTCGGCCCCCCACGTTCCGGTTGTTCCTCCTCTGTCCTCCCATGTCCCTGGACGTTGTTCCTCGGCCCCCCCCACGTCCCGGTTGTTCCTTTTCTGTCCTCTCGTGTCCCCGGACGTTGTTCCTCGGCCCCCACGTTCCGGTTGTTCCTCTTCTGTCCTCTCGTGTCCCCGGACGTTGTTCCTCGGCCCCCCACGTTCCGGTCGTTCCTCCTCTGTCCTCCCATGTCCCCGGACGTTGTTCCTCGGCCCCCCACGTTCCGGTTGTTCCTCCTCTGTCCTCCCATGTCCCTGGACGTTGTTCCTCGGCCCCCCCCACGTCCCGGTTGTTCCTTTTCTGTCCTCCCATGTCCCTGGACGTTGTTCCTCGGCCCCCCACGTTCCGGTTGTTACTTTTCTGTCCTCCCATGTCCCTGGACGTTGTTCCTCGGCCCCCCACGTTCCGGTTGTTCCTTTTCTGTCCTCTCGTGTCCCCGGACGTTGTTCCTCGGCCCCCCACGTTCCGGTTGTTCCTCTTCTGTCCTCTCGTGTCCCCGGACGTTGTTCCTCGGCCCCCCACGTTCCGGTTGTTCCTCCTCTGTCCTCCCATCTTCCTAGCTGTGTTCCTCGCCCCCCCCCCCCCACATACCGGTTGTTCCTCCTCTGTCCTCCCATGTCTCCGTACATTGTTCCTCGCCCCCCCCCCCCCCCAACGTCCCGGTTGTTCCTCCTCTGTCCTCCCATGTCCCTGGCCGTTGTTCCTCCTCTGTCCTCCCATTGTTCCTCAGCCCCCCACGTCCCGGTTGTTCCTCCTCTGTCCTCCCATCTTCCTAGCCGTGTTCCTCGGCCCCCCCACATACTGGTTGTTCCTCCTCTGTCCTCCCATGTCCCCGGACGTTGTTCCTCGGCTCCCCCACATACTGGTTGTTCCTCCTCTGTCCTCCCATGTCCCCCGGACCCCCCACATACCGGTTGTTCCTCCTCTGTCCTCCCATGTCCCCAGACGTTGTTCCTCGGACCCCCCACATACCGGTTGTTCCTCCTCTGTCCTCCCATGTCCCCGGACGCCGTTCCTCGGCCCCCCCACATACTGGTTGTTCCTCCTCTGTCCTCCCATGTCCCCCGGACCCGCCACATACCGGTTGTTCCTCCTCTGTCCTCCCATGTCCCCGGACGTTGTTCCTCGGACCCCCCACATACCGGTTGTTCCTCCTCTGTCCTCCCATGTCCCCGGACGTCGTTCCTCGCCCCTCCCCCCCACATCCCGGTTGTTCCTCCTCTGTCCTCCCATGTCCCCGCACGTTGTTCCTCGGCCCCCCACGTCCCGGTTGTTCCTCCTCTGTCCTCCCATGTCCCTGGACGTTGTTCCTCGGCCCCCCCCACGTCCCGGTTGTTCCTTTTCTGTCCTCCCATGTCCCTGGACGTTGTTCCTCGGCCCCCCACGTTCCGGTTGTTCCTTTTCTGTCCTCCCATGTCCCTGGACGTTGTTCCTCGGCCCCCCACGTTCCGGTTGTTCCTTTTCTGTCCTCCCATGTCCCTGGACGTTGTTCCTCGGCCCCCCACGTTCCGGTTGTTCCTTTTCTGTCCTCCCATGTCCCTGGACGTTGTTCCTCGGCCCCCCACGTTCCGGTTGTTCCTTTTCTGTCCTCTCGTGTCCCCGGACGTTGTTCCTCGGCCCCCCACGTTCCGGTTGTTCCTCTTCTGTCCTCTCGTGTCCCCGGACGTTGTTCCTCGGCCCCCCACGTTCCGGTTGTTCCTCCTCTGTCCTCCCATGTCCCTGGACGTTGTTCCTCGCCCCCCCCCCACGTCCCGGTTGTTCCTTTTCTGTCCTCCCATGTCCCTGGACGTTGTTCCTCGGCCCCCCACGTTCCGGTTGTTCCTTTTCTGTCCTCTCGTGTCCCCGGACGTTGTTCCTCGGCCCCCCATGTTCCGGTTGTTCCTCTTCTGTCCTCTCGTGTCCCCGGACGTTGTTCCTCGGCCCCCCACGTTACGGTTGTTCCTCTTCTGTCCTCTTGTGTCCCCGGACGTTGTTCCTCGGCCCCCCACGTTCCGGTTGTTCCTCTTCTGTCCTCTCGTGTCCCCGGACGTTGTTCCTCGGCCCCCCACGTTCCGGTTGTTCCTCCTCTGTCCTCTCGTGTCCCCGGACGTTGTTCCTCGGCCCCCCACGTTCCGGTTGTTCCTCTTCTGTCTTCCCATCTCCCTGGCCGTTGGTGCTTGGCCCCCCGAGGTGCTGGTCGTTCCCCCTCGGCCCCACGTCCCGGCCGTTCTTCCTCATCCCCCCCTCACACCCTGAGGTAATATCTGTGAGGGATTTCTCTGACCTCTTCATTACAGCTGGAGGCAATTGTGCAGGAGAAGTTTTCCTCGGCGTCCGCTCCGCCCTCACAGACACTACCACCTCCCATCGCTGCCCTCTGTAGCCATGGAAACCCCCCCCCGCCCGGGGGGTAAACGGCACTGATACTGTGCGCCGCGTCATGTGACGAGATCCCGGCAGACACCAAGTCACGTGGAGAGGCGCCGGTCCGCAGGGCTCCGCTTCCCTTCAGAGCCGTTACTTGTTCGCGTTATTTGTTCCGTCCTCTTTATCTCCTCCTTGCTATCCGCCCTAGTCCCGCCCCATGGCTGTACGCCCCTCCTTGCACCGCCTTTTTCCTGTGACCTTCTTCCATACAGTCTTTTCCCCACACTAACCCCACCCACTCCGCCGCTTTGTCCTTCCTTCTAAACCCCGCCCTCTCGGCGCCCCGCCTCCTCATCCTCTCTAACCCCGCCCCTCACGCGCTTCCCCTATCTTCCTGAGCGGTGGGGGCGGGGCGGCTCCAGGAAGCGGCTCATATTCCCGGTGTCAGTCGGTGCTTCAAGCTTTGTGGCCCGTCACCTCCTGCAGACTCCGGGGCCCCTCACCTCCTGCAGACCCCCGGGGCCCCTCACCTCCTGCAGACCCCCGGGGCCCCTCACCTCCTGCAGACCCCCGGGGCCCCTCACCTCCTGCAGACCCCCGGGGCCCCGCTGCTCCTGCAGACCCCCGGGGCCCCTCACCTCCTGCAGACCCCCGGGGCCCCTCACCTCCTGCAGACCCCCGGGGCCCCTCACCTCCTGCAGACCCCCGGGGCCCCTCACCTCCTGCAGACCCCCGGGGCCCCTCACCTCCTGCAGACCCCCGGGGCCCCTCACCTCCTGCAGACCCCGGGCCCGTCACCTCCTGCAGACCCCCGGGGCCCCTCACCTCCTGCAGACCCCCGGGGCCCCTCATTTCCTGCAGACCCCCGGGGCCCGTCACCTCCTGCAGACCCCCGGGGCCCCTCACCTCCTGCAGACCCCCGGGGCCCCTCACCTCCTGCAGACCCCCGGGGCCCCTCACCTCCTGCAGACCCCCGGGGCCCGTCACCTCCTGCAGACCCCCGGGGCCCGTCACCTCCTGCAGACCCCCGGGGGCCCGTCACCTCCTGCAGACCCCCGGGGCCCCTCACCTCCTGCAGACCCCCGGGGCCCCTCACCTCCTGCAGACCCCCGGGGCCCCTCATTTCCTGCAGACCCCCGGGGCCCCGCTGCTCCTGGTCCTCCTCCGGCCCCGGGGCCCTGCTGCTCCTGGTCCTCCTCCGGGCCCCGCTGCTCCTGGTCCTCCTCCGGCCCCGGGGCCCTGCTGCTCCTGGTCCTCCTCCGGCCCCCGGGGCCCCGCTGCTTCTGTGGCGATCCATGGACAAATTGGGCTCTGACGGCTCGGCTCAGGGGCCCCTGAGGTGAGGGGACATGCAGGGCTGGTGCAGGTAGTGGGGTCCCCTGTGTGCAGACCACCCCACCTGACCACCATGGCGGAGCACCTGGAGCTGCTGTCAGAGATGCCGGCCGTCAGCCGCATGAGCACGCAGGAGAGGCTGAAGCATGCGCAGAAGAGACGGGCGCAGCAGCTGAAGAAGTGGGCGCAGTCTGAGAAAGAGGCGCAGGGCAAGAAGGCCAAGGGACGGCCAAAGAAGGCGGGCAGCCGGGACCAGCGCCGGGTACTGTTCCCCCAGGATGTCACCCTGCTGGAGGCCGCAGCCCGCAACGATGTGGAGGAAGGTGAGAGGATACTCTCTAACCCCCAGCATACCCTCCTGACCCCCGATATACTCTCCTGACCCCCGGTATACCATCCTGACCCCTGATATACTCTCTGACCCCCGGTATCCCCTCCTGACCCCCGGTATACCATCCTGACCCCCGGTATACCATCCTGACCCCTGATATACTCTCTGACCCCCGGTATACCATCCTGACCCCCGATATACTCTCTGACCCCCGGTATACCATCCTGACCCACGGTATACCATCCTGACCCCTGATATACTCTCTGACCCCCGGTATACCATCCTGACCCCCGGTATACCATCCTGACCCCCGGTATACCATCCTGACCCCCGATATACTCTCTGACCCCTGATATACTCTCTGACCCCTGATATACCATCCTGACCCCTGATATACCATCCTGACCCCCGGTATACCATCCTGACCCCCGGTATACCATCCTGACCCCCGATATACCATCCTGACCCCCAGTATACCATCCTGACCCCCGGTGTACCCTCCTGACCCCCAGCATACCCTCCTGACCCCTGATATACTCTCTGACCCCTGATATACTCTCTGTCTCCAATACACCCTCCTGACCCACGGTATACCTTCCTGACCCCCGGTATACCATCCTGACCCCAGATATACTCTCTGACCCCTGATATACCATCCTGACCCCCGGTATACCATCCTGACCCCCGGTATACCATCCTGACCCCCGGTGTACCCTCCTGACCCCCAGCATACCCTCCTGACCCCTGATATACTCTCTGACCCCTGATATACTCTCTGTCTCCAATACACCCTCCTGACCCACGGTATACCTTCCTGACCCCCGGTATACCATCCTGACCCCTGATATACTCTCTGACCCCCGGTATACCATCCTGACCCCCGGTATACCATCCTGACCCCCGGTGTACCCTCCTGACCCCCAGCATACCCTCCTGACCCCTGATATACTCTCTGACCCCTGATATACTCTCTGACCCCTGATATACTCTCTGACCCCTGATATACTCTCTGACCCCTGATATACTCTCTGTCTCCAATACACCCTCCTGACCCACGGTATACCTTCCTGACCCCCGGTATACCATCCTGACCCCTGATATACTCTCTGACCCCTGATATACCATCCTGACCCCCGGTATACCATCCTGACCCCCGGTATACCATCCTGACCCCCGGTGTACCCTCCTGACCCCCAGCGTACCCTCCTTACCCCTGATATACTCTCTAACCCCTGATATACTCTCTGTCTCCAATACACCATCCTGACCCCCAGTATACCATCCTGACCCCTGATATACTCTTTGACCCCTGATATACTCTTTGACCCCTGATATACTCTTTGACCCCCGGTATACCATCCTGACCCCCGGTATACCATCCTGACCCCTGATATACTCTCTGACCCCTGATATACCATCCTGACCCCCGGTGTACCATCCTGACCCCCGGTGTACCATCCTGACCCCCGATATACCCTCCTGACCCCTGATATACTCTCTGTCTCCAATACACCCTCCTTACCTCCCATATACCATCCTTACCCCCAGCATACCCTCCTGACCGCTGATATACCATCGTGACCTCCCATATACTCTCTGACTCCAATACACCCTCATGACCCCCGGCATACCCTCATGACCCCCGGTATCTCGTCCTGACCCCCAATATACCATCCTGACTGCTGGTATACCATCCAGACCCCTGAAATACCATCCTGGGTGCTGGTACATTCCCTTACTCCTGATATACCATCCTGACCCCCCATATACCATGCTGACCGCTGGTATACCATCCTGACCCCCGGTATACCATCCTGACCCCCCCCATCGTATACCATCCTGGGTGCTGGTACATTCCCTTACTCCGCCGGTATACCATCCTGACCCCCGGTATACCATCCTGACCCCCGGTATACCATCCTGACCCCCGGTTTACCATCCTGACCCCCGGTGTACCCTCCTGACCCCCAGCATACCCTCCTGACCCCTGATATACTCTCTGACCCCTGATATACTCTCTGTCTCCAATACACCCTCCTGACCCCCGGTATACCTTCCTGACCCCCGGTATACCATCCTGACCCCTGATATACTCTCTGACCCCTGATATACCATTCTTCCCACTTCCCGGACCGCCCCGGCCCTCCTCCTCACTTCCCGGACCGCCCCGGCCCTCCTCCTCACTTCCCGGACCGCCCCGGCCCTCCTCCTCCCTTCCCGTACCGCCCCGGCCCTCCTCCTCACTTCCCGACCGCCCCGGCCCTCCTCCTCACTTCCCGCACCGCCCCGGCCCTCCTCCTCACTTCCCGCACCGCCCCGGCCCTCCTCCTCACTTCCCGCACCGCCCCGGCCCTCCTCCTCACTTCCCGCACCGCCCCGGCCCTCCTCCTCACTTCCCGCACCGCCCCGGCCCTCCTCCTCACTTCCCGCACCGCCCCGGCCCTCCTCCTCACTTCCCGCACCGCCCCGGCCCTCCTCCTCACTTCCCGCAGCGCCCCGGCCCTCCTCCTCACTTCCCGCACCGCCCCGGCCCTCCTCCTCACTTCCCGCAGCGCCCCGGCCCTCCTCCTCACTTCCCGCACCGCCCCGGCCCTCCTCCTCACTTCCCGCACCGCCCCGGCCCTCCTCCTCACTTCCCGCACCGCCCCGGCCCGCCTCCGCACTTCCCGCACCGCCCCGGCCCTCCTCCGCACGTCCCGCACCGCCCCCGGCCCTCCTCCTCACTTCCGCACCGCCCCGGCCCTCCTCCTCACTTCCCGCACCGCCCCGGCCCTCCTCCTCACTTCCCGCACCGCCCCGGCCCTCCTCCTCACTTCCCGCACCGCCCCGGCCCTCCTCCTCACTTCCCGCACCGCCCCGGCCCTCCTCCTCACTTCCCGCACCGCCCCGGCCCTCCTCCTCACTTCCCGCACCGCCCCGGCCCTCCTCCTCACTTCCCGCACCGCCCCGGCCCTCCTCCTCACTTCCCGCACCGCCCCGGCCCTCCTCCTCACTTCCCGCACCGCCCCGGCCCTCCTCCTAGTGTAATGGCATAAGGAGGGATCGGCTTATGGTGGATGATAAGCCTCAGCAGCTTCATGTCACACTCTGGGAGGTAATGACATTACTGAGGTCTGAGACGCCTCGTGCCTCCCCTGCATCACTGGTGTTTATAGGAAGAGTAGTGTAATGTCCAATGTGACTGTAATGAAGAGACTGCTATGAGAAGCAATGGTGTCTGTGTGTGTGTGTGTGGATCTGATATCCGTTCTCTTCCCCCCTTACACCTCCCCACCCTCGGGGGGATCTGATGGCCGTGCTCTTCCCCTTACACCTCCCCACCCTCAGAGGGATCTGATGGCCGTGCTTTCCCCCTTACACCTCTCCACCCTCGGGGGGGATCTAATGGCCGTGCTTTCCCCTTTACACCTCCCCACCCTCGGAGGGATCTGATGGCCGTGCTCTTCCCCTTACACCTCTCCACCCTCGGAGGGATCTGATGGCCGTGCTTTCCCCCTTACACCTCCCCCCTCCTCAGAGGAATCTGATGGCCGTGCTCTTCCCCTTACATCTCCCCACCCTCGGGGGGATCTGATGGCCGTGCTTTCCTCTCCTTACACCTCCTCACCCTTGGGGGGATCTGATGGCCGTGCTTTCCTCTCCTTACAGCTCCCCACCCTCGGAGGGATCTGATGGCCGTGCTTTCCTCTCCTTACACCTCCTCACCCTTGGGGGGATCTGATGGCCGTGCTTTCCTCTCCTTACAGCTCCCCACCCTCGGAGGGATCTGATGGCCGTGCTTTCCTCTCCTTACACCTCCTCACCCTCGGGGGGGATCTGATGGCCGTGCTCTCCCCCTTACACCTCCTCACCCTTGGGGGGATCTGATGGCCGTGCTTTCCCCCTTACACCTCCTCACACTCGGGGGGGATCTGATGGCCGTGCTTTCCCCCTTACACCTCCCCACCCTCGGAGGGATCTGATGGCCGTGCTTTCCTCTCCTTACACCTCCTCACCCTTGGGGGGGATCTGATGGCCGTGCTTTCCTCTCCGGGGAGGTCTGTGTTAAGAGGTAATCTTGTTATGGTCCTGGTGACGTCAGGCGGCGCCTTCCAGGATTAATAGGATTACTGTGAGGTGCCTGAGGCCGCAGTAACTGGGCCAGACCTGGGTCCCGGCCCTCTCCTGAATGCTATATGTGCCAGTATCACACCACAATGTGATCCCACAGATAACATGGATGCCCCCCAATCCTGATTAAACATCCCACAGCCATGACTGTACTCAGTGATTACTGAGGGCTTCATGAGGTTTCTGTAGAGAGATTTCTGTGAAGGAAAGGCCCGTCCCACCAGAGACCACCCTTACATCCAGAACCCACCAACATGTTCCTATATCACAGCCTTCTTATAGAGAGAGTCTTCTGATAGGCCCGTCCCACCAGAGACCACCCTTACATCCAGAACCCACCACAAGGTTTCTATATCACAGCCGCCTTATAGAGAGTCCTCTGAAGGAAAGGCCCGTCCCACCAGAGACCACCCTTACATCCAGAACCCACCACAAGGTTCCTATGTCACAGCCTTCTTATAGAGAGTCCTCTGATAGGCCCGTCCCACCAGAGACCACCCTTATATCCAGAACCCACCACGAGGTTCCTATATCACAGCCTTCTTATAGAGAGTCCTCTGATAGGCCCGTCCCACCAGAGACCACCCTTACATCCAGGACCCACCACGAGGTTCCTATGTCACAGCCTTCTTATAGAGAGTCCTCTGAAGGAAAGGCCCGTCCCACCAGAGACCACCCTTACATCCAGGACCCACCATGAGGTTCCTATGTCACATCCTTCTTACAGAGAGTCCTCTGATAGGCCCGTCCCACCAGAGACCACCCTTACATCCAGGACCCACCATGAGGTTCCTATATCACAGCCTTCTTATAGAGAGTCCTCTGATAGGCCCGTCCCACCAGAGACCACCCTTATATCCAGAACCCACCATGAGGTTCCTATATCACAGCCGCCTTATAGAGAGTCCTCTGATAGGCCCGTCCCACCAGAGACCACCCTTACATCCAGGACCCACCACGAGGTTCCTATATCACAGCCTTCTTATAGAGAGTCCTCTGATAGGCCCGTCCCACCAGAGACCACCCTTATATCCAGAACCCACCATGAGGTTCCTATATCACAGCCGCCTTATAGAGAGTCCTCTGATAGGCCCGTCCCACCAGAGACCACCCTTACATCCAGGACCCACCATGAGGTTCCTATATCGCAGCCTTCTTATAGAGAGTCCTCTGATAGGCCCGTCCCACCAGAGACCACCCTTATATCCAGAACCCACCACGAGGTTCCTATATCACAGCCTTCTTATAGAGAGTCCTCTGATAGGCCCGTCCCACCAGAGACCACCCTTACATCCAGGACCCACCACGAGGTTCCTATGTCACAGCCTTCTTATAGAGAGTCCTCTGTTAGGCCCGTCCCACCAGAGACCACCCTTACATCCAGAACCCACCACAAGGTTTCTATATCACAGCCGCCTTATAGAGAGTCCTCTGAAGGAAAGGCCCATCCCACCAGAGACCACCCTTACATCCAGGACCCACCACGAGGTTCCTATGTCACAGCCTTCTTATAGAGAGTCCTCTGAAGGAAAGGCCCGTCCCACCAGAGACCACCCTTACATCCAGGACCCACCATGAGGTTCCTATGTCACATCCTTCTTATAGAGAGTCCTCTGATAGGCCCGTCCCACCAGAGACCACCCTTACATCCAGGACCCACCATGAGGTTCCTATATCACAGCCTTCTTATAGAGAGTCCTCTGATAGGCCCGTCCCACCAGAGACCACCCTTACATCCAGGACCCACCATGAGGTTCCTATATCACAGCCTTCTTATAGAGAGTCCTCTGATAGGCCCGTCCCACCAGAGACCACCCTTACATCCAGGACCCACAAACAAGTCTCCATGTGAGGAGGCCAGTGCACATGACGGGACCCGAGATACACCGTCCGTGCTGTAAGGGCTGAATGTGTCGACATCAGAGGGAAGAGCCTGAGGAAACCCCCATCGGGCCTGGAGGGGATCAGGTTGTAGGAAGTTCCTGCTGCTTATTGTCATGGATTGGGGTGGAGAAGGGCGACGGTCACAGAACTTTGTTCCTGTTCTGTCCTTGGGTTCCCGTGTCTGGTATCTCTCCCTGTATATCAGGTGTGGTGTAATGAATATGTAATAAAAGAACGGCCTAGAGGTGAATACATGGTGTGTATCCATAAGTATGTGACCCCCCCCTAATGACTGCCCTCAGGTGCTGCAGCCGCACAGATCACATACAGACAGGACGACATCGCTGCCACAAGGGAAACTTCTGATTGGTGATGTGCGGCGTCACTGGACACTGGGGCAGCTCAATGCCAGGCGTCTGGTGGAGGGGGTGTAATATGTGGTAGTATGTGGTGGGGGGTTAGTGTGCCCCCTGTATAATGTACAACTGGGGGGGTCCTGGGGATGATACTGTAGTATGTGGTGGTGGGTTAGTGCGCCCCCTGTATAATGTACAGCTGGGGGGGTCCTGGGGATGATACTGTAGTATGTGGTGGGGGGTTAGTGTGCCCCCTGTATAATGTACAGCTGGGGGGTCCTGGGGATGATACTGTAGTATGTGGTGGTGGGTTAGTGTGCCCCCTGTATAATGTACAGCTGGGGGGGGGGGTCCTGGGGATGATACTGTAGTATGTGGTGGGGGGTTAGTGTGCACCCTGTATAATGTACAGCTGGGGGGGGGGTCCTGGGGATGATACTGTAGTATGTGGTGGGGGGTTAGTGTGCCCCCTGTATAATGTACAGCTGGGGGGGTCCTGGGGATGATACTGTAGTATGTGGTGGTGGGTTAGTGTGCCCCCTGTATAATGTACAGCTGGGGGGGGGGGGGGTCCGGGGGATGATACTGTAGTATGTGGTGGGGGGTTAGTGTGCACCCTGTATAATGTACAGCTGGGGGGGGGGTCCTGGGGATGATACTGTAGTATGTGGTGGGGGGTTAGTGTGCACCCTGTATAATGTACAGCTGGGGGGGGGGGGGGGTCCTGGGGATGATACTGTAGTATGTGGTGGGGGGTTAGTGTGCCCCCTGTATAATGTACAGCTGGGGGAGTCCTGGGGATGATACTGTAGTATGTGGTGGGGGGTTAGTGTGCCCCCTGTATAATGTACAGCTGGGGGGGGGTCCTGGGGATGATACTGTAGTATGTGGTGGGGGGTTAGTGTGCCCCCTGTATAATGTACAGCTGGGGGGGGGGGTCCTGGGGATGATACTGTAGTATGTGGTGGGGGGTTAGTGTGCCCCCTGTATAATGTACAGCTGGGGGGGGGGTCCTGGGGATGATACTGTAGTATGTGGTGGGGGGTTAGTGTGCCCCCTGTATAATGTACAGCTGGGGGGGGGGTCCTGGGGATGATACTGTAGTATGTGGTGGTGGGTTAGTGCGCCCCCTGTATAATGTACAGCTGGGGGGGTCCTGGGGATGATACTGTAGTATGTGGTGGTGGGTTAGTGCGCCCCCTGTATAATGTACAGCTGGGGGGGGGGTCCTGGGGATGATACTGTAGTATGTGGTGGGGGGTTAGTGTGCACCCTGTATAATGTACAGCTGGGGGGGGGGGGGTCCTGGGGATGATACTGTAGTATGTGGTGGGGGGTTAGTGTGCCCCCTGTATAATGTACAGCTGGGGGGGGGGTCCTGGGGATGATACTGTAGTATGTTGGTGGTGGGTTAGTGTGCCCCCTGTATAATGTACAGCTGGGGGGGGGGGTCCTGGGGATGATACTGTAGTATGTGGTGGTGGGTTAGTGCGCCCCCTGTATAATGTACAGCTGGGGGGGGTCCTGGGGATGATACTGTAGTATGTGGTGGGGGGTTAGTGTGCCCCCTGTATAATGTACAGCTGGGGGAGTCCTGGGGATGATACTGTAGTATGTGGTGGGGGGTTAGTGTGCCCCCTGTATAATGTACAGCTGGGGGGGTCCTGGGGATGATACTGTAGTATGTGGTGGTGGGTTAGTGTGCCCCCTGTATAATGTACAGCTGGGGGGGGTCCTGGGGATAATACTGTAGTATGTGGTGGTGGGTTAGTGTGCCCCCTGTATAATGTACAGCTGGGGGGGGGGGGGCTGGGGATGATACTGTAGTATGTGGTGGGGGGGGGGTTAGTGTGCCCCCTGTATAATGTACAGCTGGGGGGGGGTCCTGGGGATGATACTGTAGTATGTGGTGGGGGGTTAGTGTGCCCCCTGTATAATGTACAGCTGGGGGGGTCCTGGGGGATGATACTGTAGTATGTGGTGGTTGGGTAGTGTGCCCCCTGTATATGTACAGCTGGGGGGGGGGGGTCCTGGGGATGATACTGTAGTATGTGGTGGTGGGTTAGTGTGCCCCCTGTATAATGTACAGCTGGGGGGGGTCCTGGGGATGATACTGTAGTATGTGGTGGTGGGTTAGTGTGCCCCCTGTATAATGTACAGCTGGGGGGGGTCCTGGGGATGATACTGTAGTATGTGGTGGGGGGTTAGTGTGCCCCCTGTATAATGTACAGCTGGGAGGGGGGGGGTCCTGGGGATGATACTGTAGTATGTGGTGGTGGGTTAGTGTGCCCCCTGTATAATGTACAGCTGGGGGGGGGGTCCTGGGGATGATACTGTAGTATGTGGTGGTGGGTTAGTGTGCCCCCTGTATAATGTACAGCTGGGGGGGGGTCCTGGGGATGATACTGTAGTATGTGGTGGTGGGTTAGTGTTGCCCCCTGTATAATGTACAGCTGGGGGGGGGGGTCCTGGGGATGATACTGTAGTATGTGGTGGTGGGTTAGTGTGCCCCCTGTATAATGTACAAGCTGGGGGGGGGTCCTGGGGATGATACTGTAGTATGTGGTGGGGGTTAGTGTGCCCCCTGTATAATGTACAGCTGGGGGGGGGGGGTCCTGGGGATGATACTGTAGTATGTTGGTGGTGGGTTAGTGTGCCCCCTGTATAATGTACAGCTGGGGGGGTCCTGGGGATGATAACTGTAGTATGTGGTGGGGGGGTTAGTGTGCCCCCTGTATAATGTACAGCTGGGGGGCGGTCCCTGGGGATAATACTTGTAGTATGTGGTGGTGGGTTAGTGTGCCCCCTGTATAATGTACAGCTGGGGGGGGGTCCTGGGGATGATACTGTAGTATGTGGGGGGGGTTAGTGTGCACCCTGTATAATGTACAGCTGGGGGGGGGTCCTGGGGATGATACTGTAGTATGTGGTGGGGGTTAGTGTGCCCCCTGTATAATGTACAGCTGGGGGGGGGGTCCTGGGGATGATACTGTAGTATGTGGTGGTGGGTTAGTGTGCCCCCTGTATAATGTAGAGCTGGGGGGGGGGGGGGGTCCTGGGGATGATACTGTAGTATGTGGTGGTGGGTTAGTGTGCCCCCTGTATAATGTACAGCTGGGGGGGTCCTGGGGATGATACTGTAGTATGTGGTGGTGGGTTAGTGCGCCCCCTGTATAATGTACAGCTGGGGGGGTCCTGGGGATGATACTGTAGTATGTGGTGGTGGGTTAGTGTGCCCCCCTGTATAATGTACAGCTGGGGGGGGGGGGGCTGGGGATGATACTGTAGTATGTGGTGGTGGGTTAGTGTGCCCCCTGTATAATGTACAGCTGGGGGGGTCCTGGGGATGATACTGTAGTATGTGGTGGGGGGTTAGTGTGCCCCCTGTATAATGTACAGCTGGGGGGGGGGTCCTGGGGATGATACTGTAGTATGTGGTGGTGGGTTAGTGTGCCCCCTGTATATGTCAGCTGGGGGGGGTGTACTGGGGATGATATGTAGTATTGTGGTGGGGGTTAGTGTGCCCCCTGTATAATGTACAGATGGGGGGGGGGGGGTCCTGGGGATGATACTGTAGTATGTGGTGGTGGGTTAGTGTGCCCCCTGTATAAGTGTTACAGCTGGGTGGGGGTCCTGGTGGATGATACTGTAGTAATGTGGTGGGGGGTTATGTGCCCCTGTATAATGTACAGCTGGGGGGGGGTCCCTGTGGGATGATACTGTAGTATGTGGTGGGGGGTTAGTGTGGCCCCTGTATAATGTACAGAGAGCTGGGGGAGGAGGGGGTTCATGGGGATGATACGTAAGTATGTGGTGGGGGGTTAGTGTGGCCCAACTGTATATGTTACAGCTGGGGTGGGGGGATCTCCTGCTTGGGATGATACTTGTGTATGTTGGGGGGGGTTTAGTGCGGACCACTGTATAATGTACAGCTGGTGGGGTCCTGGTGATGATACTGTAGTATGGTGGGTGGGGGGTTAGTGTGCCCCCTGTATAATGTACAGCTGGGGGGGTCCTGGGGATGATACTGTAGTATGTGGTGGTGGGTTAGTGTGCCCCCTGTATAATGTACAGCTGGGGGGGGGGGTCCTGGGGATGATACTGTAGTATGTGGTGGTGGGTTAGTGTGCCCCCTGTATAATGTACAGCTGGGGGGGGGGGGGGTCCTGGAGATGATACTGTAGTATGTGGTGGTGGGTTAGTGCGCCCCCTGTATAATGTACAGCTGGGGGGGTCCTGGGGATAATACTGTAGTATGTGGTGGGGGGTTAGTGTGCCCCCTGTATAATGTACAGCTGGGGGGGGGGGGGGTCCTGGGGATGATACTGTAGTATGTGGTGGTGGGTTAGTGTGCCCCCTGTATAATGTACAGCTGGGGGGGGTCCTGGGGATGATACTGTAGTATGTGGTGGGGGGTTAGTGTGCCCCCTGTATAATGTACAGCTGGGGGGGGGGTCCTGGGGATGATACTGTAGTATGTGGTGGGGGGTTAGTGTGCCCCCTGTATAATGTACAGCTGGGGGGGGGGGGGTCCTGGGGATGATACTGTAGTATGTGGTGGTGGGTTAGTGTGCCCCCTGTATAATGTACAGCTGGGGGAGTCCTGGGGATGATACTGTAGTATGTGGTGGTGGGTTAGTGTGCCCCCTGTATAATGTACAGCTGGGGGGGTCCTGGGGATGATACTGTAGTATGTGG
The DNA here is from genome assembly GCA_027789725.1 of Dendropsophus ebraccatus. NCBI lineage: Eukaryota > Metazoa > Chordata > Amphibia > Anura > Hylidae > Dendropsophus > Dendropsophus ebraccatus. Next base: position 1,359,706 of record JAQFWZ010000067.1, on the reverse strand, counting down.
TGGTGGGTTAGTGTGCCCCCTGTATAATGTACAGCTGGGGGGGGGTCCTGGGGATGATACTGTAGTATGTGGTGGGGGGTTAGTGTGCCCCCTGTATAATGTACAGCAGGGGGGGGGTCCTGGGGATGATACTGTAGTATGTGGTGGGGGGTTAGTGTGCCCCCTGTATAATGTACAGCTGGGGGGGGGGGGGTCCTGGGGATGATACTGTAGTATGTGGTGGGGGGTTAGTGTGCCCCCTGTATAATGTACAGCTGGGGGGGGGGGGTCCTGGGGATGATACTGTAGTATGTGGTGGTGGGTTAGTGTGCCCCCTGTATAATGTACAGCTGGGGGGGTCCTGGGGATGATACTGTAGTATGTGGTGGGGGGTTAGTGTGCCCCCTGTATAATGTACAGCTGGGGGGGGGGGGGGGTCCTGGGGATGATACTGTAGTATGTGGTGGGGGGTTAGTGTGCCCCCTGTATAATGTACAGCTGGGGGGGGTCCTGGGGATGATACTGTAGTATGTGGTGGGGGGTTAGTGTGCCCCCTGTATAATGTACAGCTGGGGGGGGGGTCCTGGGGATGATACTGTAGTATGTGGTGGGGGGTTAGTGTGCCCCCTGTATAATGTACAGCTGGGGGGGTCCTGGGGATGATACTGTAGTATGTGGTGGGGGGTTAGTGCGCCCCCTGTATAATGTACAGCTGGGGGGGTCCTGGGGATGATACTGTAGTATGTGGTGGGGGGTTAGTGTGCCCCCTGTATAATGTACAGCTGGGGGGGGGGGGCTGGGGATGATACTGTAGTATGTGGTGGGGGGTTAGTGTGCCCCCTGTATAATGTACAGCTGGGGGGGGGGTCTTGGGGATAATACTGTAGTATGTGGTGGTGGGTTAGTGTGCCCCCTGTATAATGTACAGCTGGGGGGGGGGTCCTGGGGATGATACTGTAGTATGTGGTGGGGGGTTAGTGTGCCCCCTGTATAATGTACAGCTGGGGGGGTCCTGGGGATGATACTGTAGTATGTGGTGGGGGGTTAGTGTGCCCCCTGTATAATGTACAGCTGGGGGGGGGGGGGGGGTCCTGGGGATGATACTGTAGTATGTGGTGGGGGGTTAGTGTGCCCCCTGTATAATGTACAGCTGGGGGGGGGGGTCCTGGGGATGATACTGTAGTATGTGGTGGGGGGTTAGTGCGCCCCCTGTATAATGTACAGCTGGGGGGGTCCTGGGGATGATACTGTAGTATGTGGTGGGGGGTTAGTGTGCCCCCTGTATAATGTACAGCAGGGGGGGGGTCCTGGGGATGATACTGTAGTATGTGGTGGTGGGTTAGTGTGCCCCCTGTATAATGTACAGCTGGGGGGGGGTCCTGGGGATGATACTGTAGTATGTGGTGGGGGGTTAGTGTGCCCCCTGTATAATGTACAGCTGGGGGGGGGGGTCCTGGGGATGATACTGTAGTATGTGGTGGGGGGTTAGTGCGCCCCCTGTATAATGTACAGCTGGGGGGTCCTGGGGATGATACTGTAGTATGTGGTGGGGGGTTAGTGCGCCCCCTGTATAATGTACAGCTGGGGGAGTCCTGGGGATGATACTGTAGTATGTGGTGGGGGGTTAGTGTGCCCCCTGTATAATGTACAGCTGGGGGGGGGGGGTCCTGGGGATGATACTGTAGTATGTGGTGGGGGGTTAGTGTGCCCCCTGTATAATGTACAGCTGGGGGGGTCCTGGGGATGATACTGTAGTATGTGGTGGTGGGTTAGTGCGCCCCCTGTATAATGTACAGCTGGGGGGGTCCTGGGGATGATACTGTAGTATGTGGTGGTGGGTTAGTGTGCCCCCTGTATAATGTACAGCTGGGGGGGGGGGGGTCCTGGGGATGATACGGTAGTATGTGGTGGGGGGTTAGTGTGCCCCCTGTATAATGTACAGCTGGGGGGGGGGTCCTGGGGATGATACTGTAGTATGTGGTGGGGGGTTAGTGTGCCCCCTGTATAATGTACAGCTGGGGGGGTCCTGGGGATAATACTGTAGTATGTGGTGGGGGTTAGTGTGCCCCCTGTATAATGTACAGCTGGGGGGGTCCTGGGGATGATACTGTAGTATGTGGTGGGGGGTTAGTGTGCCCCCTGTATAATGTACAGCTGGGGGGGGGGGGGTCCTGGGGATGATACTGTAGTATGTGGTGGGGGGTTAGTGTGCCCCCTGTATAATGTACAGCTGGGGGGGGGGTCCTGGGGATGATACTGTAGTATGTGGTGGTGGGTTAGTGTGCCCCCTGTATAATGTACAGCTGGGGGGGGGGGGCTGGGGATGATACTGTAGTATGTGGTGGGGGGTTAGTGTGCCCCCTGTATAATGTACAGCTAGGGGGGGTCCTGGGGATGATACTGTAGTATGTGGTGGGGGGTTAGTGCGCCTCCTGTATAATGTACAGCTGGGGGGGGGGTCCTGGGGATGATACTGTAGTATGTGGTGGGGGGGGGTTAGTGTGCCCCCTGTATAATGTACAGCTGGGGGGGGGTCCTGGGGATGATACTGTAGTATGTGGTGGTGGGTTAGTGTGCCCCCTGTATAATGTACAGCTGGGGGGGTCCTGGGGATGATACTGTAGTATGTGGTGGTGGGTTAGTGTGCCCCCTGTATAATGTACAGCTGGGGGGGGGGGTCCTGGGGATGATACTGTAGTATGTGGTGGGGGGTTAGTGTGCCCCCTGTATAATGTACAGCTGGGGGGGGGGGGTCCTGGGGATGATACTGTAGTATGTGGTGGTGGGTTAGTGCGCCCCCTGTATAATGTACAGCTGGGGGGGTCCTGGGGATGATACTGTAGTATGTGGTGGGGGGTTAGTGTGCACCCTGTATAATGTACAGCTGGGGGGGGGTCCTGGGGATGATACTGTAGTATGTGGTGGTGGGTTAGTGTGCCCCCTGTATAATGTACAGCTGGGGGGGGGGGGGTCCTGGGGATGATACTGTAGTATGTGGTGGGGGGTTAGTGTGCCCCCTGTATAATGTACAGCTGGGGGGGGGGGGGGTCCTGGGGATGATACTGTAGTATGTGGTGGGGGGTTAGTGTGCCCCCTGTATAATGTACAGCTGGGGGGGGGGGGGGTCCTGGGGATGATACTGTAGTATGTGGTGGGGGGTTAGTGTGCCCCCTGTATAATGTACAGCTGGGGGGGGGGGGTCCTGGGGATGATACTGTAGTATGTGGTGGTGGGTTAGTGTGCCCCCCTGTATAATGTACAGCTGGGGGGTCCTGGGGATGATACTGTAGTATGTGGTGGGGGGTTAGTGTGCCCCCTGTATAATGTACAGCTGGGGGGGGGGGGGTCCTGGAGATGATACTGTAGTATGTGGTGGGGGGTTAGTGTGCACCCTGTATAATGTACAGCTGGGGGGGTCCTGGGGATGATACTATAGTATGTGGTGGTGGGTTAGTGTGCCCCCTGTATAATGTACAGCTGGGGGGGGTCCTGGGGATGATACTGTAGTATGTGGTGGGGGGTTAGTGTGCCCCCTGTATAATGTACAGCTGGGGGGGGGGGTCCTGGGGATGATACTGTAGTATGTGGTGGGGGGTTAGTGTGCCCCCTGTATAATGTACAGCTGGGGGGGTCCTGGGGATGATACTGTAGTATGAGGTGGTGGGTTAGTGTGCCCCCTGTATAATGTACAGCTGGGGGGGGGGGGTCCTGGGGATGATACTGTAGTATGTGGTGGGGGGTTAGTGTGCCCCCTGTATAATGTACAGCTGGAGGGTCCTGGGGATGATACTGTAGTATGTGGTGGTGGGTTAGTGTGCCCCCTGTATAATGTACAGCTGGGGGGGGGGTCCTGGGGATGATACTGTAGTATGTGGTGGGGGGTTAGTGTGCCCCCTGTATAATGTACAGCTGGGGGGGGGTCTTGGGGATGATACTGTAGTATGTGGTGGGGGGTTAGTGTGCACCCTGTATAATGTACAGCTGGGGGGGGGTCCTGGGGATGATACTGTAGTATGTGGTGGTGGGTTAGTGTGCCCCCTGTATAATGTACAGCTGGAGGGTCCTGGGGATGATACTGTAGTATGTGGTGGTGGGTTAGTGTGCCCCCTGTATAATGTACAGCTGGGGGGGGGGGGGTCCTGGGGATGATACTGTAGTATGTGGTGGTGGGTTAGTGTGCCCCCTGTATAATGTACAGCTGGAGGGTCCTGGGGATGATACTGTAGTATGTGGTGGTGGGTTAGTGTGCCCCCTGTATAATGTACAGCTGGGGGGGTCCTGGGGATGATACTGTAGTATGTGGTGGGGGGTTAGTGTGCCCCCTGTATAATGTACAGCTGGGGGGGGTCCTGGGGATGATACTGTAGTATGTGGTGGGGGGTTAGTGTGCCCCCTGTATAATGTACAGCTGGGGGGTCCTGGGGATGATACTGTAGTATGTGGTGGGGGGTTAGTGTGCCCCCTGTATAATGTACAGCTGGGGGGGTCCTGGGGATGATACTGTAGTATGTGGTGGGGGGTTAGTGTGCCCCCTGTATAATGTACAGCTGGGGGGGGGGGGTCCTGGGGATGATACTGTAGTATGTGGTGGGGGGTTAGTGTGCCCCCTGTATAATGTACAGCTGGGGGGGTCCTGGGGATGATACTGTAGTATGTGGTGGTGGGTTAGTGTGCCCCCTGTATAATGTACAGCTGGGGGGGGGGGTCCTGGGGATGATACTGTAGTATGTGGTGGTGGGTTAGTGCGCCCCCTGTATAATGTACAGCTGGGGGGGGGGGTCCTGGGGATGATACTGTAGTATGTGGTGGTGGGTTAGTGTGCCCCCTGTATAATGTACAGCTGGGGGGGGGGGGGCTGGGGATGATACTGTAGTATGTGGTGGGGGGTTAGTGTGCCCCCTGTATAATGTACAGCTAGGGGGGGTCCTGGGGATGATACTGTAGTATGTGGTGGGGGGTTAGTGTGCCCCCTGTATAATGTACAGCTGGGGGGGGGTCCTGGGGATAATACTGTAGTATGTGGTGGTGGGTTAGTGCGCCCCCTGTATAATGTACAGCTGGGGGGGGGGGTCCTGGGGATGATACTGTAGTATGTGGTGGGGGGTTAGTGTGCCCCCTGTATAATGTACAGCTGGGGGGGGGGGTCCTGGGGATGATACTGTAGTATGTGGTGGTGGGTTAGTGTGCCCCCTGTATAATGTACAGCTGGGGGGGGGGGGTCCTGGGGATAATACTGTAGTATGTGGTGGGGGGTTAGTGCGCCCCCTGTATAATGTACAGCTGGGGGGGGGGGGGGTCCTGGGGATGATACTGTAGTATGTGGTGGTGGGTTAGTGCGCCCCCTTTATAATGTACAGCTGGGGGGGGGGTCTTGGGGATGATACTGTAGTATGTGGTGGGGGGTTAGTGTGCCCCCTGTATAATGTACAGCTGGGGGGGGGGGGGGGTCCTGGGGATGATACTGTAGTATGTGGTGGGGGGTTAGTGTGCCCCCTGTATAATGTACAGCTGGGGGGGGTCCTGGGGATGATACTGTAGTATGTGGTGGTGGGTTAGTGTGCCCCCTGTATAATGTACAGCTGGGGGGGGTCCTGGGGATGATACTGTAGTATGTGGTGGTGGGTTAGTGCGCCCCCTGTATAATGTACAGCTGGGGGGGGGGGTCCGGGGGATGATACTGTAGTATGTGGTGGTGGGTTAGTGTGCCCCCTGTATAATGTACAGCTGGGGGGGGGGTCCTGGGGATGATACTGTAGTATGTGGTGGTGGGTTAGTGTGCCCCCTGTATAATGTACAGCTGGGGGGGGGGTCCTGGGGATGATACTGTAGTATGTGGTGGTGGGTTAGTGCGCCCCCTGTATAATGTACAGCTGGGGGGGGGGGTCCTGGGGATGATACTGTAGTATGTGGTGGTGGGTTAGTGTTGCCCCTGTATAATGTACAGCTGGGGGGGGGGGGTCCTGGGGATGATACTGTAGTATGTGGTGGTGGGTTAGTGCGCCCCCTGTATAATGTACAGCTGGGGGGGGGGGTCCTGGGGATGATACTGTAGTATGTGGTGGTGGGTTAGTGTGCCCCCTGTATAATGTACAGCTGGGGGGGTCCTGGGGATGATACTGTAGTATGTGGTGGGGGGTTAGTGTGCCCCCTGTATAATGTCAGCTGGGGGGGGTCCTGGGGATTGATTCTGTAGTATGTGGTGGTTGGGTTAGTGTGCCCCCTGTATTAATTACAGCTGGGGGGGGGGGGTCCTGGGATAATACTGTAGTATGTGGTGGGGGGGTTAGTGTGCACCCTGTATAATGTACAGCTGGGGGGGGGTCCTGGGGATGATACTGTAGATGTGGTGGGGGGTTAGTGTGCCCCCTGTATAATGTACAGCTGGGGGGGGGGGGGTCCTGGGATGATACTGTAGTATGTGGTGGGGGGTTAGTGTGCCCCCTGTATAATGTACAGCTGGGGGGGGGGGGTCCTGGGGATGATACTGTAGTATGTGGTGGGGGGTTAGTGTGCCCCCCTGTATAATGTACAGCTGGGGGGGTCCTGGGGATGATACTGTAGTATGTGGTGGTGGGTTAGTGTGCCCCCTGTATAATGTACAGCTGGGGGGGGGGGGGTCCTGGGGATGATACTGTAGTATGTGGTGGGGGGGTTAGTGCGCCCCCTGTATAATGTACAGCTGGGGGGGGGGGGGGGTGGTCCGGGGGATAATACTGTAGTATGTGGTGGGGGGTTAGTGTGCCCCCTGTATAATGTACAGCTGGGGGGGGGGGGGTCCTGGGGATAATACTGTAGTATGTGGTGGGGGGTTAGTGTGCCCCTGTATAATGTACAGCTGGGGGGTCCTGGGGATGATACTGTAGTATGTGGTGGGGGGTTAGTGTGCCCCCTGTATAATGTACAGCTGGGGGGGGTCCTGGGGATGATACTGTAGTATGTGGTGGTGGGTTAGTGTCCCCGTATAATGTACAGCTGGGGGGGTCCTGGGGATGATACTGTAGTATGTGGTGGGGGTTAGTGTGCCCCCTGTATAATGTACAGCTGTGGGGTCCTGGGGATGATACTGTAGGTATGTGGTGGGGGGTTAGTGCGCCCCCTGTATAATGTACAGCTGGGGGGGGGGGGGGGTCCTGGGGATGATACTGTAGTATGTGGTGGTGGGTTAGTGTGCCCCCTGTATAATGTACAGCTGGGGGGGTCCTGGGATGATACTGTAGTATGTGGTGGGGGGTTAGTGTGCCCCCTGTATAATGTACAGCTGGGGGGGGGGGGGGGTCCTGGGGATGATACTGTAGTATGTGGTGGGTGGGTTAGTGCGCCCCCTGTATAATGTACAGCTGGGGGGGGGGGTCCTGGGGATGATACTGTAGTATGTGGTGGTGGGTTAGTGTGCCCCCTGTATAATGTACAGCTGGGGGGGGTCCTGGGGATGATACTGTAGTATGTGTGGTGGGGGTTAGTGTGCCCCCTGTATAATGTACAGCTGGGGGGGGGGGGGGTCCTGGGGATGATACTGTAGTATGTGGTGGTGGGTTAGTGCGCCCCCTGTATAATGTACAGCTGGGGGGGGGGGGGGGGGGGTCCTGGGGATGATACTGTAGTATGTGGTGGTGGGTTAGTGTGCCCCCTGTATAATGTACAGCTGGGGGGGGGGTCCTGGGGATGATACTGTAGTATGTGGTGGTGGGTTAGTGTGCCCCCTGTATAATGTACAGCTGGGGGGGGTCCTGGGGATGATACTGTAGTATGTGGTGGGGGGTTAGTGTGCCCCCTGTATAATGTACAGCTGGGGGGGGGGGGTCCCTGGGGATGATACTGTAGTATGTGGTGGTGGGTTTAGTGCGCCCCCTGTATAATGTACAGCTGGGGGGGGGGGTCCTGGGGATGATAATGTAGTATGTGGTGGTGGGTTAGTGTGCCCCCTGTATAATGTACAGCTGGGGGGGGGGTCCTGGGGATGATACTGTAGTATGTGGTGGTGGGTTAGTGTGCCCCCTGTATAATGTACAGCTGGGGGGGGGGTCCTGGGGATGATACTGTAGTATGTGGTGGGGGGTTAGTGTGCCCCCTGTATAATGTACAGCTGGGGGGGGGGGGGGGTTCCTGGGGATGATACTGTAGTATGTGGTGGTGGGTTAGTGTGCCCCCTGTATAATGTACAGCTGGGGGGGGGTCCTGGGGATGATACTGTAGTATGTGGTGGGGGGTTAGTGTGCCCCCTGTATAATGTACAGCTGGGGGGGGGGGGGTCCTGGGGATGATACTGTAGTATGTGGTGGGGGGTTAGTGTGCCCCCTGTATAATGTACAGCTGGGGGGGGTCCTGGGGATGATACTGTAGTATGTGGTGGTGGGTTAGTGTGCCCCCTGTATAATGTACAGCTGGGGGGGGGGTCCTGGGGATGATACTGTAGTATGTGGTGGTGGGTTAGTGTGCCCCCTGTATAATGTACAGCTGGGGGGGGGGTCCCTGGGGATGATACTGTAGTATGTGGTGGTGGGTTAGTGTGCCCCCTGTATAATGTACAGCTGGGGGGGGGGTCCTGTGGATGATACTGTAGTATGTGGTGGGGGGTTAGTGTGCCCCCTGTATAATGTACAGCTGGGGGGGGGGGGGGTCCTGGGGATGATACTGTAGTATGTGGTGGTGGGTTAGTGTGCCCCCTGTATAATGTACAGCTGGGGGGGGTCCTGGGGATGATACTTTAGTATGTGGTGGTGGGTTAGTGCGCCCCCCCCCCCTCCCCCCTCCGCTGCCCTGTGAGGTCTCTGGTGACCTCTGACAACTCCTCCGGGTTCTCTATCAGATGCCATTATTAGTTGTCACCAACTGCTGTTCCAAAGCCTCCTGGTTTATGGCTGGAGGGACAGGGAGGGGCGCTGTGTGACTTTCTGGCACCCGCTGGGGTCGGCGCGGTCTCGGTCACATGGTGTTTGCTGGAGATTTTGGTGTTGACTCAGGGATCAGGAAATGTGCTGCTTCCTTTTACCCCCGCACTGCCGCAGACTCCCCGATTAGTCACCTGCTGCGTCCGAGTGCAGGATCCGGTGGCCTAATAAATACTTTGGACTGAAGCTAATAACCATGTGCATCATATAGCATACCCCCCCCCCCTGCTGCAGGACTACAAGATCCAACGTGTGCTGACCACCCCAAATCCCTCCCCAAGGAATGGTATGTATGGGGCGGGGTGTGTTAGGGAGGGGGAGTGGTGTGTATGGGGCGGGGTGTTAGGGAGGGGAGTGGTGTGTATGGGGCGGGGTGTTAGGGAGGGGAGTGGTGTGTATGGGGCGGGGTGTTAGGGAGGGGGAGTGGTATGTAGGGGCGGGGTGTTAGGTAGGGGGAATGGTATGTAGGGGTGGAGTGTTAGGGAGCTGGAGTGGTATGTAGGGGCGGGGTGTGTGGTGGGGGAGTGGTATGTAGGGGCGGGGTGTTAGGTAGGGGGAATGGTATGTAGGGGTGGAGTGTTAGGGAGCTGGAGTGGTATGTAGGGGCGGGATGTTGGGGCCGGGGAGTGGTATGTAGGGGTGGGGTGTGTGGTGGGGGAATGGTATGTAGGGGTGGGGGGTTGGGCGGGGAAGTGGTATGTAGGGGTGGGGTGTTGGACGGGGGAGTGGTATGTAGGGGTGGGGGGTTGGGCGGGGGAGTGGTGTGTTGGGGCGGGGGAGTGGTATGTAGGGGTGGGGTGTTGGGGCGGGGGAGTGGTATGTTGGGGCGGGGGAGTGGTACGTTGGGGCGGGGGAACGGTATGTATGGGGAGGGGTGTTAGGGAGGGGAGTGGTATGTAGGGGTTGGGGTGTGAGGGCCTTATCAGCTGCTGTATATCCTGCAGGAAGCAGTGGATTCACTCCAGTCTTCCAGTACTTATCAGCTGCTGTATGTCCTGCATGAAGTGGTGTTTTCTCTCCAGTCTGACACAGTGCTCTCTGCTGCCACCTCTGTCCATGTCAGGAACTGTCCAGAGCAGGAGAGGTTTTCTATGGGGATTTGCTGCTGCTCTGGACAGTTCCTGACATGGACAGAGGTGGCAGCAGAGAGCACTGTGTCAGACTGGAGAGAAAACACCATTTCCTGCAGGACATACAGCAGCTGATAAGTACTGGAGGGGAGTATTTTTAATAGAAGTAAATTACAAATCGTTATAACTTTCTGGCACCAGTTGATTGTATTGTTTTGCTGATCTTCCCCTTTAAATGTCTCTGGCGGATATTTCCCTAACAGACAGTAATTGTGCCTGTCAGCCGCCAAGTCAGGCACAGGCCGTGCCCTCTGCTGCCTCATCTGACCCATAGGGGGCGCCCAGATCTCTCTGTCATTCACCTCTGACCTCTCATCCGCTTAGGGGAAGATTTATGAAGCTGGTGTAAAGTGACACTGTCAGTCGCCCCCGGCAACCAAGCAGATTCCACCTGTCATTTTCCAAAGAGTCTGTGAGGACTGACAGGTGGAATCTGCTTGGTTGCCGGGGGCGACTGACAGTGTCACTTTACACCAGCTTCATAAATCTTCCCCTTAGAGTCTTTTTTTTTTTTGTCTTTTTTTCCAGTCTGCCAACTTCTGCAGAGCGGGTACAGCGCCAACCTGTACAACGAGGACGGACTGACAGCGCTGCACCAGGTGAGAGACCGCCGGGGGATTATACTGGTACAGTCATGTCAAACTCCGGCCCGCGGGACAAATCTGGCCTGCGATGCCATTATTTTTGGCCCGCCAGGCAATTCAGGGTTAGAATTACATCTGACCCACCATGGCTATTATATGAGACTATGGGGGAGGGCTGGCTATTGTATGAGACTATGGGGGAGGGCTGGCTACTATATAAGAGACTATGGGGAGGGCTGGTTACTGTATAAGAGACTATGGGGGAGGGCTGGATACTATGGGACTATGGGGTGGGTTGGCTACTACGTTGGGCAATATTGGGGGGGGGGGGTGGCTATTATATGGGTTGGGGTTTAGTCATGTGGTAGCAATTTATCATGTCATTTATCATAGTGCACAGCGATGGGAGCTGCACACCACTGACAGTGCCAGGACCGCCGCACACCACTGACCGTGCCAGGACCACCGCACACCACTGACAGTGCCAGGACCGCCGCACACCACTGACAGTGCCAGGACCGCCGCACACCACTGACAGTGCCAGGACCGCCGCACACCACTGACCGTGCCAGGACCGCCGCACACCACTGACCGTGCCAGGACCGCCGCACACCACTGACCGTGCCAGGACCGCCGCACACCACTGACCGTGCCAGGACCGCCGCACACCACTGACCGTGCCAGGACCGCCGCACACCACTGACCGTGCCAGGACCGCCGCACACCACTGACCGTGCCAGGACCGCCGCACACCACTGACCGTGCCAGGACCGCCGCACACCACTGACAGTGCCAGGACCGCCGCACACCACTGACCGTGCCAGGACCGCCGCACACCACTGACCGTGCCAGGACCGCCGCACACCACTGGACCGTGCCAGGACCGCCGCACACCACTGACAGTGCCAGGACCGCCCGCACACCACTGACAGTGCCAGGACCGCCGCACACCACTGACAGTGCCAGGACCGCCGCACACCACTGACAGTGCCAGGACCGCCGCACACCACTGACAGTGCCAGGACCGCCGCACACCACTGACAGTGCCAGGATTGTCGCATTCTGAAGTGCCATTAATTATCATGGTTGACTAGAGCAGTGCTTCTCAAACTGTGAGGCGCCCCCTAGTTGTTGGTGAGGCCCCCTAGCTGACGGTGAGGCCTCCTAGTTGTTGGTGAGGCCCCCTAGTTGTTGGTGAGGCCCCCTAGTTGTTGGTGAGGCCCCCTAGTTGTTGGTGAGGCCCCCTAGCTGACGGTGAGGCCCCCTAGTTGTTGGTGAGGCCCCCTAGTTGTTGGTGAGGCCCCCTAGCTGACGGTGAGGCCCCCTAGTTGTTGGTGAGGCCCCCTAGCTGACGGTGAGGCCCCCTAGTTGTTGGTGAGGCCCCCTAGTTGTTGGTGAGGCCCCCTAGTTGTTGGTGAGGCCCCCTAGTTGTTGGTGAGGCCCCCTAGTTGTTGGTGAGGCCCCCTAGTTGTTGGTGAGGCCCCCTAGTTGTTGGTGAGGCCCCCTAGTTGTTGGTGAGGCCCCCTAGTTGTTGGTGAGGCCCAGCTGAGGAGCCAGTTTTCACCAAAGTAACTATAATCTGCACAGTCCTTTTACTGTTTGCAAAGATCTCTCTTTTAGGGTGCGTTCACACCTACAGGATCTGCAGCTGATTTTCTGCAGCAGATTTCAGTTAAATAACTGAACACAGCATCAAATCTGATGCTGTGTTCAGTTATTTAACTGAAATCTGCTGCAGAAAATCAGCTGCAGATCCTGTAGGTGTGAACGCACCATTAACGTTATTCATTTATTCTGTACTTGCTTTATTAGTACATAGAGCTTGGGAGACGGGTGAAGCCAGTCCTAGCATTATTCTCAGCTTTTAAATGGACTTTCACCACATATGGTGAGGCCCAGCACCCTCTTGGTCAGTCTGGTGAGGCCCAGCATCCTCTTGGTCAGTGTGGTGAGGCCCAGGCATCCTCTTGGTCAGTGTGGTGAGGCCCAGGCATCCTCTTGGTCAGTGTGGTGAGGCCCAGGCGCCCTCTTGGTCAGTGTGGTGAGGCCCAGCATCCTCTTGGTCAGTCTGGTGAGGCCCAGGCGCCCTCTTGGTCAGTGTGGTGAGGCCCAGGCGCCCTCTTGGTCAGTGTGGTGAGGCCCAGGCGTCCTCTTGGTCAGTCAGGTGAGGCCCAGGCGCCCTCTTGGTCAGTCTGGTGAGGCCCAGGCGCCCTCTTGGTCAGTCTGGTGAGGTCCAGCATCCTCTTGGTCAGTCTGGTGAGGCCCAGGCGCCCTCTTGGTCAGTCTGGTGAGGCCCAGGCACCCTCTTGGTCAGTCTGGTGAGGCCCAGGCACCCTCTTGGTCAGTCTGGTGAGGCCCAGGCGCCCTCTTGGTCAGTGTGGTGAGGCCCAGGCATCCTCTTGGTCAGTCTGGTGAGGCCCAGGCGCCCTCTTGGTCAGTCAGGTGAGGCCCAGGCACCCTCTTGGTCAGTGTGGTGAGGCCCAGGCATCCTCTTGGTCAGTCTGGTGAGGCCCAGGCGCCCTCTTGGTCAGTGTGGTGAGGCCCAGGCATCCTCTTGGTCAGTCTGGTGAGGCCCAGGCGCCCTCTTGGTCAGTCAGGTGAGGCCCAGGCGCCCTCTTGGTCAGTGTGGTGAGGCCCAGGTGCCCTCTTGGTCAGTGTGGTGAGGCCCAGGCATCCTCTTGGTCAGTCTGGTGAGGCCCAGGCACCCTCTTGGTCAGTCAGGTGAGGCCCAGGCATCCTCTTGGTCAGTCTGGTGAGGCCCAGGCGCCCTCTTGGTCAGTCTGGTGAGGCCCAGCATCCTCTTGGTCAGTCTGGTGAGGCCCAGGCACCCTCTTGGTCAGTGTGGTGAGGTCCAGGCACCCTCTTGGTCTGTTGGGTGAGGCTCCACTAGAAAAAGTTTGAGAAGCGATGGACTAGAGGATTATAGCGGTATATGGTCGGTGATGGTGATGGGGGGGGGATTATAGTGGTATATGGTCGGTGATGGGGGGATTATAGTGGTATATGGTCGGTGATGGGGGGATTATAGTGGTATATGGTCGGTGATGGGGGGATTATAGTGGTATATGGTCAGTGATGGGGGATTATAGTGGTATATGGTCGGTGATGGGGGGATTATAGTGGTATATGGTCGGTGATGGGGGATTATAGTGGTATATGGTCGGTGATGGGGGGATTATAGTGGTATATGGTCGGTGATGGGGGGATTATAGTGGTATATGGTCGGTGATGGGGGGATTATAGTGGTATATGGTCAGTGATGGGGGATTATAGTGGTATATGGTCAGTGATGGGGGATTATAGTGGTATATGGTCAGTGATGGGGGATTATAGTGGTATATGGTCGGTGATGGTGTTGGGGGGGATTATAGCGGTATATGGTCGGTGATGGGGGGGGATTATAGTGGTATATGGTCAGTGATGGGGGGGGGATTATAGCGGTTTATGGTCGGTGATGGGGGGATTATAGAGGTATATGGTCGGTGATGGGGGGGATTATAGTGGTATATGGTCAGTGATGGAGGATTATAGTGGTATATGGTCGGTGATGGGGGATTATAGTGGTATATGGTCAGTGATGGGGGGATTATAGTGGTATATGGTCGGTGATGGGGGATTATAGTGGTATATGGTCGGTGATGGGGGGATTATAGTGGTATATGGTCGGTGATGGGGGGGATTATAGAGGTATATGGTCGGTGATGGGGGGATTATAGTGGTATATGGTCAGTGATGGGGGATTATAGTGGTATATGGTCAGTGATGGGGGATTATAGTGGTATATGGTCAGTGATGGGGGGATTATAGTGGTATATGGTCGGTGATGGTGTTGGGGGGGATTATAGCGGTATATGGTCGGTGATGGGGGGGGATTATAGCGGTATATGGTCGGTGATGGGGGGGGATTATAGCGGTTTATGGTCGGTGATGGGGGATTATAGAGGTATATGGTCGGTGATGGGGGGGATTATAGTGGTATATGGTCAGTGATGGAGGATTATAGTGGTATATGGTCGGTGATGGGGGATTATAGTGGTATATTGTCGGTGATGGGGGGATTATAGTGGTATATGGTCGGTGATGGGGGGGATTATAGTGGTATATGGTCGGTGATGGGGGGATTATAGTGGTATATGGTCGGTGATGGGGGGATTATAGTGGTATATGGTCGGTGATGGGGGGGGATTATAGCGGTATATGGTCGGTGATGGGGGGGGATTATAGCGGTTTATGGTCGGTGATGGGGGGATTATAGAGGTATATGGTCGGTGATGGGGGGGATTATAGTGGTATATGGTCAGTGATGGGGGATTATAGTGGTATATGGTCGGTGATGGGGGGATTATAGTGGTATATGGTCGGTGATGGGGGGATTATAGTGGTATATGGTCGGTGATGGGGGGATTATAGTGGTATATGGTCGGTGATGGGGGGATTATAGTGGTATATGGTCGGTGATGGGGGGGATTATAGTGGTATATGGTCGGTGATGGGGGGATTATAGTGGTATATGGTCGGTGATGGGGGGGATTATAGTGGTATATGGTCGGTGATGGGGGGGATTATAACGATATATCGCCCCTGTGTCCTCAGTGCTGTATTGATGACTATGAGCAGATTGTCCGGTTGCTGGTAGACGCCGGCGCTGACGTGAACGCCTGTGACAGTGAGCTGTGGACCCCACTGCACGCCGCCGCCACCTGCGGACACCTGCACTTGGTGGAGCTGCTCATCAAACAGTAAGACGCCATCTTGTAGCAGTGAGTGGATAGATAAGTCTCAGGAATGACCTTGCCCTTTCTCCGTAGTGACGCCAACCTCCTGGCCGTCAACTCAGATGGAAACATGCCCTATGACCTCTGCGAGGACGATGTTACCCTAGACCACATTGAGACCGCTATGGCTGAGCAGGGTGCGTGTCCTTCCTCATCCTGCCTGTCTCTCCGCCTGTAGCATATCCTGCCTGTCTCTCTGACTGTAGCATATCCTGCCTGTCTCTCTGACTGTAGCATATCCTGCCTGTCTCTCTGACTGTAGCATATCCTGCCTGTCTCTCTGACTGTAGCATATCCTGCCTGTCTCTCTGACTGTAGCCTATCCTGCCTGTCTCTCTGACTGTAGCCTATCCTGCCTGTCTCTCTGACTGTAGCATATCCTGCCTGTCTCTCTGACTGTAGCATATCCTGCCTGTCCTCTCTGACTGTAGCATATCCTGCCTGTCTCTCTGACTGTAGCCTATCCTGCCTGTCTCTCTGACTGTAGCCTATCCTGCCTGTCTCTCTGACTGTAGCCTATCCTGCCTGTCTCTCTGACTGTAGCCTATCCTGCCTGTCTCTCTGACTGTAGCCTATCCTGCCTGTCTCTCTGACTGTAGCATATCCTGCCTGTCTCTCTGACTGTAGCATATCCTGCCTGTCTCTCTGACTGTAGCATATCCTGCCTGTCTCTCTGACTGTAGCATATCCTGTTTGCCCTTTCCATGGATTGTTGCTCTGTTTGGAGTCTTCAGATCTTTGTTTTTTACCGGGGTCTCACATGTCTCCAGGAATAACCCAGGAAAAGATAGAGGAAGCGCGAGCGGCCACAGAGATGAGGATGGTGTCAGATATCAGGCATCTGCTGGAGTCGGGGGCAGAGGTCAACGCTCAGGACCCGTCAGGCACCAGTCTGGTGAGTGACCGCTGAGCCGGAGACCCCTGTGTGACTGTTATATCTCTCCATGTAAGCTCCTCTCCTGGTGGGACAGGGGCCATGTAAGCTCCTCTCCTGCTCCTGGTGGGACAGGGGCCATGTAAGCTCCTCTCCTGCTCCTGGTGGGACAGGGGCCATGTAAGCTCCTCTCCTGCTCCTGGTGGGACAGGGGCCATGTAAGCTCCTCTCCTGCTCCTGGTGGGACAGGGGCCATGTAAGCTCCTCTCCTGCTCCTGGTGGGACAGGGGCCATGTAAGCTCCTCTCCTGCTCCTGGTGGGACAGGGGCCATGTAAGCTCCTCTCCTGCTCCTGGTGGGACAGGGGCCATGTAAGCTCCTCTCCTGCTCCTGGTGGGACAGGGGCCATGTAAGCTCCTCTCCTGGTGGGACAGGGGCCATGTAAGCTCCTCTCCTGGTGGGACAGGGGCCATGTAAGCTCCTCTCCTGCTCCTGGTGGGACAGGGGCCATGTAAGCTCCTCTCCTGGTGGGACAGGGGCCATGTAAGCTCCTCTCCTGGTGGGACAGGGGCCATGTAAGCTCCTCTCCTGCTCCTGGTGGGACAGGGGCCATGTAAGCTCCTCTCCTGGTGGGACAGGGCCATGTAAGCTCCTCTCCTGGTGGGACAGGGGCCATGTAAGCTCCTCTCCTGGTGGGACAGGGCCATGTAAGCTCCTCTCCTGGTGGGACAGGGGCCATGTAAGCTCCTCTCCTGGTGGGACAGGGGCCATGTAAGCTCCTCTCCTGGTGGGACAGGGGCCATGTAAGCTCCTCTCCTGGTGGGACAGGGGCCATGTAAGCTCCTCTCCTGGTGGGACAGGGGCCATGTAAGCTCCTCTCCTGGTGGGACAGGGGCCATGTAAGCTCCTCTCCTGGTGGGACAGGGGCCATGTAAGCTCCTCTCCTGCTCCTGGTGGGACAGGGGCCATGTAAGCTCCTCTCCTGCTCCTGGTGGGACAGGGGCCATGTAAGCTCCTCTCCTGGTGGTACAGGGTCCATGTAAGCTCCTCTCCTGCTCCTGGTGGGACAGGGGCCATGTAAGCTCCTCTCCTGCTCCTGGTGGGACAGGGGCCATGTAAGCTCCTCTCCTGCTCCTGGTGGTACAGGGTCCATGTAAGCTCCTCTCCTGCTCCTGGTGGGACAGGGGCCATGTAAGCTCCTCTCCTGGTGGTACAGGGTCCATGTAAGCTCCTCTCCTGCTCCTGGTGGGACAGGGCCATGTAAGCTCCTCTCCTGCTCCTGGTGGGACAGGGGCCATGTAAGCAGGTGAATACTTACCGGTGTGTGTCCGTTGGGGGTGAGGGATACTTCCCGCTGTATTTCGGGGGTGGGGGATACTTACCGCTGTGTGAAGAGCTGAGTATCTGGAAAAGACTCCTCAGGAGCGGGTTCTTTACTGTAAGAGCTGTGTAACTGTAGAATAGACACCTCAGGAGCGGGTTCTTTACTGTAAGAGCTGTGTATATGTAGAATAGACACCTCAGGAGCGGGTTCTTTACTGTAAGAGCTGTGTATCTGTAGAATAGACACCTCAGGAGCGGGTTCTTTACTGTAAGAGCTGTGTATATGTAGAATAGACACCTCAGGAGCGGGTTCTTTACTGTAAGAGCTGTGTGTCTGTAGAATAGACACAGCTATATAACGGGGTAGATATGAGCTCACGGCTCTCTCATAGTAATATGTTGCTGCTTGGTATATAACCTATGGAGCAGGTACCTGTAGGGATCGGTGTACGCTGCTGGAGGAGGAGGATAACCCCCATCAGGCCTCTACTGTCCCAACTCCAGCAACCGTGTCCCTTCTCCTCTCACTCATTCTCATGTATTATGCACAACCCGTCCGTGGTGTCATGTAGCTCCTTGTATGAGGAGACGTCTGTGTCCGAGCTCCGTGTCTAATAATCACTCACCTCACCGCATAGGGAGTCATGTGACCCCTCCTAATACACAGACATCAGGACACTGACCCCTCCTCCTCCTAATACACAGACATCAGGACACTGACCCCTCCTCCTCCTAATACACAGACATCAGGACACTGACCCCTCCTCCTCCTAATACACAGACATCAGGACACTGACCCCTCCTCCTCCTAATACACAGACATCAGGACACTGACCCCTCCTCCTCCTCCTAATACACAGACATCAGGACACTGACCCCCTCCTCCTCCTCCTAATACACAGACATCAGGACACTGACCCCTCCTCCTCCTCCTAATACACAGACATCAGGACACTGACCCCTCCTCCTCCTCCTAATACACAGACATCAGGACACTGACCCCCTCCTCCTCCTAATACACAGACATCAGGACACTGACCCCCTCCTCCTCCTCCTAATACACAGACATCAGGACACTGACCCCCTCCTCCTCCTCCTAATACACAGACATCAGGACACTGACCCCTCCTCCTCCTCCTAATACACAGACATCAGGACACTGACCCCTCCTCCTCCTCCTAATACACAGACATCAGGACACTGACCCCTCCTCCTCCTAATACACAGACATCAGGACACTGACCCCTCCTCCTCCTAATACACAGACATCAGGACACTGACCCCTCCTCCTCCTAATACACAGACATCAGGACACTGACCCCTCCTCCTCCTCCTAATACAAAGACATCAGGACACTGACCCTCCTCCTCCTCCTAATACACAGACATCAGGACACTGACCCCTCCTCCTCCTCCTAATACACAGACATCAGGACACTGACCCCTCCTCCTCCTAATACACAGACATCAGGACACTGTCCCCTCCTCCTCCTAATACACAGACATCAGGACACTGACCCCTCCTCCTCCTCCTCCTCCTCCTAATACACAGACATCAGGACACTGACCCCTCCTCCTCCTAATACACAGACATCAGGACACTGACCCCTCCTCCTCCTAATACACAGACATCAGGACACTGACCCCTCCTCCTCCTAATACACAGACATCAGGACACTGACCCCTCCTCCTCCTCCTAATACACAGACATCAGGACACTGACTCCTCCTCCTCCTCCTAATACACAGACATCAGGACACTGACCCCTCCTCCTCCTCCTCCTAATACACAGACATCAGGACACTGACCCCTCCTCCTCCTCCTAATACACAGACATCAGGACACTGACCCCTCCTCCTCCTCCTAATACACAGACATCAGGACACTGACCCCCTCCTCCTCCTCCTATACACAGACATCAGGACACTGACCCCTCCTCCTCCTCCTAATACACAGACATCAGGACACTGACCCCTCCTCCTCCTCCTAATACACAGACATCAGGACACTGACCCCTCCTCCTCCTCCTAATACACAGACATCAGGACACTGACCCCTCCTCCTCCTCCTAATACACAGACATCAGGACACTGACCCCTCCTCCTCCTCCTAATACACAGACATCAGGACACTGTCCCCTCCTCCTCCTAATACACAGACATCAGGACACTGACCCCTCCTCCTCCTCCTCCTCCTCCTCCTAATACACAGACATCAGGACACTGACTCCTCCTCCTCCTAATACACAGACATCAGGACACTGACCCCTCCTCCTCCTAATACACAGACATCAGGACACTGACCCCTCCTCCTCCTAATACACAGACATCAGGACACTGACCCCTCCTCCTCCTCCTAATACACAGACATCAGGACACTGACTCCTCCTCCTCCTCCTCCTCCTCCTAATACACAGACATCAGGACACTGACCCCTCCTCCTCCTCCTCCTAATACACAGACATCAGGACACTGACCCCTCCTCCTCCTCCTTATACACAGACATCAGGACACTGACCCCCTCCTCCTCCTCCTAATACACAGACATCAGGACACTGACCCCTCCTCCTCCTCCTAATACACAGACATCAGGACACTGACCCCTCCTCCTCCTCCTAATACACAGACATCAGGACACTGACCCCTCCTCCTCCTCCTCCTAATACACAGACATCAGGACACTGACCCCTCCTCCTCCTAATACAGACATCAGGACACTGACCCCTCCTCCTCCTAATACACAGACACCAGGACACTGACCCCTCCTCCTCCTCCTCCTAATACACAGACATCAGGACACTGACCCCTCCTCCTCCTCCTAATACACAGACATCAGGACACTGACCCCTCCTCCTCCTCCTCCTAATACACAGACATCAGGACACTGACCCCTCCTCCTCCTAATACAGACATCAGGACACTGACCCCTCCTCCTCCTAATACACAGACACCAGGACACTGACCCCTCCTCCTCCTCCTAATACACAGACATCAGGACACTGACCCCTCCTCCTCCTCCTAATACACAGACATCAGGACACTGACCCCTCCTCCTCCTCCTAATACACAGACATCAGGACACTGACCCCTCCTCCTCCTCCTAATACACAGACATCAGGACACTGACCCCTCCTCCTCCTCCTAATACACAGACATCAGGACACTGACCCCTCCTCCTCCTCCTAATACACAGACATCAGGACACTGACCCCTCCTCCTCCTCCTAATACACAGACATCAGGACACTGACCCCTCCTCCTAATACACAGACATCAGGACACTGACCCCTCCTCCTCCTCCAGGACACTGACCCCTCCTCCTAATACACAGACATCAGGACACTGACCCCTCCTCCTCCTCCTAATACACAGACCTCAGTGCTGCGCTCCTCTTCCTCTGTATAAGGTGATGGGTTATATTGTATTTTCCAGTTACACATTGCTGCAGCGAATGGCTACCTGGCAGCGGCCGAGCTCCTGCTGGATAACAAGGCTTCTCTGAGCGCCCGGGACAGTGATGGCTGGGAGCCGCTTCATGCTGCTGCATGCTGGGGTCAGGTGAGTGGGAGGAGGCGGAGTCTGGGCCGGCCAGTGTGGGAGGAGGCGGAGTCTGGGATGGCAAGTGTGGGAGGAGGCGGAGTCTGGGCCGGCCAGTGTGGGAGGAGGCGGAGTCTGGGCCGGCCAGTGTGGGAGGAGGCGGAGTCTGGGCCGGCCAGTGTGGGAGGAGGCGGAGTCTGGGCCGGCCAGTGTGGGAGGAGGCGGAGTCTGGGCCGGCCAGTGTGGGAGGAGGCGGAGTCTGGGCCGGCCAGTGTGGGAGGAGGCGGAGTCTGGGCCAGCCAGTGTGGGTGTAGGCGGAGTCTGGGCCAGCCAGTGTGGGTGGAGTCACATGTTGTTGTGTCCCATAGATCCACCTGGTGGAGCTGCTCGTGGCTCATGGTGCCGACCTGAACTCCAAGTCATTTCTGGACGAGACACCATTGGGTGAGGAGGTGTCACATGACGGGGGGGGGGGGGGTGGAAGGC
Organism: Dendropsophus ebraccatus; assembly: GCA_027789725.1. Lineage (NCBI taxonomy): Eukaryota > Metazoa > Chordata > Amphibia > Anura > Hylidae > Dendropsophus > Dendropsophus ebraccatus. The sequence goes on along the minus strand of JAQFWZ010000067.1, from coordinate 1,338,134 downwards.
TCCCATATATCTGACGCTCTGTCCATCCTGCAGATGTGTGCGGGGACGAGGAGGTGCGCGCCAAGATACTGGAGCTGAAGAACAAGCACGACGCTATCCGTAAGTCACAGGACAAGCACAAGAGCGCCCTCCAGAGGAGAACGTCCAGCGCCGGCAGCCGGGGGTGAGTGACCTAGAACACAGGGAAAGCCTGGGTGTCGGGCCCCAGACTCAGCACTGCCCCCTGTCTGTATCTGCAGGAAGGTGGTCCGCAGGGTGAGCGTCACCGAGCGCACCAACCTCTACCGGAGGGAGCACCAGAAGGAGGCCATGGTGTGGCAGCAGCGCGGAGCCCGGGAGAGTGAAGTCCAAGACGAGGAGGAGGAGAAGCCGACCACCGCCGAGGGGCAGCAGCTGCAGGTGAGAGGGCTGCCGACCCCAATCGTCAGATGCCTCTGACCCCACCCCTGATCATTACATGTCTGACCCCACCCCCTGATTATTAATTGCCTCTGACCCCACCCCCTGATTATTAATTGCCTCTGACCCCATCCCCTGATCATTACATGTCTCTGATCCCACCCCTGATAATAACATGTCTGACCCCACCCCCTGATCATTAGATTCCTCTGACCCCACCCCCTGATCATTAGAGGCCTCTGACCCCACCCCCTGATCATTAGAGGCCTCTGACCCCACCCCCTGATCATTAGAGGCCTCTGACCCCACCCCCTGATCATTAGAGGCCTCTGACCCCACCCCCTGATCATTAGATGCCTCTGACCCCACCCCCTGATCATTAGATGCCTCTGACCCCACCCCCTGATCATTAGATGCCTCTGACCCCACCCCCTGATCATTAGATGCCTCTGACCCCACCCCCTGATCATTAGATGCCTCTGACCCCACCCCCTGATCATTAGATGCCTCTGACTCCACCCCCTCATCATTAGATGCCTCTGACCCCACCCCCTCATCATTAGATGCCTCTGACCCCACCCCCTCATCATTAGATGCCTCTGACTCCACCCCCTCATCATTAGATGCCTCTGACCCCACCCCCTGATCATTAGCTGCCTCTGACCCCACCCCCTGATCATTAGATGCCTCTTACTCCACCCCTGATCATGAGCCTCATGCCCTCTGACCCTGCCATCTAGTGCTCTAGTTGCCCTCTGACCCCGCCCTCTTCTGCAGATTAGATACCAGTGACTCCTCCCCTCACCATTTATCTCGCCCCCCGCAGCCGGAGTCGGACCCGCAGAACGTTGTCAGCAATAAAGATGATGACCAGAAGAATGGCGCTCTAGGTGACCCAGCGAGCGGGGCCCCGGTGTCCCAGCGGAACGGCAGTGTGCGGTCGGTCCCTAAGCACACCTTCTCCAAGCGCCTGGACCGCAGCGTGTCCTACCAGCTGGCCACCCAGGCGGAGCTCTGCCCGGACCTGACCAATGAGCGCTCCCACCATACACTGGCTGAGCTGAAGAGACAGAGGGCGGCGGCCAAGCTGCAGAGACACGCCCCACCCCTGCCCCCGGCTGGCCCCCCCGCACAGGACTCAGACTCTACCTCCCCTAATTCAGTGTACTACACCAACGCCAGTGGGGAGCCCCCCTTACTGAAGCTCATCGCCCCCGCAGAAGACACCACACCAGCGGAGAAGCGACCATGTTGTGGGGTCATGTGACCTATAGGAAAATCAGAAACAATCACTATGGACATTTTTATAGGGTTATATTGAGGGGCCCTGGGCCCTTGAGCAGAAAGCCTATTTTTATATGGTGGTTCCGGCGCTTGCTGGGTCTTTTCTCCAGATTTTTGCCTTTTAATATATATTTTTATCTAGAATGTTCTGTATAATTTAATATAACCTCAGGGGAGAAGGAGGCTGTAAGCCCCGCCCCTGAGGAGCTGCCCAGGCTAAGGATGGGGCTGGTAACCCTCCGCAGTCCTGTGATGTGGCCGTACAGGGCCCCCCCCCCGGGCTATAACACTAATATCTGCTCATGACTTCACCAGCGCCCGTAACCAGCGGCAACTGATACCCCCAGGGTCAGGCATGTATTGGGGGCCCAGTGTCAATGGCGGCTACAGACGGGTACCATGCTCATAGTCTCCGCCCCCTGTGCTCGCTCATCCTGCTCTGACAATGATAGAGTATATTTTTATATTTCCCTGTCCTGGAACGAGGTGCGCAGAACATTTACCCCATCCCCCCCCCCCCACCTCTCCTCTGCCCCCCCAGCCTCCCGCCTTTCCTCACCTTCCTCCCCCAGCCTCCCGCCTCTCCTCTGCCCCCCAGCCTCCCGCCTCTCATCTGCCTTCCCAGCCTCCCGCCTTTCCTCTCCTCCTCCCCCAGCCTCCCGCCTCTCTTTCCCCCCCAGCCTCTCCTCCCGCCTCTCTTTCCCCCCCAGCCTCTCCTCCCGCCTCTCTTTCCCCCCCAGCCTCTCCTCCCGCCTCTCCTCCTCCCCCAGCCTCTCCTCCCGCCTCTCCTCCTCCCCCAGCCTCCCGCCTCTCCTCCTCCCCCAGCCTCCCGCCTCTCCTCTCCTCCTCCCCCAGCCTCCCGCCTCTCTTTCCCCCCCAGCCTCTCCTCTCCCCCAGCCTCCCGCCTTTCCTCTCCTCCTCCCCCAGCCTCCCGCCTCTCCTCCTCCCCCAGCCTCCCGCCTTTCCTCTCCTTCCCCCCAACCCCTCCGCCTCCCGCCTCTCCTCCTCCCCCAGCCTCCCGCCTTTCCTCTCCTTCCCCCTCCAACCTCTCCTCCTCCCCCAGCCTCCCGCCTCTCCTCCTCCCCCAGCCTGCCGCCTTTCCTCTCCTCCTCCCCCAGCCTCCCGCCTTTCCTCTCCTCCTCCCCCAGCCTCCTGCCTTTCCTCTCCTCCTCCCCCAGCCTCCCGCCTTTCCTCTCCTTCTCCCAGCCTCCCGCCTTTCCTCTCCTCCTCCCCCAGCCTCCCGCCTCTCCTCTGCCCCCTGCTCTGTGCTGCTGCAGCCCCTTTCTCTGCCTGTAGGTGGGGTCTGGTACTGCAGCTCCTATGCAGTACAGTCATTAGGGCTACGCTGCAATACCACACCCAACCTGTGGGCAGATGTGGCGCTGTCTCTGGAAGATGATGTCTTGATCCTGGAGCACTCGCCGACTGGTTACTAAGGACTATGACAGTCCCATAGTAACCAGCCAGTGTTTGGTGGGAGGCGGCTATTACATCAGCCCCGCCCACATCTATGTATAAGGTTTTTATGTTGTTGGTGCTAATCCTGCAGTCCAGCTCCATGTTCTGTGCAGTGAATGCTATTACTCCCTGTTATCAGCCATTATAAAGTATTGTGTGATATAAACCTCCCCGTCCCCATCACATCTCTACTACTACTCTTGTGTCTTATAGCTCCAGCACCGAGAAACAGTTATATCATATCAGCCTCTTATATCACTGCTGTACTATAATATGATATCAGCCTCTCCTCTTATATCACTGCTGTACTATAATAAGATATCAGCCTCTCCTCTTATATCACTGCTGTACTGTAATAAGATATCAGCCCCTCCTCTTATATCACTGCTGTACTGTAATAAGATATCAGCCTCTCCTCTTATATCACTGCTGTACTGTAATAAGGTGATATCAGCCTCTCCTCTTATATCACTGCTGTACTGTAATAAGATATCAGCCTCTCCTCTTATATCACTGCTGTACTGTAATAAGATATCAGCCCCTCCTCTTATATCACTGCTGTACTGTAATAAGATATCAGCCTCTCCTCTTATATCACTGCTGTAGTGTAATAAGGTGATATCAGCCTCTCCTCTTATATCACTGCTGTACTGTAATAAGATATCAGCCTCTCCTCTTATATCACTGCTGTACTGTAATAAGATATCAGCCCCTCCTCTTATATCACTGCTGTACTGTAATAAGATATCAGCCTCTCCTCTTATATCACTGCTGTACTGTAATAAGATATCAGCCTCTCCTCTTATATCACTGCTGTACTATAATAAGATATCAGCCTCTCCTCTTATATCACTGCTGTACTGTAATAAGGTGATATCAGCCTCTCCTCTTATATCACTGCTGTACTGTAATAAGATATCAGCCTCTCCTCTTATATCACTGCTGTACTGTAATAAGATATCAGCCCCTCCTCTTATATCACTGCTGTACTGTAATAAGATATCAGCCTCTCCTCTTATATCACTGCTGTACTGTAATAAGATATCAGCCTCTCCTCTTATATCACTGCTGTACTATAATAAGATATCAGCCTCTCCTCTTATATCACTGCTGTACTGTAATAAGATGATATCAGCCTCTCCTCTTATATCACTGCTGTACTGTAATAAGGTATCAGCCTCTCCTCTTATATCACTGCTGTACTGTAATAATCAGCCTCTCCTCTTATATCACTGCTGTACTGTAATAAGATATCAGCCTCTCCTCCTATATCACTGCTGTACTGTAATAAGAAGATATCAGCCTCTCCTCTTATATCACTGCTGTACTGTAATAAGATGATATCAGCCTCTCCTCTTATATCACTGCTGTACTGTAATAAGATGATATCAGCCTCTCCTCTTATATCACTGCTGTACTGTAATAAGATGATATCAGCCTCTCCTCTTATATTACTGCTGTACTATAATATGGTGATATCAGCCTCTCCTCTTATATCACTGCTGTACTGTAATAAGGTGATATCAGCCTCTCCTCTTATATCACTGCTGTACTGTAATAAGATATCAGTCTCTCCTCTTATATCACTGCTGTACTGTAATAAGATGATATCAGCCTCTCCTCTTATATCACTGCTGTACTGTAATAAGGTATCAGCCTCTCCTCTTATATCACTGCTGTACTGTAATAAGATATCAGCCTCTCCTCTTATATCACTGCTGTACTGTAATAAGGTATCAGCCTCTCCTCTTATATCACTGCTGTACTGTAATAAGATATCAGCCTCTCCTCTTATATCACTTCTGTACTGTAATAAGATATCAGCCTCGCCTATTATATCACTGCTGTACTGTAATAAGTTATCAGCCTCTCCTCTTATCTTATTACAGTAGAGCAGTGATATAAGAGGAGAGGCTGATATCTTATTATAGTACAGCAGTGATATAAGAGGAGAGGCTGATATCTTATTACAGTAGAGCAGTGATATATCAGCCTCTCCTCTTATATCACTGCTGTACTGTAATAAGATGATATCAGCCTCTCCTCTTATATCACTGCTGTACTGTAATAAGATGATATCAGCCTCTCCTCTTATATCACTGCTGTACTGTAATAAGATGATATCAGCCTCTCCTCTTATATCACTGCTGTACTGTAATAAGATGATATCAGCCTCTCCTCTTATATCACTGCTCTACTGTAATAAGATGATATCAGCCTCTCCTCTTATATCACTGCTGTACTGTAATAAGATATCAGCCTCTCCTCTTATATCACTGCTGTACTGTAATAAGATATCAGCCTCTCCTCTTATATCACTGCTGTACTGTAATAAGATATCAGCCCCTCCTCTTATATCACTGCTGTACTGTAATAAGATATCAGCCTCTCCTCTTATATCACTGCTGTACTGTAATAAGATATCAGCCTCTCCTCTTATATCACTGCTGTACTGTAATAAGATATCAGCCTCTCCTCTTATATCACTGCTCTACTGTAATAGGATATCAGCCCCTCCTCTTATATCACTGCTCTACTGTAATAAGATATCAGCATCTCCTATTATATCATCGCTGTACTGTAATAAGATAAGAGGAGAGGCTGATATCTTATTACAGTACAGCAGTGATATCAGAGGAGAGGCTGATATTGTTATCTTATTACAGTACAGCAGTGATATAATAGGCGAGGCTGATATCTTATTACAGTACAGCAGTGATATAAGAGGAGAGGCTGATAACTTATTACAGTACAGCAGTGATATAAGAGGAGAGGCTGATATCTTATTACAGTACAGCAGTGATATAAGAGGAGAGGCTGATATTTTATTATAGTACAGCAGTGATATAAGAGGAGAGGCTGATATCTTATTACACTACAGCAGTGATATATCAGCCTCTCCTCTTATATCACTGCTGTACTGTAATAAGATATCAGCCTCTCCTCTTATATCACTGCTGTACTGTAATAAGATATCAGCCTCGCCTATTATATCACTGCTGTACTGTAATAAGTTATCAGCCTCTCCTCTTATCTTATTACAGTAGAGCAGTGATATAAGAGGAGAGGCTGATATCTTATTACAGTACAGCAGTGATATAAGAGGAGAGGCTGATACCTTATTACAGTACAGCAGTGATATAAGAGAGGCTGATATCTTATTACAGTACAGCAGTGATATAAGAGGAGAGGCTGATATCTTATTACAGTACAGCAGTGATATAAGAGGAGAGGCTGATATCTTATTACAGTACAGCAGTGATATAAGAGGAGATGCTGATATCTTATTACAGTACAGCAGTGATATAAGAGGAGAGGCTGATATCTTATTATAGTACAGCAGTGATATAAGAGGAGAGGCTGATATCTTATTACAGTAGAGCAGTGATATATCAGCCTCTCCTCTTATATCACTGCTGTACTGTAATAAGATGATATCAGCCTCTCCTCTTATATCACTGCTGTACTGTAATAAGATGATATCAGCCTCTCCTCTTATATCACTGCTGTACTGTAATAAGATGATATCAGCCTCTCCTCTTATATCACTGCTGTACTGTAATAAGATGATATCAGCCTCTCCTCTTATATCACTGCTGTACTGTAATAAGATGATATCAGCCTCTCCTCTTATATCACTGCTGTACTGTAATAAGATGATATCAGCCTCTCCTCTTATATCACTGCTGTACTGTAATAAGATGATATCAGCCTCTCCTCTTATATCACTGCTGTACTGTAATAAGATGATATCAGCCTCTCCTCTTATATCACTGCTCTACTGTAATAAGATGATATCAGCCTCTCCTCTTATATCACTGCTGTACTGTAATAGGATATCAGCCCCTCCTCTTATATCACTGCTGTACTGTAATAAGATATCAGCCTCTCCTCTTATATCACTGCTGTACTGTAATAGGATATCAGCCCCTCCTCTTATATCACTGCTCTACTGTAATAAGATATCAGCATCTCCTATTATATCATCGCTGTACTGTAATAAGATAAGAGGAGAGGCTGATATCTTATTACAGTACAGCAGTGATATCAGAGGAGAGGCTGATATTGTTATCTTATTACAGTACAGCAGTGATATAAGAGGAGAGGCTGATATCTTATTACAGTACAGCAGTGATATAAGAGGAGAGGCTGATAACTTATTACAGTACAGCAGTGATATAATAGGAGAGGCTGATATCTTATTACAGTACAGCAGTGATATAAGAGGAGAGGCTGATAACTTATTACAGTACAGCAGTGATATAAGAGGAGAGGCTGATATCTTATTACAGTACAGCAGTGATATATCAGCCTCTCCTCTTGTAATGTTCCAGAGCAGATATCCACCATTAGAAGATTACTTCTTCCTCTTCTCCTGTGATTCATTTTTGGTTCTTATTACATAAATTCCAGTTTTATCCAGATTTTCTGTCCTGTGATTTTTATATTGTACTTTACAGAGGAAGAGGAGGCAGCGTTATCACAGAGGAGGAAGGGGAGGCAGCGTTATCACAGAGGAGGAGGCAGTGTTATCACAGAGGAGGAAGGGCAGGCAGCGTTATCACAGAGGAGGAAGGGGAGGCAGCGTTATCACAGAGGAGGAAGGGCAGGCAGCGTTATCACAGAGGAGGAAGGGGAGGCAGCGTTATCACAGAGGAGGAAGGGGAGGAGGCAGCGTTATCACAGAGGAGGAAGAGGAGGCAGCAGCGTTATCACAGAGGAGGAAGAGGAGGCAGCAGCGTTATCACAGAGGAGGAAGGGGAGGAGGCAGCGTTATCACAGAGGAGGAAGGGGAGGAGGCAGCGTTATCACAGAAGAGGAAGAGGAGGAGGCGTTATCACAGGGGAGTTGAAAGAGGCAGCAATATCACGGGAGGAGGCAAAGTTATCATGGGAGGAAGAGGAGAAGCAAGAGGCAGAGTTATCACAGGGGAGGAGGAGACAGTTATAGGGGAAGAGGCAGAGTTATCACAGGAGAAGATGTAGGCAGACTTATCACAGAGGAGGAGAAGGAGAAGGCAGTGTTATCACAGAGGAGGAAGAGGAGGCAGCATTATCACAGGAGGAAGGAAGAGGAGGAGGCTGCATTATCACAGGAGGGGGAAGAGGCAGCAATATCACAGGGGAGGAGGCAGAGTTATCACAGGGAAAAGGGAGGAGGAGGCAAAGTTATCATGGGAGGAAGAGGAGGAGCAAGAGGCAGAGTTATCACGGGAATAGAAGGAGGCAGAGTTATCACGGGAATAGAAGGAGGCAGAGTTATCACGGGAATAGAAGGAGGCAGAGTTATCACGGGAATAGAAGGAGGCAGAGTTATCACGGGAAGAGGAGGAGGCAAGGTTATCACGGGAATAAAAGGAGGCAGAGTTATAGGGAAAAAGGCAGTTATCACAGAGGCGGAGGAGGCAAAGTTATCACAGGGGAAGAGGAGGCGGCAGAGTTATCACGGGAAGAGAAGGAGGCAAAGTTATCATGGCAGGAGAAGGAGGCAGCAGAGTTAGCACAGGTGAAGAAGAGAAGGCAAAGTTATGACAGAGGCGGAGGAGGCAGACTTATCACAGGGGAAAAGGAGGAGGCAAAGTTATCACCGAATGGAGAGGAGGAGCAAGAGGCAGAGTTATCACAGCCGGAGGAAGAGGAGGCAAAGTTATCACCGAATGGAGAGGAGGAGCAAGAGGCAGAGTTATCACAGCCGGAGGAAGAAGCTGCAGAATTATCACGGGAGAAAGAGGAGGCAGAGTTATCACGGCAGGAGGAGGCGGCGGAGTTATCATAGGAGAAAAGACAGAGTTATCACAGGAGGCAGAGTTATCCTGGGAAACGTAGTATGCAGCAAAGTTATCACAGGCGAGGGAGAGGAGGAGCAAGTAGCAGAGTTATCACAGGGGAGGAGGAAGAGGAGGCAAAGTTATGGCAATAGGAGGAGGTGTTAGCACAGAGGAGGCAGAATTATCACAGGGGAAGAGGAGAAGGCAGAATTATCACAGGGGAAGAGGAGAAGGCAGAATTATCACAGGGGAAGAGGAGGAGGCAGAGTTATCACAGGGGAAGAGGAGGAGGCAGAGTTATCACAGGGGAAGAGGAGGAGGCAGAGTTATCACAGGGGAAGAGGAGGAGGCAGAGTTATCACAGGGGAAGAGGAGAAGGCAGAATTATCACAGGGGAAGAGGAGAAGGCAGAATTATCACAGGGGAAGAGGAGGAGGCAGAGTTATCACAGGGGAAGAGGAGAAGGCAGAATTATCACAGGGGAAGAGGAGGAGGCAGAGTTATCACAGGGGAAGAGGAGGAGGCAGAATTATCACAGGGGAAGAGGAGGAGTCAGAGTTATCACAGGGGAAGAGGAGGAGGCAGAGTTATCACAAAGGAGGAAGCGGCAGAGATAGCTCTGAGGAGGAAGAATTATCACAGGGAGGAGGAGGCAGAGTTATCACAGTGGAGGGGGAGGCAGCGTTATCAGGGGAAAAGGCAGAGTTATCATGGGAAGAGGAGGAGGCAGAGTAATCACTGGGGAGTAGGCTGTAGAGTTATCACAGGAGAGGAGGAGAAGGCAAAGTTATCACGGGAGGAGGCAGAGTTATAGCCCTACCTACAATACAATCCCTCCTACTACTAGTTGGACTGTTCTCCCGGCTATTATGGAGAGCAGGATCCAGTAAAGTTGCCATTTCTGATTCTTTTGCAACCTCACCTGGCTTGGCAGTGTAGCTTGGGAATCCAGCAGAAGAGGCCTCCCCTTTCTCCTCCCTCTTACTACATTACTTGGGCCTCCGGATTTATTTCACCGCCCTCAATCTCTACCCCACTAACTTCCTGCTCAGTAGAGAGGAGCAAGTACTGCGAGTAGATATTCCATCCAGTATTCAACCAAAAAGAAAATCATCTGCATTCATTGGCTGGCTAAACCATGTGACCTTTACAGTAATCGAATAGTGGATTTTAGATTGGTTATTAGATGAGACTTGGAGCTAGACAGGGAGACAGTGTGTAGCAGGGACAGTCAGGTGTTAGGGAGACAGTGTGTAGCAGGGACAGTCATGTGTTAGACAGGGAGACAGCATGTAGCAGGGACAGTCAGGTGTTAGGGAGACAGTGTGTAGCAGGGACAGTCAAGTGTTAGACAGGGAGACAGCGTGTAGCAGGGACAGTTATGTGTTAGACAGGGAGACAGTGTGTAGCAGGGACAGTCAGGTGTTAGGGAGACAGCGTGTAGCAGGGACAGTCAGGTGTTAGACAGGGAGACAGTGTGTAGCAGGGACAGTCAGGTATTAGGGAGACAGCGTATAGCAGGGACAGTCAGATGTTAGACAGGGAGATAGCGTGTGGCAGGGACAGTCAGGTGTTAGGGAGACAGTGTGTAGCAGGGACAGTCAGGTGTTAGACAGGGAGACAACGTGTAGCAGGGACAGACAGGTGTTAGACAGGGAGACAGTGTGTAGCAGGGACAGTCAGGTGTTAGACAGGGAGACAGCGTGTAGCTGTAGCAGGGAGAGTTAGGTGTTAGACAGGGAGACAGCGTATAGTGGGGACAGTCAGGTGTTAGACAGGGAGACGGCGTGTAGCAGGGACAGTCAGGTGTTAGACAGGGAGACAGCGTGTAGCTGTAGCAGGGAGAGTTAGGTGTTAGACAGGGAGACAGTGTGTAGCAGGGACAGTCAGCTTTTAGATAGGGAGACGGCGTGTAGCAGGGACAGTCAGGTGTTAGGGAGACAGTGTGTAGCAGGGACAGTCAAGTGTTAGACAGGGAGACAGCGTGTAGCAGGGACAGTTATGTGTTAGACAGGGAGACAGTGTGTAGCAGGGACAGTCAGGTGTTAGGGAGACAGCGTGTAGCAGGGACAGTCAGGTGTTAGACAGGGAGACAGTGTGTAGCAGGGACAGTCAGGTATTAGGGAGACAGCGTATAGCAGGGACAGTCAGATGTTAGACAGGGAGATAGCGTGTGGCAGGGACAGTCAGGTGTTAGGGAGACAGTGTGTAGCAGGGACAGTCAGGTGTTAGACAGGGAGACAACGTGTAGCAGGGACAGTCAGGTGTTAGACAGGGAGACAGTGTGTAGCAGGGACAGTCAGGTGTTAGACAGGGAGACAGCGTGTAGCAGAGACAGGCAGCTGTTAGACAGGGAGTTAGTGTGTAGCAGGGACAGTCACATATTAGACAGGGAGACAGTGTGTAGCAGGGACAGTCAGCTTTTAGATAGGGAGACGCCGTGTAGCAGGGACAGTCAGGTGTTAGACAGGTGGACAGTGTGTAGCAGGGACAGACAGGTGTTAGACAGGGAGACAGCGTGTAGCATAGACAGGTGTTAGACAGGGAGTTAGCGTGTAGCAGGGACAGTCACATATTAGACAGGGAGACAGCGTGTAGCAGGGACAGTCAGGTGTTAGGGAGACAGTGTGTAGTCCGGACAGTCAGGTGTTAGGAAGACAGTGTGTAGCAGGGACAGTCAGGTGTTAGACAGGGAGACAGCGTGTAGAAGGGACAGTCACGTGTTAGACATGGAGACAGCGTGTAGCAAGGACAGTCAGGTGTTAGACAGGGAGTTAGCGTGTAGCAGGGACAGTCACATATTAGACAGGGAGACAGCGTGTAGCAGGGACAGTCAGGTGTTAGACAGGGAGACAGTGTGTAGCAGGGACAGTCAAATATTAGACGGAGACCGCGTGTAGCAGGGACAGTCAGGTGTTAGGGAGACAGTGTGTAGCAGGGACAGTCAGGTGTTAGACAGGGAGACAACGTGTAGCAGGGACAGTCAGGTGTTAGACAGGGAGACAGCGTGTAGAAGGGACAGTCAGCTGTTAGATAGGAAGACAGCGTGTAGCAGGGACAGTCAGGTGTTAGACAGGTGGACAGTGTGTAGCAGGGACAGACAGGTGTTAGACAGGGAGACAGCGTGTAGCATAGACAGGTGTTAGACAGGGAGTTAGCGTGTAGCAGGGACAGTCACATATTAGACAGGGAGACAGCGTGTAGCAGGGACAGTCAGGTGTTAGGGAGACAGTGTGTAGTCGGGACAGTCAGGTGTTAGGAAGACAGTGTGTAGCAGGGACAGTCAGGTGTTAGACAGGGAGACAGCGTGTAGAAGGGACAGTCACGTGTTAGACATGGAGACAGCGTGTAGCAAGGACAGTCAGGTGTTAGACAGGGAGTTAGCGTGTAGCAGGGACAGTCACATATTAGACAGGGAGACCGCGTGTAGCAGGGACAGTCAGGTGTTAGGGAGACAGTGTGTAGCAGGGACAGTCAGGTGTTAGACAGGGAGACAACGTGTAGCAGGGACAGTCAGGTGTTAGACAGGGAGACAGCGTGTAGAAGGGACAGTCAGCTGTTAGATAGGAAGACAGCGTGTAGCAGGGACAGTCAGGTGTTAGACAGGTGGACAGTGTGTAGCAGGGACAGACAGGTGTTAGACAGGGAGACAGCGTGTAGCAGGGACAGTCAGGTGTTAGACAGGGAGACAGTGTGTAGCAGGGACAGTCAGGTGTTAGACAGGGAGACAGCGTGTAGCTGTAGCAGGGAGAGTTAGGTGTTAGACAGGGAGACAGCGTATAGTGGGGACAGTCAGGTGTTAGACAGGGAGACAGCGTATAGTGGGGACAGTCAGGTGTTAGACAGGGAGACGGCGTGTAGCAGGGACAGTCAGGTGTTAGACAGGGAGACAGCGTGTAGCTGTAGCAGGGAGAGTTAGGTGTTAGACAGGGAGACAGTTTGTAGCAGGGACAGTCAGCTTTTAGATAGGGAGACGGCGTGTAGCAGGGACAGTCAGGTGTTAGACAGGTGGACAGTGTGTAGCAGGGACAGACAGGTGTTAGACAGGGAGACAGCGTGTAGCAGGGACAGTCAGGTGTTAGACAGGGAGACAGTGTGTAGCAGGGACAGTCAGGTGTTAGACAGGGAGACAGCGTGTAGCTGTAGCAGGGAGAGTTAGGTGTTAGGGAGACAGCGTATAGTGGGGACAGTCAGGTGTTAGACAGGGAGACAGCGTATAGTGGGGACAGTCAGGTGTTAGACAGGGAGACGGCGTGTAGCAGGGACAGTCAGGTGTTAGACAGGGAGACAGCGTGTAGCTGTAGCAGGGAGAGTTAGGTGTTAGACAGGGAGACAGTTTGTAGCAGGGACAGTCAGCTTTTAGATAGGGAGACGGCGTGTAGCAGGGACAGTCAGGTGTTAGACAGGTGGATAGTGTGTAGCAGGGACAGTCAGGTGTTAGACAGGGAGACAGTGTGTAGCAGAGACAGGCAGCTGTTAGACAGGGAGTTAGTGTGTAGCAGGGACAGTCACATATTAGACAGGGAGACAGTGTGTAGCAGGGACAGTCAGCTTTTAGATAGGGAGACGCCGTGTAGCAGGGACAGTCAGGTGTTAGACAGGTGGACAGTGTGTAGCAGGGACAGACAGGTGTTAGACAGGGAGACAGCGTGTAGCATAGACAGGTGTTAGACAGGGAGTTAGCGTGTAGCAGGGACAGTCACATATTAGACAGGGAGACAGCGTGTAGCAGGGACAGTCAGGTGTTAGGGAGACAGTGTGTAGTCGGGACAGTCAGGTGTTAGGAAGACAGTGTGTAGCAGGGACAGTCAGGTGTTAGACAGGGAGACAGCGTGTAGAAGGGACAGTCACGTGTTAGACATGGAGACAGCGTGTAGCAAGGACAGTCAGGTGTTAGACAGGGAGTTAGCGTGTAGCAGGGACAGTCACATATTAGACAGGGAGACAGCGTGTAGCAGGGACAGTCAGGTGTTAGACAGGGAGACAGTGTGTAGCAGGGACAGTCAAATATTAGACGGAGACCGCGTGTAGCAGGGACAGTCAGGTGTTAGGGAGACAGTGTGTAGCAGGGACAGTCAGGTGTTAGACAGGGAGACAACGTGTAGCAGGGACAGTCAGGTGTTAGACAGGGAGACAGCGTGTAGAAGGGACAGTCAGCTGTTAGATAGGAAGACAGCGTGTAGCAGGGACAGTCAGGTGTTAGACAGGTGGACAGTATGTAGCAGGGACAGACAGGTGTTAGACAGGGAGACAGCGTGTAGCATAGACAGGTGTTAGACAGGGAGTTAGCGTGTAGCAGGGACAGTCACATATTAGACAGGGAGACAGCGTGTAGCAGGGACAGTCAGGTGTTAGGGAGACAGTGTGTAGTCGGGACAGTCAGGTGTTAGGAAGACAGTGTGTAGCAGGGACAGTCAGGAGTTAGACAGGGAGACAGCGTGTAGAAGGGACAGTTAGGTATTAGACAGGGAGTTAGCGTGTAGCAGGGACAGTCACATATTAGACAGGGAGACAGCGTGTAGCAGGGACAGTCAGGTGTTAGACAGGGAGACAGTGTGTAGCAGGGACAGTCAAATATTAGACGGAGACAGCGTGTAGCAGGGACAGTCAGGTGTTAGGGAGACAGTGTGTAGCAGGGACAGTTAGGTGTTAGACAGGAAGACAGCGTGTAGCAGGGACAGTCAGGTGTTAGACAGGGAGACAACGTGTAGCAGGGACAGTCAGGTGTTAGACAGGGAGACAGCGTGTAGAAGGGACAGTCAGCTGTTAGATAGGAAGACAGCGTGTAGCAGGGACAGTCAGGTGTTAGACAGGGAGACAGCGTATAGCAGGGACAGTCAGGAGTTAGACAGGGAGACAGTGTGTAGCTGTAGCAGGGACAGTTAGATGTTAGAGAGGGAGACAGCGTATAGTGGGGACAGTCAGGTGGACAGTGTGTAGCAGGGACAGTCAGGTGGACAGTGTGTAGCAGGGACAGTCAGGTGTTAGACAGGGAGACAGCGTGTAGCAGGGACAGTCAGGTGGACAGTGTGTAGCAGAGACAGTCAGGTGTTAGACAGGGAGACAGCGTATAGTGGGGACAGTCAGGTGTTAGGGAGACAGTGTGTAGCAGGGACAGTCAGGTGTTATATAGGAAGACAGTGTGTAGCAGGGACAGTCAGGTGTTATATAGGAAGACAGTGTGTAGCAGGGACAGTCAGGGAGATAGTGTGTAGCAGGGACAGTCAGGTGTTAGATAGGGAGACAGTGTGTAGCAGGGACAGTCAGGTGGACAGTGTGTAGCAGGGACAGTCAGGTGTTAGACAGGGAGACAGCGTGTAGCAGGGACAGTCAGGTGTTAGGGGATATTAGGCAGGAGGGACCTCCAAAAGCCCTTGTTAGGGATAAAGCTATAGATAGCAGAGACTGATCCCACACATATACAGCTATTACACCGGCCAGCAGCACATCAGCGTGTCAGAGAGGCAGCTGGAGTGTATCTGCTGAAAGGAGTATTGGGTATACAGCTGTATACTGAGAGTGTGCCGAAAATATAATAACATGCTACTACTGTTTTGCGTTCTGTGCACAATTGAAACCAGTTAAACAACTCCAATGTGTAAGGCTATCGGGACGGGACGGGGGCACAAACTGCGGTCAAGGGTGGCGATACAATGCCTGCTGGAGAGGGGCAGCCAGCATTACGCTCATCCAACATCCTTGGCTTCATAGGACAGCTAAGCGGGGGCGGGGTACACCGCTGCTGAGGAGCGAGCAGCGGGAAGAGGTCACATCTCCAAACTGCTGGCCCTGGAGATGTTGCCGCTCAGACTTGTGGCGGCTGGCACACTGCTATTCCGTCTCTGTGTGCCATCCCCGCCTTGCACCAACTTGTGTCCCGTAACACCAGGTAGGCCCTAAGTTACGCAGTTAGCACAAAGGTCTATTTGACCACTGACACGTGGAAAAGCAGCTGTGGCCAGGAACGCTATATCTCCCTGACGGCACACTGGGGGAATGTTGTGGAAGCGGGAACCAGGCCGCAACCAGGGAAAGCCTACCGCTCAAGATTACCAGCACCCCCTCCTCGTCTACCTTAAGATCGCCCTCCACCAGGGGAGCACTCTCCAAGGTGTGGGAAACATTCATGGCACCCCCTCATGAGACTTCCATCACTGTGAGGCCTGTAGTTAGCACCAGGGAGAAGTATTGTCGGATGTTGCGGACGTACGTGGCCGATCACAGCCCGATCCTCGCTGATTCCTCAGTGCCCTACACCTATTGGGTGTCCAGGATGGACACATGGCTGGAACTGTCCCTATTCTCCTTGGAGGTGCTGGCCTGTCCTGCTGCCAGTATTCTGTCAGAAAGGGTGTTCAGCGCAGGCGGGGGGCATCACAGATCACAGCAAAGCCCCCTCTCAACTGACAGTGCTGACCGGCTGACGCTGGTAAAAATGAACAGCCACTGGATTGACACAGACTTTGCTTCTCCACTGGTGTTGTGCTATGTGTCTGCTCCAGCTCATTTCCTCCACCTCAACCACCGTAGAAATGTGCCATTTAAAAATACAGGTCTGTCCCTGATGGCCTCTCTGCTCTGTCCCTGATGGCCTCTCTGCTCTGTCACTGATGGCCTCTCTGCTCTGTACCTGATGGCCTCTCTGCTCTGTCCCTGATGGCCTCTCTGCTCTGTACCTGATGGCCTCTCTGCTCTGTACCTGATGGCCTCTCTGCTCTTTACCTGATGGCCTCTCTGCTCTGTACCTGATGGCCTCTCTGCTCTGTACCTGATGGCCTCTCTGCTCTGTACCTGATGGTCTCTCTGCTCTGTACCTGTTGGCCTCTCTGCTCTGTACCTGATGGTCTCTCTGCTCTGTACCTGATGGCCTCTCTGCTCTGTACCTGATGGTCTCTCTGCTCTGTACCTGATGGCCTCTCTGCTCTGTACCTGATGGCCTCTCTGCTCTGTACCTGATGGCCTCTCTGCTCTGTACCTGATGGCCTCTCTGCTCTGTACCTGATGGCCTCTCTGCTCTGTACCTGATGGTCTTCTTTCAGGTGTTGGGTGTGTGGTAACTTCTTTTATGTAATAGATTATTTTTAATTCTTCTCCACATGCAGGTGATGTCATATGTTCATTCATCTCTGCTGTCAGCTGTATTAACCCATGACATGCCTTTAGATACGACACATTCTCATAGGACGATCACGTTGTCCACAAACACGGCCATGTGTGGGTCAGCTCACAGCCAGCATGCCCTCTCATACAGATATTTGCTATACTGGATCCCAGGGCTGACCCGGCTTACCTGGGCAAGTGCCGGGGCCCACAGGATCCCTAGGGGCCCAGTCCTGCCAGGGCTCCTGTGGGGGGAGATTTATGAAAGGGTGTGAAATTTAGACTGGTGCAAACTTCCCCCAGCAACCAATCACAGCTCAGCTTTCCTTTCACCAGAGCTGGAAGCTGAGCTGTGATTGGTTGCTGTGAGAGCTGAGCTGTGATTGGTTGCTGTGGGAGCTGAGCTGTGATTGGTTGCTGTGATTGGTTGCTGTGGGAGCTGAGCTGTGATTGGTTGCTGTGTTTGGTTGCTGTGATTGGTTGCTGTGGGAGCTGAGCTGTGATTGGTTGCTGTGAGAGCTGAGCTGTGATTGGTTGCTGTGAGAGCTGAGCTGTGATTGGTTGCTGTGGGAGCTGAGCTGTGATTGGTTGCTGTGGGAGCTGAGCTGTGATTGGTTGCTGTGAGAGCTGAGCTGTGATTGGTTGCTGTGGGAGCTGAGCTGTGATTGGTTGCTGTGAGAGCTGAGCCGTGATTGGTTGCTGTGGGAGCTGAGCTGTGATTGGTTGCTGTGAGAGCTGAGCCGTGATTGGTTGCTGTGGGAGCTGAGCCGTGATTGGTTGCTGTGAGAGCTGAGCTGTGATTGGTTGCTGTGGGAGCTGAGCTGTGATTGGTTGCTGTGAGAGCTGAGCTGTGATTGGTTGCTGTGGGAGCTGAGCTGTGATTGGCTGCTGTGTTTGGTTGCTGTGATTGGTTGCTGTGGGAGCTGAGCTGTGATTGGTTGCTGTGGGAGCTGAGCTGTGATTGGTTGCTGTGTTTGGTTGCTGTGATTGGTTGCTGTGAGAGCTGAGCTGTGATTGGTTGCTGTGAGAGCTGAGCTGTGATTGGTTGCTGTGGGAGCTGAGCTGTGATTGGTTGCTGTGGGAGCTGAGCTGTGATTGGTTGCTGTGAGAGCTGAGCCGTGATTGGTTGCTGTGGGAGCTGAGCTGTGATTGGTTGCTGTGAGAGCTGAGCCGTGATTGGTTGCTGTGGGAGCTGAGCTGTGATTGGTTGCTGTGAGAGCTGAGCTGTGATTGGTTGCTGTGAGAGCTGAGCTGTGATTGGTTGCTGTGAGAGCTGAGCCGTGATTGGTTGCTGTGGGAGCTGAGCCGTGATTGGTTGCTGTGAGAGCTGAGCTGTGATTGGTTGCTGTGGGAGCTGAGCTGTGATTGGTTGCTGTGAGAGCTGAGCTGTGATTGGTTGCTGTGGGAGCTGAGCTGTGATTGGCTGCTGTGGGAGCTGAGCTGTGATTGGTTGCTGTGGGAGCTGAGCTGTGATTGGTTGCTGTGAGAGCTGAGCTGTGATTGGTTGCTGTGAGAGCTGAGCTGTGATTGGTTGCTGTGAGAGCTGAGCTGTGATTGGTTGCTGTGGGCAGTTTGCACCAGTTTCACACCCTTTCATAAATCTCCCCCTTTGTGACTTTCTTTTTAAACTGTTTTTTATTAAACTTCGACATAAAGTAAGTGACGAACATAGAGCACAAGCCTGTATCCAGATGGTGTCAGCAGGGAACCCTCAGCACTCTGCTCATCCCAGGTAACAGGGTCTGGGGCCTGTGTCACCCATTAGGAAGGTTCGGCATCCTCTCACGGCATCCTCCTCTCTGCTACTCCACCTCAGCACAACTATATTGACACGACTATCTCCTACACTGCACTTATCTCACAGATCTGGTCGTCCTATGTTCCAGTCTTTATTGGAACGTTGTCCAGTGTCTATCAGAGACCTTCTGTATCACCTGCTGCACAGGTAACCGACTCAATGTTATTCCAAGAGTCTGTGATTATTCTCCACCACCTGCACAGCATTCACACCGCAACCTTAGGACACTTCCCCTTTCTGTGGGTGGGGGGTCCTACTATCCGGGAGGGTCAGTACACCGCTCTGGTTACCTGTGACTACACTATCCCAAGTGACCCTGCAGCAACCTGACAGGACACTGACCGCAGGGGAAAAGGGTACAACCGGCCATATACACTAAAGGCAGGCGTGCCATCACACCTGTGTGCCCACCAGGCACTGGCGTCATGTGACAACCCGTTAAGGTCCGGCTGTATCTCGACCATCCACCACTACACTACAACACTTAGCAAGTGACTGGCCGCCCCTCCAATATAGCATCACATTGGGGGCTCACCACAGAAGTGGCGTCACGAACAGGATACAAGCTTTGCTGCTGTTTATTCTCGCTACCTTGGAAAGCTGTGTCTGGTGTGTGTTCCACTGTCAGAACTGTGTGCTTAATACTTTCACTGCAAGTCCCCGAGGACTAAAAAACCTATCACCAGCGATTGCCCTGAAGATCCGTGCCTCAGCACAAGTCGTCATAGTGGGGGAGCCATCTTTATTGCATTGGGACCGTATCCTTTATTTGCTGCGTCACTACTGCCTAAAAGCCCGCCAACGTCAAAGTGACAGAACATGGGGAGACCAGCGTTCCCCAGCGCCATCTTGCTGTAGCCTTGCCACTTCCACTCCCTTCTGTGGCGCACTACCAGTACCATACTGCCCCCACCGGAACTGTCCTGCAGCATCTCCCATCACTCTGGGACCCAACATGTCTAGTTCTGATCCTGACGACCCCATGGACACCAAGGTCGTTGCACCCTCTGCTCACCCTGCTTCCATCTACATTCACCCCACTTATCTCCCCGAGAACACTGGAGAAGCTGCCCAGATCACTCGCTTTCTCTCTCTGTCTCCTGAGCAACAGACCAATGGGAAGGACCAGCAGCTGAGGAGGTCCGCACCTGGGCACCCGCCCACACGACCAGCTTTGATGCCATCCCCTGTAAATTAAGAGATCCAATCCCCATGAGAGGTCAGAGGTTACATTCTACCGACGTCCTTGCAGCCCTTGTTTAACCCCTTCAAGACTAAGCCTATTTGGGCCTTAATGACCTGTCTGACTTTATGCGCTTATAGCTCAGTGATGCTGTAACGTATGCTAGCGATTCTGAGATAGTTTTTTTTGTCACATATGGCACTTTATATTAGTGGCAAAATTTGGTCACTACTTTGTGTGTTTTTTGTGAAAAACATCAAAATATCATGAAAAGTTTTAAAAATTAGCATTTTATGAACTTTGAAATTCTCTGCTGCTAAAAAAAGAAAGTCGTAGCACATAAATTAGTTACTAAATCACATGTCCGATATGTCCTCTTTATTCTGGCTTCATTTCATAAACATATTTCACTTTTTTAGGGTGTTTCGGGGCTTAGAAATTTATCAGCAAATTATCACATTTTCATGAAAGTTTCCAAAACTGATTTTTTTAGGGACCAGTTCTTTTTTTAAGTTGATTTAGGAGGCTTGTATACTGGAAACCCCGATAAGTGACCCCATTTTGGAAACTAGACACCTTAAAGAATTAATCTAGGGGTATAATGAGCATTTTAACCCTACAGGGGCTGGAGGAAAGTGTTCACCATTAGGCCGTAAAAAAATGGAAAATTAAAATAAATTTTTCAATAATATATACGTTTAGATTAAAGTTTCTCATTTTAAAAAGGAACATGAGAGAAAACTCACCCCAAATTTTGTAACGCAGGTTCTCCTGAGTACAAGGGTACCCCAGATGTGGGCGTAAACCACTGTATGGGCACAGAGCAGGGCTCAGAAGGGAAGGAGCGCCAATTAGCTTTTCCAATGCAGATTTTTCTGAAGAAGTTTCTGAGCGCCAGGTGCGTTTGCAGCGCCCATGTAGTGTCAGCAGAATAGAACCCCCCCAAAAGTCACCCCATTTTGGAAAGTACACCCCTCAAAGAATACATCTTGGGGTAAGATGAGCATTTTGACCCCACAGGTATTAGAGGAAAGTATTCAAAATTAGACAGTAAAAATGAAAAACTCGAATTTTTCCAATAATATGTTCGTTTAGTTTGAAATTTCTCAATTTCACAAGGAACAAGAAAAAAAAAAGTACCCCAAAATCTGTAACGCAGGTTCTCCTGAGTAGAACGGTACCCCATATGTGGGCATAAACCACTGTATGGGCACACAGCCGGGCTCAGAAGGAAGGGAGCGCCAATTAGCCTTTTCAATGCAGATTTTGCTGTAGAAGTTTCTGAGCGCCAGGTGCGTTTGCAGAGCCCCTGTAATGTCTGCGGAGTAAAATCTCCCCATAAGTCACCCCATTTTGGAAAGTGCACCCCTCAGAAAATTAATTTTGGGGTGTGGTGACAATTTTGACCCCACAGCTATTAGAGGAAAGTATTCAAAAGTAGACAGTAAAAATAAAAAACACAAATTTTTCCAAATATATATTTCTTTAGTTTGAAATTTCTCAATTTATTGAGGAGCAGGAGAGAAAGTTCACCCCAAAATCTGTAAAGCAGGTTCTCCTGAGTACAACGGTAACCCATATGTGGGCATAAACCCCTGTATGGGCACACAGCCGGGCTCAGAAGGGAAGGAGCGCCAATTAGCATTTTCAGTGCAGATTTTTCTTAAGAGGTTTCTGAGAGCCAGGTGCGTTTGCAGAGCCCCTGTAGTGCCAGCGGAGTGAACCCCCCCCCCCATAAGACACCCCATTTAGGAAAGTGCACCCCTCAAAGAATACATCTTGGTGTGTGGTGACCATTTTTACCCCACAGGTATTAGAGGAAAGTATTCAAAATTGGCCAGTAAAAATGAAAAACTCGAATTTTTCCAATATATGTTCATTTAGTTTGAAATTTCAAAATTTCACAAGGAACAGGAGAAAAAATGTACCCCGAAATCTGTAACGCAGGTTCTCCTGAGTAGAACGGTACCCCATATGTGGGCATAAACCATTGTATGGGCACACAGCCGGGCTCAGAAGGGAAGGAGCGCCAATTTGCTGGAGCAAAACCGCAGCTAGTAATAGTTATTAGAATAGCGCAGTTACTAAAATACAATAAAGAAAATGAGATTACAGGTAACGTGGGGTGGTTATGGGTAATCTGGGGTGGTTCCGGGTAATCTGGAGGTGGTTACGGGCAACCTGGGGTGGTTACGGACAACATGGGGTGGTTACGGGTAATCTGGGGTGGTTACGGGTAATCTGGGGTGGTTACGGGCAACCTGGGGTGGTTACGGGTAATCTGGGGTGGATACGGACAACCTGGGGTGGTTACGGGCAACCTGGGGTGGTTACGGGTAATCTGGGGTGGATACGGACAACCTGGGGTGGTTACGGTGAACATGGGGTGGTCACAGGCAACCTGGGGTGGTTACGGGCAACGTGGCGTGCATACGGACAACCTGCTGTGGTTACAGACAATCTGGGGTGGATATGGAGAGCGCATGTGCGCGGGGTCTATGGCGGACGTGTGCTGCTGAGCTCCGCACTCCCGCCCACCCACGGCAGCGATAATCAGCTTATACCTGCTCCGGTCCAGTCCCTTCCTTCCTCGCACGGCTCGGTGAAGGTCCCCGGAGTCGAATGGCGTCCAGAACGGGGAAAAAAGCTAAATCGACAGCCCCGACCACGCAGTCTCCCGCAGCACCACAGCAGCGCCGGCCCTCTCCGCCTCAGAAGCAGGAAGGCGCCATCTTGACCAGGCGCGCGGGTCCTCCTCCCAGAACGGAGGTAACTGCAGCAAAGGGTCCCACAACACCCCCAAACCCCAGATCAACCAGCCCTGCTGATCTTTTTGAGGAACAATCCTCCCAAGCCTCCTCATTAGATAAAGTAATGGCAGACATTGCGCTCCATTGCGTCCAGCAGTGACTTGGCTCTCAGCCAACACAGCCCCAGTCAGCCAGAAGGAGACATGCTGAGCATGGATGAGGGAGATACTGCTCCCGCTCCAGCAGTGCAATATTCCGCAGATAAGGTGCTACTATCCAGATTCTCCCTACTCTTACAACAGGAACTGGATAAGGCATGTTCCAAAATCACTGCTGATTTGAAAGTGGATTTTCAAGAATTGGGCTTGATGCAATGGAGAATAAGATTGATTCTACTGTGGCCACAGTGAACAAACACTCATCCTGTATTGGGGAACTTTAGGATCAGCTAGATGATGCCTATGCTAAAATTGAGGACCTTGAAAACAGGTCAAGGAGAGAGAATTTTCGTATCCGTGGCCTGCCAGAAACCGTGACTGACTTAGACGAGGCGGTCAAGGAACTGTTTCATGAACTTGTCCCGGATCTCCCGGACCGATATTATGATCTGGATCGGGTCCACAGGGCCCTCACAGCACCAAGATCTGATGGTTTGCCGAGAGACATAGTGGTAAAGCCTCACTATTACACCACTAAGGAAAAACTACTAAGAGCTGCTCGGGATACTCCTGATCTACAATTGCGAGACTGTCCAATACAAATCTATGTGGATCTTGCTCCTAGCACCATTCAAAAGCGCCGTACCTTGAAACCACTTCTGCAGATATTACAAAAAAAGGAAATTCGCTACAGATGGGCTTTTCCTTTCCGTTTGGTTTTTACTTATAAGAATCGCCAACACAGCTTCACATCGCTTCGGGAGGGAGAGTCACTATTCATTTCCTTGGGCTTTCTTACAAAGGAACCACGTGGATCGCCGTCGAGATCACCTCAACCAGAGCCACCGGATTGGCGGAGAAAACCCCCGCTGTCTCCTTTATGGAAGGATCGCGTCACAGCGCTGAACTTAGAGGGGACTGCCTGCATTTTTCACAGCCTTCCTGTCCTGATATTGTTTGTCTAGACCTTTGTTGTGCCTTTTAACCGTGCCTTCTTTTCACAGGTTGTTTGAATAAGTTATGTTGGCCGGGACTTAGACTACCTAGTGCTGCTCTGGGTGGGTGGGTTTATGCCTTTGTGCTCTCACTGATCTTCGGAGCTCGCCTGTCTGAATATGGACTGGCGGTCTCTTGGGGTCCTGATGAAGGGGCTTTGGCCCCTCCAGGGTTATTCTCATTTCTTTCTTCTCCCTTCTTCTTTGATTCTTTGTTTTCACTTGTCCTGTCTCCTCTCCCCTCCCCCCCCCCCTTTTTCTTTTCCCTCCTCACGGTACTGTCTAGCGGTTCCTTAACCCGGGAAAATGTCATCCCTTAGATCCCACATCAAAATTGTCTCACATAATGTTCAAGGTCTGAATAGTCCTACTAAGCGGAAAAAAGCTTTTCAATTGTACCATTCTATGAAAGCTGACGTGGTCTTTTTACAAGAGCTCCATTTTTCTGTTAATTCTGCTCCTAAGTTTATGCATAAGCGTTTTCCTGTGTTTCATTTAGCTCTTGCAGGTGAAAAGAAGAAAGGAGTGGGCATCTTCTTCTCCAAATCGGTTGATTTCACACTGAGATCCGCGCACGGTGATCCAGACGGTCGTTATCTCTTGCTAACGGGCACGTTACAAGGTTCCCCTGTCTCCTTTCTCTCATATTATGCCCCTAATTCTGGGCAGGTGTCATTCTTTCAATCTATGTTTCATTCCTTAGCGCCTCATTTTGTGGGTCGTTTGATTTGTGGTGGAGACGCGAATCTGGCTTTGGACACCTCTTTAGATAAACAACCGGGAGGGGTCCCCAAACCCAGATCTCCTTCTAAACAAGGCCTTCTGTTGGCTCAATTGTGGTGTTCTCAAGATTTGATTGATGCTTGGCGGACAGCAAATCCTACAACCAAGGATTACTCCTACTTTTCTGTAGCCCATTCCTCCTATTCCCGTATTGATCATATTCTCTTATCCTCGCAACTCTCGTTCAATCTGACCAGGGCATCTATTACTCCTGTTCCGTGGTCTGATCACGACCCCGTTTCAGTGATGTTAGATTCCTTCTGGATTGCTCCGAATTTTTTACCCTGGAGATTGAATGAGACTTTGTTGACCAACCCAATCTCACAGGCCGAGATTCTATCAAGTCTGCAAGACTATATTAAACATAACTCGCCCCTGGATACCTCTCCTGCTGTTATCTGGGAAGCTCACAAGGCCACCATTAGGGCTACCCTTATGAAATTAGCTTCCAAAATTAAGAAGGAACGGGAATCCACATTGAAAGTAAAATCGGTAGAATATGAGAAATTGGTAGCTTTGCATAAAGGCAACCCAGATCAGGGTCTCTTAGCTAAAGTAGAGTTAGCCAGGACAGAACTGAATTTATGTCTGACCGCTGTAGCAGAAAGGAGTCTGAGGGGGACCCAATATAAATTCTTTAGTCAAGGGGACAAACCTGGGTCCCTATTAGCAAGACGCTTAACCCCTAAATTCCGCCATGTGACAATCCCGAAACTAAAGCTCTCCGACAGTACTACATCTCAACATCCTCGGAAAGTTTTAGATGCTTTCTATGATTATTATGCCAAGCTGTATAAGCGAGATAGGGTTTTCCAGGAAAGGGAGGCGGAGGCCTTGTTTAAAGATGTGACTTTGCCAACGCTTTCCACTGAACATAGGGACTTAATGGACGACCCGGTGTCCTTGGAAGAAGTGAAGATAGCTATTAAAACTCTTAAACGGGGTTCGGTGCCCGGACCTGATGGGTTCTCCAGCTTCTATTCTAAGAAATTTATAGACATAGTGGCTCCCCATTTAGTGTCATTGTTTAATTATTTGAGAGATGGGTCGGCTATTTGCCCTGAATCGCTTAATGCCTTTATTTCAGTAATTCCCAAACCAGACAAGGACCATTTATTGTGTGACAATTAGAGACCCATCTCGTTAATTAATGTGGATGTTAAAATTCTTACAAAAATAATGGCCACTCACCTGAATTCCTTTATAGAGCATTATATTCACCCTGACCAGGTAGGGTTTGTCCCTAACCGACAGGCAGCGGATCAGACTCGGAGGGTGATGGATTTAACCTCCTTGGTACAGTCGCAATGGGCCCAAACCTCCACTAGACAAGCCCTATGCTTATCTTTAGATCTGCATAAAGCTTTTGACTCCCTCAACTGGGACTATTTATTTTATGTTTTGAGTAAGTGGGTTTTGGTCCTAAATTTCTCACAGTCTTGCGTAGTCTGTACTCGTGTCCTTCAGCTAAAGTGAATATAAGAGGTCACCTCTCCCCCCCTATCAGGATCGAACGTGGGACAAGGCAGGGTTGCCCCTTATCTCCGGCCTTGTTTATATTAGCTATTGAGCCGTTGGCCCATCTGATCAGAGCTCATGGAAGCATTAACCCCTTAAGGTCCAAGCCAATTTTCGTTTTTGCGCTTTTGCTTTTTCCATTTTATGTTTAAAAGTCCATAGCGCTTGCATTTTTTCACCTAGAGACTTATATGAGTGCTTATTTTTTGCGAAACCAATTGTACTTTGCAATTACAGGCATAATTTTTCCATAAAATATGTTGTGAAACCGGAAAAAAATCATTTGCGCTGTCAAATTGAAAAAAAAACGAATTTGTTTTGATTTCGGGAGATTTGCATTTACGCCGTTCGCCCTATGGTAAAACTGACTTGTTATATATGTTCCTCAAGTCGTTACGATTACTATGATATATAACATGTATAACTTATATTGTATCTGATGGCCTGTAAAAAATTCAAACCATTGTTAACAAATATATGTCACTTAAAATCGCTCCATTCCCAGGCTTATAGCGCTTTTATCCTTTGGTCTATGGGGCTGTGTGAGGTGTCAGTTTTTGCGCCATGATGCGTTCTTTCTACCGGTACCTTGATTGCGCATATACGACTTTTTGATCGCTTTTTATTACATTTTTTCTGGATTTGATGCGACCAAAAATGCGCAATTTTGCACTTTGGAATTTTTTGGCGCTTACGCAGTTTACCGTGCGAGATCAGGAATGTGATTAATTAATAGTTCGGGCGATTACGTGTGCGGCGATACCAAACATGTTTATTTATTTATTAATTTATATTTATAAAATGGGAAAAGGGGGGTGATTTGGACTCTTATTAGGGGAGGGGATTTATTATTAATAAAAACACTTTTTTACTTTTTTTTTTACTGTAACTAGAAGCCCCCCTGGGGGACTTGTATATACACAGCACTGATCCCCCTGGGGGACTTGTATATGCACAGCACTGATCCCCCTGGGGGACTTGTATATAGACAGCACTGATCACCCTGGGGGACTTGTATATAGACAGCACTGATCCCCCTGGGGGACTTGTATATAGACAGCACTGATCCCCCTGGGGGACTTGTATATACACAGCACTGATCACCCTGGGGGACTTGTATATACACAGCACTGATCACCCTGGGGGACTTGTATATACACAGCACTGATCCCCCTGGGGGACTTGTATATACACAGCACTGATCACCCTGGGGGACTTGTATATACACAGCACTGATCACCCTGGGGGACTTGTATATACACAGCACTGATCCCCCTGGGGGACTCCTATATACACAGCACTGATCCCCCTGGGGGACTTCTATATAGACAGCACTGATCTCTCATAGAGACCAATGCTGTGTATATACACAGCAAAGATCCATTAGATCGGTCATAGATTACTATGGCCTGCTGCAGGCCATAGCAATCTATTGCCGAGCCGGGATCAGCGTCATTCCGACGCTGAGGCCCGGCACGGCCAGAAGAACGGATCTCCCCCCCGTGATCGCATCGTGGGGGGGAGATCCGACCCACTAGACACCAGGGATGTGATGTCTGAAGCCCTTCAATGCAGCTGTCAGGTTTGACAGCTGCATTGAAGTGCTTAATTAGCCGGTGCGGCAATGGGACCCGCGCCGGCTAACAGAGGCACTGCCCGGCTGCACGTGTCAGCCGGGATCAGCGCCGTTCAGAGCGGGGTCCCGGCGGGACCCCGCTCTGAACACCCCCCGCGGCGCCATGACGTATTAGATACGTCATGGGTCGCTAAGGGGTTAAAGGTATTGAGGTCAATGGTCAACAACATAAATGTGCACTTTATGCGGATGATATCCTATTATTGCTTAGCTCTCCCTTGACCTCTCTCCCTAATGTTTATCATCTTCTGGCCTAGATATTAATCATAGTAAATCTGAGATTCTAAATATTAATATTCCCCAACCTGCTGCGAAATTGATTAAATTGACCTTTGACCTCTGCTGGAGGGATGATAGGCTTAGCTATCTAGGGATCTCCCTTACCCCCTCTCTATCATCCCTATTTTTGCATAACTTTAAGCCACTTAGGAGGAAGCTATTGACCGATTTACAACATTGGTCGACCCTGAACCTATCATGGCTTGGGCGCATTGCCGCGATAAAAATGACTTGGCTGCCCAAATTTCTTTATATTTTTCGTACAGTTCCTATAGATGTCCCGATCCCTTTCCTGTGGGGTCTACAAAAGGATATTCTTACGTTTGTTTGGGGCCCTCGTCGCTGTAGGGTGGCCCAACGCACCCTTTATACTAACCGTAATAATGGAGGCCTTGGTTTACCTAATCTGGTTAAATATTACTATGCTGCCCGCCTATCACCAATCGTTTCTTTGCACCGGACCTTTGCTCGCCCAGGCTGGCTTGATATTGAGCAATATGCCTGCCCTTCTGTTCCTATAGACCTGCTGCCCTGGATCCCCATGCGAAAACAACCCACTATTTTGTGCCCACTCCTTTCTTCGAATTTGGCCCTTTGGGACCGTGTTAGCCGTTCTTTTGGATTGACCTCGGAGCATACTCCAGCTGCTCCTTTGCTCGCCAATCCCGACTTTGAGCCGGAGCGGCGTCCTGCGGCCTTTAAATGGTGGTCTGACAAAGGCCTATATAGAATCGGTCATTTTTTTTATAGACAGGGTATCCGCCCTAGAGAATTCTTTGTCTCCCTTCATAAAATGCCTAATTCTGAACACTTTAGATATAATCAGATTTTACACTTTATCACCGCCCTGAAGGGCAGGTCAACGGATGTAACGACGTCAACTTTCTTTGAAAACATGTGTATTAACTCGCCTCTTGGGAAACACACACTCTCCTTATTGTATGCCCATTTCATTTCGCCTCCTTCCAAGTTAAGTTATATGACTCAATGGGAAAGGGATCTGGGGATCTCCCTTTCTATTAGGGAATGGCAAGATGTTGCTACCAATACAGCCAAAGTCTCTATTAATGCGGCCTTGGTAGAAGCTAACTACAAAGTCCTATTACGCTGGTATTTGGTGCCGGCTCGGATAGCCAAAATGGTCCCTGACTATTCTTCCCTATGTTTTCGCCACTGTGGTGAAGAAGGTTCTATGTACCATGTGTGGTGGGCATGCCCAAAGGTTAAACGCTTTTGGAGGAGGATATTTAATATGTTATACTCCCTGACGCAATGTAATGTACGAATGTCTCCATCTCATGCTCTTCTAAATGTGAAGCTCCCAGAGACGCCGAAAACCACCCAACAGTTTGCTTCCTTCCTTTTCTTAGCTGCAAAGATCGCAATTGCCACTTCTTGGAAGAAAGCGGTTATTCCGCTTGAATTAGTAAAGGTGAAACTTCATTGGATTATGGTCAATGACCGATTGCACGCCATCTTACATGACAAGGAGGAGAAATTTCATAAGGTTTGGCGTCCCTGGATCTCATATTTATCTGATAACCCTCAGGGGTGATATTGGCGGTGTGAGATTGTATGTTGTGCGGGGCATTCTGTGAGGAGGAGTGGGGGGTAAAGTGAGTCTCCCCTTCTCCACTCCCCTCCCTTCCCTCCCCCCTCTCTCCTCCCTCTCTCCTCCCTCTCTCCTCCCTCTCTCTGTTTTCCTTCCTCTTGGGCTGGCTCTCTCACCTCAGCCCTCCTTTCCTTTTCTCCCCCTTTTTGTTTTTCTCTCCTTTTTTCCTCTCCACCTTTGTCTTTCCTCCCCTGGTTCCACGAAAGTGATGGTACCAGGAAGAGGTTTGTTTGGCCTAAGTTTGGGCGAGAATTCTAAATATAGTTATGATAGGCCTCTGTAGATGCCCCAGTTGGGCATCGCGGGGGGTTCTATGTATTGTTCTGTTATGAAGACTGACAGGCGCTTATTTATGTCAATTTTTCTGACCACTTATACTGCCGCGCAGTTTATCTGGGCTATCGTTGTCTGCCCACCTTGTGTGCCTATTTGCTGTTCGTTCTATTCCAAAAAACTTAATAAAATTTTATGGAAACCAATCTGGGGTGGATATGGTCAACATGGGGTGGTCACAGGCAACCTGGGGTGGTTACGGGCAACGTGGGGTGGTTACGGACAACCTGGGGGGGTTACGGGCAACGTGGGGTGGATACGGACAACCTGCTGTGGTTACGGGCAACCTGACGTGGATACGGACAACCTGGGGTGGTTACGGGCAACGTGGGGTGGATACGGACAACCTGCTGTGGTTACAGACAACCTGGGGTATTTACGGGCAACGTGGGGTGGTTACAGGCAACCTGACAAGGATACGGACAACCGGCTGTGGTTACAGGCAACCTGGGGTGGTTACGGGCAACGTGGGGTGGTTACGGGCAACGTGGGGTGGTTACGGACAATCTGGGGTGGTTACGGATAAACTGAAGTGCTCATAGGTAATCTGAGGTGGGTACCTGTAATCTGGCGTGGTTACGGGCAATCTGGAGGGGGTCATTGGCAATTTGGGGTGGTCAGAGGCAAGGTGCGGTGGTCAGAGGCGACCTGCGGTGGTTGCGTGCAATCTGGGGGGGTTACATGTAATCTGGCATGATTACGGCAACCTGCAGTGGTTAGGGCAACCTGCGGTGGTTAGGGCAACCTGGGGGGGTTACAGACAATCTAGATTTGTTACGGATAAACTGAAGTGCTTATAGGTAATCTGGGGTGGGTACATGTAATTTGGGGTGGTTACGGACAATCTGGAGGGGGTCACGGGCAACGTGTGGTGGTTATGGGCAACGTGCGGTGGTTACGTGTAATCTGGGTGGTTACGTGCAATCTGACGTGATTACGGACAACCTGGGGGGGTTACGGCCAACCTGCGGTAGTTACGGGTAATCTGGGGGGGTTAAGGGTAATTTGGGAGTAAACTGCAATTATTACTATAATAAAAAGTGTGTGTTTTATTTTTTTGTATGTTTGTCACTTTTTGTACTTTATACATTCATTTTCACTGTATTACTATGATTACTGTGATATTTTCTATCTCAGTAATCATAGTTCAGTGACAGAGACCAAATTGGTCTCTGTCACTTTAAATTTTCAGAGTTGGCTGGTTGTGTAGCGCATGCGCACTTCATAACCAGCCTGGACGTCGAGGAGGAAGGAGCTCCAGGATCAGGTAATGTATAAGGGGTAGGGGGGGTGACTGGGGGACGGGGGGTGACTGGGGGGTGAGGGGCGACTTGGGGGACGGACCCTGACACTTTTTATCCCCTGTCACCAATCATTGATGGTGACAGGGGATAAAAAGTGCATCCCTGCACTGTGAACAGGCGATCGGCGGTATATAGTATATACCGCCGATCGCCTGCTCCGGGACCACACGGGGGGGTCCCCGATCACTGCCCCATGCTCTCCGATACCTCCGGTGGCGGAGAGCATGGGGTTTTAATTCATTTTTACATTTCCATCCCTGCGAACAGATATACTCTGTTCACAGCGATGGCGGCGGCCATCTTGGATCCGATGGCCGCCGGGGGAGGGGGGTTAGTGACTGGCTACTAGGAGGGGGGGATGATCTGGGGTCTGATTCACTTATTTCATCTCCCCCCACCGTGGATTCACGGTGGGGGGAGATGAAAAGCACTGCAGCGCCGGCCCATTAGTGACCGCCGTATCGGCGGTCACTAAGGGGTTAACTGCCGGGATCCGGGCACGGCGCGGATCTCGGCAGTTGCGGCGTGTGCCCGGCTATCACTGACAGCCGGGCCCCGCCGGGGATGACAGGAGTGCAGCTGTCATCCCGTGGACGTACCGGCACGTCCATCTGCAGGAACTGTATGCAGATTTGGACGTGCCGGTACGTCCATATGCGGCAAGGGGTTAAACTGTATACATTACCTATCCAGGCTGCAGGGCTCCTCTTGTTGTCTTCTTCTCCCCGGGTCCCGCGTGCTCTAGCTGCAGCCAATCACTGGCCACGGAAGTCCCGGCCTGTCATTGGCTGAGCGACCTGTCGGCGGAGACAGGCGGCTCTGAAGCTAGAGCGCACGGGACCCGGGGAGAAGACGGCAAGAGGAGCCCTGCAGCCTGGATAGGTAATGTAAATCGTCAGTCGCCAGCCGCGCACCGCTATTACACGTAGCGGTGCACGGTCGGGACCCAACGATTATAGGTTCAAACCGATATCAACGATCGTTGTCATCAGCTGCTCGCTGTATTTATTACAAGGAGCGATAATCGTCTGAATTGGGCTGATTATCCTTCCGTGTAATAGAACCTTTAGCCAAGCAGAATCCTGGCATGCCGCCATTCACAGAGTTCAAGAGTCTGGCCCGCTAGGGTACTATTACACGGAACGAGAATCGGCCCAATCGGTCTGATTCGGCCGATTATTGTTCCATGTAATAAATACAATGATCAGCTGATGACAACGATCATTGGCTGATCGTTGATATAGGTTCTGACCTATTTTTGTTGGGCGCCGACCGCACACCGCTACGTGTAATAGCAGTGCGCGGGCGGCGACTAACAATATACATTACCCATCCACGTTCCAGGGCTGCTGCGGTCTTCTTCTCCCTGAGTCCCGCGCGCTGTAACGTCAGAGTGGCCTGTCAGCTCACAGGCCGCCCGACCAATCACATACCGCGGCGGTCCCGGCCTGTGATTGGCTGAGTGGCCTGTGAGCTGACAGGCCACTCTGATGTAAGAGCACGCGGGACCCAGGGAGAAGAAGACCGCAGCAGCCCTGGAACATGGATGGGTAATGGATATAGTTATGCAAGGACATCGGTAACGATGTCCTTGCAGCCCTTGTTTAACGATTATCGGGCCGAGTAATAGGCCAAGTAAACGAGCGGCAATCTAGCAGATCGCTGCTGGTTTACAGGTATTATCGGGCCCTGCTCGGCCCTTGGAATACCACCCTTAGGGCCCTATTCCACCGGACGATTATCGTTTGCATAATCATTAACGATTAACGATCTCAAACGACCGCTATTGCGAAAGACCTGAAAACGCTCACTCATTTCCATGGAACGATAATCGTTACTTATGATCGTAATTGCGTTTTTTCTTCGCTATTTATTCGCTATTGCGTTCGTATCTATTGCAAACGACCGAACGACGTCTTATTCAATGCCAACGATTTGCAAACGAGCAACGATAAAAATAGGTCCAGGTCTTATAATGTGATCAACGATTTCTCGTTCGGTCGTTAATTGTTAACTGCATTTCAACCTAACGATTATCGTTTAGATTCGAACGATTTAACGATAATCTGAACGATAATCGTCCGGTGGAATAGGGCCCTTAGTCACTTAACCCTCCAGGCACCTGAGACCCCTTTGTAAAGATGCCCTATGCTAGCCCCAGAGGCGTAACTAATGTCTCTTGGGCCCTGGTGCGAGAGATCAACTTGGGCCCCCCCTACTGTCACGACCAAGTGATGCTATTGGTATATACATATATACAGTGGTGTCTTGGATTAGGAGCATAATCCGTTCCGGGACGGCGCTTCCCATAAGTAATCACTGATCTGCAGACAATTGGTTCCACACCCCAAATATACTGATTATTATTCTGAATAACATGTAGAAGAGATGAAACAATGACAAGCAGCTGGAGATGTGATATATAAATTACTGTACAGTATAGCAGCATGTGGTGTATAATGTATAGTAACTGTATAACCCTGATAGCACAGCAGCTGGATAAGTGATATATAAGTTACTGTACAGTATAGCAGCATGTGGTGTATAATGTATAGTAACTGTATAACCCTGATAACACAGCAGCTGGATATGTGATATATAAGTTACTGTACAGTATAGCAATCAGCATGTGTATAATGTATAGTAACTGTATAACCCTGATAACACAGCAGCTGGATATGTGATATATAAGTTACTGTACAGTATAGAAGCATGTGGTATATAATGTATAGTAACTGTATAACCCTGATAACACAGCAGCAGCTGGAGATGTGATATATAAATTACTGTACAGTATAGCAGCATGTGGTGTATAATGTATAGTAACTGTATAACCCTGATAACACTGCAGCTGGAGATGTGATATATAAATTACTGTACAGTATAGCAGCATGTGGTATATAATGTATAGTAACTGTATAACCCTGATAACACAGCAGCTGGATATGTGATATATAAGTTACTGTACAGTATAGCAGCATGTGGTATATAATGTACAGTAACTGTATAACCCTGATAACACAGCAGCTGGATATGTGATATATAAGTTACTGTACAGTATAGCAATCAGCATGTGGTATATAATGTATAGTAACTGTATAACCCTGATAACACAGCAGCTGGATATGTGATATATAAGTTACTGTACAGTATAGCAGTATGTGGTGTATAATGTATAGTAACTGTATAACCCTGATAACACTGCAGCAGCTGGATATGTGATATATAAGTTACTGTACAGTATAGCAGCATGTGGTATATAATGTATAGTAACTGTATAACCCTGATAACAGCAGCAGCTGGATATGTGATATATAAGTTACTGTACAGTATAGCAGCATGTGGTATATAATGTATAGTAACTGTATAACCTTGATAACACTGCAGCAGCTGGATATGTGATATATAAGTTACTGTACAGTATAGCAATCAGCATGTGGTATATAATGTATAGTAACTGTATAACCCTGATAACACAGCAGCTGGATATGTGATATATAAGTTACTGTACAGTATAGCAGCATGTGGTATATAATGTATAGTAACTGTATAACCCTGATAACACTGCAGCTGGATATGTGATATATGTTACTGTACAGTATAGCAGCATGTGGTATATAATGTATAGTAACTGTATAACCCTGATAACACTGCAGCTGGATATGTGATATATAAGTTACTATACAGTATAGCAGCATGTGGTGTATAATGTATAGTAACTGTATAACCCTGATAACACAGCAGCTGGATATGTGATATATAAGTTACTGTACAGTATAGCAATCAGCATGTGGTGTATAATGTATAGTAACTGTATAACCCTGATAACACTGCAGCAGCTGGAGATGTGATATATAAATTACTGTACAGTATAGCAGCATGTGGTATATAATGTATAGTAACTGTATAACCCTGATAACACAGCAGCTGGATAGGTGATATATAAGTTACTGTACAGTATAGCAATCAGCATGTGGTATATAATGTATAGTAACTGTATAACCCTGATAACACTGCAGCAGCTGGATATGTGATATATAAGTTACTGTACAGTATAGCAGCATGTGGTGTATAATGTATAGTAACTGTATAACCCTGATAACACAGCAGCTGGATAGGTGATATATAAGTTACTGTACAGTATAGCAGCATGTGGTATATAATGTATAGTAACTGTATAACCCTGATAACACAGCAGCTGGATATGTGATATATAAGTTACTATACAGTATAGCAGCATGTGGTATATAATGTATAGTAACTGTATAACCCTGATAACACAGCAGCAGCTGGATATGTGATATATAAGTTACTGTACAGTATAGCAGCATGTGGTGTATAATGTATAGTAACTGTATAACCCTGATAACACAGCAGCTGGATAGGTGATATATAAGTTACTGTACAGTATAGCAATCAGCATGTGGTATATAATGTATAGTAACTGTATAACCCTGATAACACTGCAGCTGGATATGTGATATATAAGTTACTGTACAGTATAGCAGCATGTGGTATATAATGTATAGTAACTGTATAACCCTGATAACACAGCAGCTGGATATGTGATATATAAGTTACTATACAGTATAGCAGCATGTGGTGTATAATGTATAGTAACTGTATAACCCTGATAACACAGCAGCAGCTGGATATGTGATATATAAGTTACTGTACAGTATAGCAATCAGCATGTGGTATATAATGTATAGTAACTGTATAACCCTGATAACACAGCAGCAGCTGGAGATGTGATATATAAGTTACTGTACAGTATAGCAGCATGTGGTATATAATGTATAGTAACTGTATAACCCTGATAACACAGCAGCTGGATATGTGATATATAAGTTACTATACAGTATAGCAGCATGTGGTGTATAATGTATAGTAACTGTATAACCCTGATAACACAGCAGCTGGATATGTGATATATAAGTTACTGTACAGTATAGCCGCATGTGGTATATAGAGTATAGTAACTGTATAACCCTGATAACACTGCAGCTGGATATGTGATATATAAGTTACTGTACAGTATAGCAGCATGTGGTATATAATGTATAGAAACTGTATAACCCTAATAACACAGCAGCTGGATATGTGATATATAAGTTACTGTACAGTATAGCAATCAGCATGTGGTATATAATGTATAGTAACTGTATAACCCTGATAACACAGCAGCAGCTGGATATGTGATATATATGTTACTGTACAGTATAGCAGCATGTGGTATATAATGTATACTAACTGTATAACCCTGATAACACAGCAGCAGCTGGATATGTGATATATAAGTTACAGTACAGTATAGCAATCAGCATGTGGTATATAATGTATAGTAACTGTATAACCCTGATAACACAGCAGCTGGATATGTGATATATAAGTTACTGTACAGTATAGCAATCAGCATGTGGTGTATAATGTATAGTAACTGTATAACCCTGATAACACTGCAGCTGGATATGTTATATATAAGTTACTGTACAGTATAGCAGCATGTGGTATATAATGTATAGTAACTGTATAACCCTGATAACACTGCAGCTGGATATGTGATATATAAGTTACTGTACAGTATAGCAGCATGTGGTATATAATGTATAGTAACTGTATAACCCTGATAACACAGCAGCTGGATATGTGACATATAAATTACTGTACAGTATAGCTGCATGTGGTATATAATGTATAGTAACTGTATAACCCTGATAACACAGCGGCAGCTGGATATGTGATATATAAGTTACTGTACAGTATAGCAATCAGCATGTGGTATATAATGTATAGTAACTGCATAACCCTGATAACACAGCAGCTGGATAGGTGATATATAAGTTACTGTACAGTATAGCAATCAGCATGTGGTATATAATGTATAGTAACTGTATAACCCTGATAACACTGCAGCAGCTGGATATGTGATATATAAGTTACTGTACAGTATAGCAGCATGTGGTGTATAATGTATAGTAACTGTATAACCCTGATAACACAGCAGCTGGATAGGTGATATATAAGTTACTGTACAGTATAGCAATCAGCATGTGGTATATAATGTATAGTAACTGTATAACCCTGATAACACTGCAGCAGCTGGATATGTGATATATAAGTTACTGTACAGTATAGCAATCAGCATGTGGTATATAATGTATAGTAACTGTATAACCCTGATAACACTGCAGCTGGATATGTGATATATAAGTTACTGTACAGTATAGCAGCATGTGGTATATAATGTATAGTAACTGTATAACCCTGATAACACAGCAGCTGGATATGTGATATATAAGTTACTATACAGTATAGCAGCATGTGGTGTATAATGTATAGTAACTGTATAACCCTGATAACACAGCAGCTGGATATGTGATATATAAGTTACTGTACAGTATAGCAATCAGCATGTGGTGTATAATGTATAGTAACTGTATAACCCTGATAACACTGCAGCAGCTGGAGATGTGATATATAAATTACTGTACAGTATAGCAGCATGTGGTATATAAT
This sequence comes from Dendropsophus ebraccatus, assembly GCA_027789725.1. NCBI lineage: Eukaryota > Metazoa > Chordata > Amphibia > Anura > Hylidae > Dendropsophus > Dendropsophus ebraccatus. Next base: position 1,300,258 of record JAQFWZ010000067.1, on the reverse strand, counting down.
GTATAGTAACTGTATAACCCTGATAACACAGCAGCTGGATAGGTGATATATAAGTTACTGTACAGTATAGCAATCAGCATGTGGTGTATAATGTATAGTAACTGTATAACCCTGATAACACTGCAGCAGCTGGATATGTGATATATAAGTTACTGTACAGTATAGCAGCATGTGGTGTATAATGTATAGTAACTGTATAACCCTGATAACACAGCAGCTGGATAGGTGATATATAAGTTACTGTACAGTATAGCAATCAGCATGTGGTATATAATGTATAGTAACTGTATAACCCTGATAACACTGCAGCTGGATATGTGATATATAAGTTACTGTACAGTATAGCAGCATGTGGTATATAATGTATAGTAACTGTATAACCCTGATAACACAGCAGCTGGATATGTGATATATAAGTTACTGTACAGTATAGCAGCATGTGGTGTATAATGTATAGTAACTGTATAACCCTGATAACACAGCAGCTGGATATGTGATATATAAGTTACTGTACAGTATAGCAATTAGCATGTGGTGTATAATGTATAGTAACTGTATAACCCTGATAACACTGCAGCAGCTGGATATGTGATATATAAGTTACTGTACAGTATAGCAGCATGTGGTATATAATGTATAGTAACTGTATAACCCTGATAACACAGCAGCTGGATAGGTGATATATAAGTTACTGTACAGTATAGCAATCAGCATGTGGTATATAATGTATAGTAACTGTATAACACTGATAACACAGCAGCTGGATGTGTGATATATAAGTTACTGTACAGTATAGCAGCATGTGGTGTATAAAGTATAGTAACTGTATAACCCTGATAACACAGCAGCTGGATATGTGATATATAAGTTACTATACAGTATAGCAGCATGTGGTGTATAATCTATAGTAACTGTATAACCCTGATAACACAGCAGCTGGATATGTGATATATAAGTTACTGTACAGTATAGCAGCATGTGGTATATAGAGTATAGTAACTGTATAACCCTGATAACACTGCAGCTGGATATGTGATATATAAGTTACTGTACAGTATAGCAGCATGTGGTATATAATGTATAGAAACTGTATAACCCTAATAACACAGCAGCTGGATATGTGATATATAAGTTACTGTACAGTATAGCAATCAGCATGTGGTATATAATGTATAGTAACTGTATAACCCTGATAACACAGCAGCAGCTGGATATGTGATATATAAGTTACTGTACAGTATAGCAGCATGTGGTATATAATGTATACTAACTGTATAACCCTGATAACACAGCAGCAGCTGGATATGTGATATATAAGTTACAGTACAGTATAGCAATCAGCATGTGGTGTATAATGTATAGTAACTGTATAACCCTCATAACACTGCAGCTGGATATGTTATATATAAGTTACTGTACAGTATAGCAGCATGTGGTATATAATGTATAGTAACTGTATAACCCTGATAACACTGCAGCTGGATATGTGATATATAAGTTACTGTACAGTATAGCTGCATGTGGTATATAATGTATAGTAACTGTATAACCCTGATAACACAGCGGCAGCTGGATATGTGATATATAAGTTACTGTACAGTATAGCAATCAGCATGTGGTATATAATGTATAGTAACTGCATAACCCTGATAACACAGCAGCTGGATAGGTGATATATAAGTTACTGTACAATATAGCAATCAGCATGTGGTATATGATGTATAGTAACTGTATATACCTGATAACACAGCAGCAGCTGGATATGTGATATATAAGTTACTGTACAGTATAGCAGCATGTGGTATATAATGTACAGTAACTGTATAACCCTGATAACACAGCAGCTGGATAGGTGATGTATAAGTTACTGTACAGTATAGCTATCAGCATGTGGTATATAATGTATAGTAACTGCATAACCCTGATAACACAGCAGCTGGATAGGTGATATATAAGTTACTGTACAGCATAGCAGCATGTGGTATATAATGTATAGTAACTGTATAACCCTGAAAACACAGCAGCAGCTGGATATGTGATATATAAGTTAATGTACAGTATAGCAGCATGTGGTGTATAATGTATAGTAACTGTATAACCCTGATAACACAGCAGCTGGATATGTGATATATAAGTTACTGTACAGTATAGCAATCAGCATGTGGTATATAATGTATAGTAACTGTATAACCCTGATAACACAGCAGCAGCTGGATATGTGATATATAAGTTACTGTACAGTATAGCAGCATGTGGTATATAATGTATACTAACTGTATAACCCTGATAACACAGCAGCAGCTGGATATGTGATATATAAGTTACAGTACAGTATAGCAATCAGCATGTGGTGTATAATGTATAGTAACTGTATAACCCTCATAACACTGCAGCTGGATATGTTATATATAAGTTACTGTACAGTATAGCAGCATGTGGTATATAATGTATAGTAACTGTATAACCCTGATAACACTGCAGCTGGATATGTGATATATAAGTTACTGTACAGTATAGCTGCATGTGGTATATAATGTATAGTAACTGTATAACCCTGATAACACAGCGGCAGCTGGATATGTGATATATAAGTTACTGTACAGTATAGCAATCAGCATGTGGTATATAATGTATAGTAACTGCATAACCCTGATAACACAGCAGCTGGATAGGTGATATATAAGTTACTGTACAATATAGCAATCAGCATGTGGTATATGATGTATAGTAACTGTATATACCTGATAACACAGCAGCAGCTGGATATGTGATATATAAGTTACTGTACAGTATAGCAGCATGTGGTATATAATGTACAGTAACTGTATAACCCTGATAACACAGCAGCTGGATAGGTGATGTATAAGTTACTGTACAGTATAGCTATCAGCATGTGGTATATAATGTATAGCAACTGCATAACCCTGATAACACAGCAGCTGGATAGGTGATATATAAGTTACTGTACAGCATAGCAGCATGTGGTATATAATGTATAGTAACTGTATAACCCTGAAAACACAGCAGCAGCTGGATATGTGATATATAAGTTAATGTACAGTATAGCAGCATGTGGTGTATAATGTATAGTAACTGTATAACCCTGATAACACAGCAGCTGGATATGTGATATATAAGTTACTGTACAGTATAGCAGCATGTGGTGTATAATGTATAGTAACTGTATAACCCTGATAACACAGCAGCTGGATATGTGATATATAAGTTACTGTACAGTATAGCAATCAGCATGTGGTATATAATGTATAGTAACTGTATAACCCTGATAACACAGCAGCAGCTGGATATGTGATATATGTTACTGTACAGTATAGCAGCATGTGGTGTATAATGTATAGTAACTGTATAACCCTGATAACACAGCAGCTGGATAGGTGATATATAAGTTACTGTACAGTATAGCAATCAGCATGTGGTATATAATGTATAGTAACTGTATAACCCTGATAACACTGCAGCAGCTGGATATGTGATATATAAGTTACTGTACAGTATAGCAGCATGTGGTGTATAATGTACAGTAACTGTATAACCCTGATAACACAGCAGCTGGATAGGTGATATATAAGTTACTGTACAGTATAGCAATCAGCATGTGGTATATAATGTATAGTAACTGTATAACCCTGATAACACTGCAGCTGGATATGTGATATATAAGTTACTGTACAGTATAGCAGCATGTGGTATATAATGTATAGTAACTGTATAACCCTGATAACACAGCAGCTGGATATGTGATATATAAGTTACTATACAGTATAGCAGCATGTGGTGTATAATGTATAGTAACTGTATAACCCTGATAACACAGCAGCTGGATATGTGATATATAAGTTACTGTACAGTATAGCAATTAGCATGTGGTGTATAATGTATAGTAACTGTATAACCCTGATAACACTGCAGCAGCTGGATATGTGATATATAAGTTACTGTACAGTATAGCAGCATGTGGTATATAATGTATAGTAACTGTATAACCCTGATAACACAGCAGCTGGATAGGTGATATATAAGTTACTGTACAGTATAGCAATCAGCATGTGGTATATAATGTATAGTAACTGTATAACCCTGATAACACAGCAGCTGGATGTGTGATATATAAGTTACTGTACAGTATAGCAGCATGTGGTGTATAATGTATAGTAACTGTATAACCCTGATAACACAGCAGCAGCTGGATATGTGATATATAAGTTACTGTACAGTATAGCAATCAGCATGTGGTATATAATGTATAGTAACTGTATAACCCTGATAACACAGCAGCAGCTGGATATGTGATATATAAGTTACTGTACAGTATAGCAGCATGTGGTATATAATGTATAGTAACTGTATAACCCTGATAACACAGCAGCTGGATATGTGATATATATAAGTTACTATACAGTATAGCAGCATGTGGTGTATAATCTATAGTAACTGTATAACCCTGATAACACAGCAGCTGGATATGTGATATATAAGTTACTGTACAGTATAGCAGCATGTGGTATATAGAGTATAGTAACTGTATAACCCTGATAACACTGCAGCTGGATATGTGATATATAAGTTACTGTACAGTATAGCAGCATGTGGTATATAATGTATAGAAACTGTATAACCCTAATAACACAGCAGCTGGATATGTGATATATAAGTTACTGTACAGTATAGCAATCAGCATGTGGTATATAATGTATAGTAACTGTATAACCCTGATAACACAGCAGCAGCTGGATATGTGATATATAAGTTACTGTACAGTATAGCAGCATGTGGTATATAATGTATACTAACTGTATAACCCTGATAACACAGCAGCAGCTGGATATGTGATATATAAGTTACAGTACAGTATAGCAATCAGCATGTGGTGTATAATGTATAGTAACTGTATAACCCTCATAACACTGCAGCTGGATATGTTATATATAAGTTACTGTACAGTATAGCAGCATGTGGTATATAATGTATAGTAACTGTATAACCCTGATAACACTGCAGCTGGATATGTGATATATAAGTTACTGTACAGTATAGCTGCATGTGGTATATAATGTATAGTAACTGTATAACCCTGATAACACAGCGGCAGCTGGATATGTGATATATAAGTTACTGTACAGTATAGCAATCAGCATGTGGTATATAATGTATGGTAACTGCATAACCCTGATAACACAGTAGCTGGATAGGTGATATATAAGTTACTGTACAATATAGCAATCAGCATGTGGTATATGATGTATAGTAACTGTATATACCTGATAACACAGCAGCAGCTGGATATGTGATATATAAGTTACTGTACAGTATAGCAGCATGTGGTATATAATGTACAGTAACTGTATAACCCTGATAACACAGCAGCTGGATAGGTGATGTATAAGTTACTGTACAGTATAGCTATCAGCATGTGGTATATAATGTATAGTAACTGCATAACCCTGATAACACAGCAGCTGGATAGGTGATATATAAGTTACTGTACAGCATAGCAGCATGTGGTATATAATGTATAGTAACTGTATAACCCTGAAAACACAGCAGCAGCTGGATATGTGATATATAAGTTAATGTACAGTATAGCAGCATGTGGTGTATAATGTATAGTAACTGTATAACCCTGATAACACAGCAGCTGGATATGTGATATATAAGTTACTGTACAGTATAGCAATCAGCATGTGGTATATAATGTATAGTAACTGTATAACCCTGATAACACAGCAGCAGCTGGATATGTGATATATAAGTTACTGTACAGTATAGCAGCATGTGGTATATAATGTATACTAACTGTATAACCCTGATAACACAGCAGCAGCTGGATATGTGATATATAAGTTACAGTACAGTATAGCAATCAGCATGTGGTGTATAATGTATAGTAACTGTATAACCCTCATAACACTGCAGCTGGATATGTGATATATAAGTTACTGTACAGTATAGCAGCATGTGGTATATAATGTATAGTAACTGTATAACCCTGATAACACTGCAGCTGGATATGTGATATATAAGTTACTGTACAGTATAGCTGCATGTGGTATATAATGTATAGTAACTGTATAACCCTGATAACACAGCGGCAGCTGGATATGTGATATATAAGTTACTGTACAGTATAGCAATCAGCATGTGGTATATAATGTATAGTAACTGCATAACCCTGATAACACAGCAGCTGGATAGGTGATATATAAGTTACTGTACAATATAGCAATCAGCATGTGGTATATGATGTATAGTAACTGTATATACCTGATAACACAGCAGCAGCTGGATATGTGATATATAAGTTACTGTACAGTATAGCAGCATGTGGTATATAATGTACAGTAACTGTATAACCCTGATAACACAGCAGCTGGATAGGTGATGTATAAGTTACTGTACAGTATAGCAATCAGCATGTGGTATATAATGTATAGTAACTGCATAACCCTGATAACACAGCAGCTGGATAGGTGATATATAAGTTACTGTACAGCATAGCAGCATGTGGTATATAATGTATAGTAACTGTATAACCCTGAAAACACAGCAGCAGCTGGATATGTGATATATAAGTTAATGTACAGTATAGCAGCATGTGGTGTATAATGTATAGTAACTGTATAACCCTGATAACACAGCAGCTGGATATGTGATATATAAGTTACTGTACAGTATAGCAGCATGTGGTGTATAATGTATAGTAACTGTATAACCCTGATAACACAGCAGCTGGATATGTGATATATAAGTTACTGTACAGTATAGCAATCAGCATGTGGTATATAATGTATAGTAACTGTATAACCCTGATAACACAGCAGCAGCTGGATATGTGATATATGTTACTGTACAGTATAGCAGCATGTGGTGTATAATGTATAGTAACTGTATAACCCTGATAACACAGCAGCTGGTAGGTGATATATAAGTTACTGTACAGTATAGCAATCAGCATGTGGTATATAATGTATAGTAACTGTATAACCCTGATAACACTGCAGCTGGATATGTGATATATAAGTTACTGTACAGTATAGCAGCATGTGGTATATAATGTATAGTAACTGTATAACCCTGATAACACAGCAGCTGGATATGTGATATATAAGTTACTATACAGTATAGCAGCATGTGGTGTATAATGTATAGTAACTGTATAACCCTGATAACACAGCAGCTGGATATGTGATATATAAGTTACTGTACAGTATAGCAATCAGCATGTGGTGTATAATGTATAGTAACTGTATAACCCTGATAACACTGCAGCAGCTGGATATGTGATATATAAGTTACTGTACAGTATAGCAGCATGTGGTATATAATGTATAGTAACTGTATAACCCTGATTACACAGCAGCTGGATAGGTGATATATAAGTTACTGTACAGTATAGCAATCAGCATGTGGTATATAATGTATAGTAACTGTATAACCCTGATAACACAGCAGCTGGATGTGTGATATATAAGTTACTGTACAGTATAGCAGCATGTGGTGTATAATGTATAGTAACTGTATAACCCTGATAACACAGCAGCAGCTGGATATGTGATATATAAGTTACTGTACAGTATAGCAATCAGCATGTGGTATATAATGTATAGTAACTGTATAACCCTGATAACACAGCAGCAGCTGGAGATGTGATATATAAGTTACTGTACAGTATAGCAGCATGTGGTATATAATGTATAGAAACTGTATAACCCTAATAACACAGCAGCTGGATATGTGATATATAAGTTACTGTACAGTATAGCAGCATGTGGTATATAGAGTATAGTAACTGTATAACCCTGATAACACTGCAGCTGGATATGTGATATATAAGTTACTGTACAGTATAGCAGCATGTGGTATATAATGTATAGAAACTGTATAACCCTAATAACACAGCAGCTGGATATGTGATATATAAGTTACTGTACAGTATAGCAATCAGCATGTGGTATATAATGTATAGTAACTGTATAACCCTGATAACACAGCAGCAGCTGGATATGTGATATATAAGTTACTGTACAGTATAGCAGCATGTGGTATATAATGTATACTAACTGTATAACCCTGATAACACAGCAGCAGCTGGATATGTGATATATAAGTTACAGTACAGTATAGCAATCAGCATGTGGTATATAATGTATAGTAACTGTATAACCCTGATAACACAGCAGCTGGATATGTGATATATAAGTTACTGTACAGTATAGCAATCAGCATGTGGTGTATAATGTATAGTAACTGTATAACCCTGATAACACTGCAGCTGGATATGTTATATATAAGTTACTGTACAGTATAGCAGCATGTGGTATATAATGTATAGTAACTGTATAACCCTGATAACACTGCAGCTGGATATGTGATATATAAGTTACTGTAAAGTATAGCTGCATGTGGTATATAATGTATAGTAACTGTATAACCCTGATAACACAGCGGCAGCTGGATATGTGATATATAAGTTACTGTACAGTATAGCAATCAGCATGTGGTATATAATGTATAGTAACTGCATAACCCTGATAACACAGCAGCTGGATAGGTGATATATAAGTTACTGTACAGTATAGCAATCAGCATGTGGTATATAATGTATAGTAACTGTATAACCCTGATAACACTGCAGCAGCTGGATATGTGATATATAAGTTACTGTACAGTATAGCAGCATGTGGTGTATAATGTATAGTAACTGTATAACCCTGATAACACAGCAGCTGGATAGGTGATATATAAGTTACTGTACAGTATAGCAATCAGCATGTGGTATATAATGTATAGTAACTGTATAACCCTGATAACACTGCAGCAGCTGGATATGTGATATATAAGTTACTGTATAGTATAGCAATCAGCATGTGGTATATAATGTATAGTAACTGTATAACCCTGATAACACTGCAGCTGGATATGTGATATATAAGTTACTGTACAGTATAGCAGCATGTGGTATATAATGTATAGTAACTGTATAACCCTGATAACACAGCAGCTGGATATGTGATATATAAGTTACTATACAGTATAGCAGCATGTGGTGTATAATGTATAGTAACTGTATAACCCTGATAACACAGCAGCTGGATATGTGATATATAAGTTACTGTACAGTATAGCAATCAGCATGTGGTGTATAATGTATAGTAACTGTATAACCCTGATAACACTGCAGCAGCTGGAAATGTGATATATAAATTACTGTACAGTATAGCAGCATGTGGTATATAATGTATAGTAACTGTATAACCCTGATAACACAGCAGCTGGATAGGTGATATATAAGTTACTGTACAGTATAGCAATCAGCATGTGGTATATAATGTATAGTAACTGTATAACCCTGATAACACTGCAGCAGCTGGATATGTGATATATAAGTTACTGTACAGTATAGCAGCATGTGGTGTATAATGTATAGTAACTGTATAACCCTGATAACACAGCAGCTGGATAGGTGATATATAAGTTACTGTACAGTATAGCAATCAGCATGTGGTATATAATGTATAGTAACTGTATAACCCTGATAACACTGCAGCTGGATATGTGATATATAAGTTACTGTACAGTATAGCAGCATGTGGTATATAATGTATAGTAACTGTATAACCCTGATAACACAGCAGCTGGATATGTGATATATAAGTTACTATACAGTATAGCAGCATGTGGTGTATAATGTATAGTAACTGTATAACCCTGATAACACAGCAGCTGGATATGTGATATATAAGTTACTGTACAGTATAGCAATCAGCATGTGGTATATAATGTATAGTAACTGTATAACCCTGATAACACAGCAGCTGGATGTGTGATATATAAGTTACTGTACAGTATAGCAGCATGTGGTGTATAATGTATAGTAACTGTATAACCCTGATAACACAGCAGCAGCTGGATATGTGATATATAAGTTACTGTACAGTATAGCAATCAGCATGTGGTATATAATGTATAGTAACTGTATAACCCTGATAACACAGCAGCAGCTGGATATGTGATATATAAGTTACTGTACAGTATAGCAGCATGTGGTATATAATGTATAGTAACTGTATAACCCTGATAACACAGCAGCTGGATATGTGATATATAAGTTACTATACAGTATAGCAGCATGTGGTGTATAATCTATAGTAACTGTATAACCCTGATAACACAGCAGCTGGATATGTGATATATAAGTTACTGTACAGTATAGCAGCATGTGGTATATAATGTATAGTAACTGTATAACCCTGATAACACTGCAGATGGATATGTGATATAAAAGTTACTGTACAGTATAGCAGCATGTGGTGTATAATGTATATTAACTGTATAACCCTGATAACACTGCAGCAGCTGGATATGAGATATATAAGTTACTGTACAGTATAGCAGCATGTGGTATATAATGTATAGTAACTGTATAACCCTGATAACACAGCAGCTGGATAGGTGATATATAAGTTACTGTACAGTATAGCAGCATGTGGTATATAATGTATAGTAACTGTATAACCCAGATAACACAGCAGCTGGATATGTTATATATAAGTTACTTTACAGTATAGCCATGTGGTATATAATGTATAGTAACTGTATAACCCTGATAACACAGCAGCTGGATATGTGATATATATAAGTTACTGTACAGTATAGCAATCAACATGTGGTATATAATGTATAGTAACTGTATAACCCTGTTAACACAGCAGCATCTGGATATGTGATATATAAGTTAATGTACAGAATAGCAGCATGTGTTATATAATGTATAGTAACTGTACAACCCTGATAACACAGCAGCTGGATGTGTAATATATAAGTTACTGTACAGTATAGCAGCATGTGGTATATAATGTATAGTAACTGTATAACCCTGATAACACAGCAGCTGGATATGTGATATATAAGTTACGGTACAGTATAGCAATCAGCATGTGGTATATAATGTATAGTAACTATATAACCCTGATAACACAGCAGCAGCTGGATATGTGATATATAAGTTACTGTACAGTATAGCAGCATGTGGTGTATAATGTATATTAACTGTATAACCCTGATAACACTGCAGCAGCTGGATATGTGATATATAAATTACTGTACAGTATAGCAGCATGTGGTATATAATGTATAGTAACTGTATAACCCTGATAACACTGCAGCAGCTGGATATGTGATATTTAAGTTACTGTACAGTATAGCAGCATGTGGTATATAATGTATAGTAACTGTATAACCCTGATAACACAGCAGCAGCTGGATATGTGATATATAAGTTACTGTACAGTATAGCAGCATGTGGTATATAATGTATAGTAACTGTATAACCCTGATAACACAGCAGCTGGATATCTGATATATGTTACTGTACAGTATAGCAGCATGTGGTATATAATGTATAGTAACTGTATAACCCTGATAACACTGCAGCAGCTGGATATGAGATATATAAGTTACTGTACAGTATAGCAACATGTGGTATATAATGTATTGTAACTGTATAACCCTGATAACACAGCAGCAGCTGGATATGTGATATAAAAGTTACTGTACAGTATAGCAATCAGCATGTGGTATATAATGTATAGTAACTGTATAACCCTGATAACACAGCAGCTGGATATGTGATATATAAGTTAGTGTACAGTATAGCAGCATGTGGTATATAATGTATAGTAACTGTATAACCCTGATAACACAGCAGCTGGATATGTGATATATAAGTTACTGTACAGTATAGCAGCATGTGGTATATAATGTATAGTAACTGTATAACCCTGATAACACAGCAGCTGGATATGTGATATATGTTACTGTACAGTATAGCAGCATGTGGTGTATAATGTATAGTAACTGTATAACCCTGATAACACAGCAGCTGGATATGTGATATATAAGTTACTGTACAGTATAGCAGCATGTGGTATATAATGTATAGTAACTGTATAACCCTGATAACACAGCAGCTGGATATGTGATATATGTTACTGTACAGTATAGCAGCATGTGGTGTATAATGTATAGTAACTGTATAACCCTGATAACACAGCAGCTGGATATGTGATATATAAGTTACTGTACAGTATAGCAGCATGTGGTATATAATGTATAGTAACTGTATAACCCTGATAACACAGCAGCTGGATATGTGATATACAAGTTACTGTACAGTATAGCGGCATGTGGTATATAATGTATAGTAACTGTATAACCCTGATAACACAGCAGCTGGATATGTGATATATAAGTTACTGTACAGTATAGCAGCATGTGGTATATAATGTATAGTAACTGTATAACCCTGATAACACAGCAGCTGGATATGTGATATACAAGTTACTGTACAGTATAGCGGCATGTGGTATATAATGTATAGTAACTGTATAACCCTGATAACACAGCAGCTGGATATGTGATATATAAGTTACTGTACAGTATAGAAGCATGTGGTATATAATGTATAGTAACTGTATAACCCTGATAACACAGCAGCTGGATATGTGATATATAAGTTACTGTACAGTATAGAAGCATGTGGTATATAATGTACAGTAACTGTATAACCCTGATAACACAGCAGCTTGATATGTGATATATAAGTTACTGTACAGTATAGCAATCAGCATGTGGTATATAATGTACAGTAACTGTATAACCCTGATAACACAGCAGCAGCAGCTTGTAGGTACATGATGGAGCTGCAGATCCCCATAATGGAGAGGATGGAAAACACAAGGGCGGACAGAGACTGCAGGGAGCAGGAAGGAATGAGCAGGACATATGTGGGCACATACATGCAGCACTCACTGTCCGGGGAGAGAGGGGTTACAGCTATGAAGAGATTACCTCCACAGACCTGTCCCCTGATGTAAGCCCAAGCCTGAAGTGGATCTGCTGTGATTTGGAAGTAGAGGGAGACTTCCTGGGTCAGAGTACAGGGCTGTAGACCCCGCTATGTAGACCATGCCCCTCCCCCACTCCCCTTCCCACCCAGTACAGCGAGCTCTTACACCAAGTCACTATTCTGAAAAACTGTGAGCTCTTATACTACAACGCTCTCAATCCAAGTTACTCTTAAACCAAGGTACCACTCTCTCTCTCTCTCTCTCTCTCTCTCTATATATATATATATATACATACACACACCAAGACAGATATTACCAATAACACCAGTATATAGGAAGAGAAAATATTATCACCATACATATTACCGCCATACTGTTCCTAACCAAATCCAGTATACTAAGACCAATAAAAGGGTGGGTTCACACTGAGGAATTCTTGCAGATTTTCAGGTGGATTCCGCAGCAAAATGCGGGCGGAATCCACACGGAATTCCGCCCGTAAAGAATGAACATTGTGAATGTAGATTGGCTTTAATGGGCTTTACGCTTATTTGTTCACACAGCGGAATTTCCGCGCTGAAAATTTTGCCCCGGATCCCCTTTCCGTCTGAAGAATTGACATGTCAATTCTTTGGGCGGATTCCGCTAGAGAAATCCTATAGAAGTCAATGGGGCTTTAATTCACACACCAGAATTCCACTTGAATTCCGCTCAAATTCCACTCCTATTCTGCCAGAGCTGAATAGGCGAGGAATTTCAAGCAGAAAACTTCTGCTTCAATTCTTCGAGAATTCCTCAGTGTGAACCCACCTTAACACCACTGCTGCTACTGACTAATACCACCACATACTAACACCACTGCTGCTACTGACTAATACCACCACATACTAACACCACCGCTGCTACTGACTAATACCACCACATACTAACACCACCGCTGCTACTGACTAATACCACCACATACTAACACCACCGCTGCTACTGACTAATACCACCACATACTAACACCACCGCTGCTACTGACTAATACCACCACATACTAACACCACTGCTGCTACTGACTAATACCACCACATACTAACACCACCGCTGCTACTGACTAATACCACCACATACTAACACCACCGCTGCTACTGACTAATACCACCACATACTAACACCACTGCTGCTACTGACTAATACCACCACATACTAACACCACCGCTGCTACTGACTAATACCACCACATACTAACACCACCGCTGCTACTGACTAATACCACCACATACTAACACCACCGCTGCTACTGACTAATACCACCACATACTAACACCACCGCTGCTACTGACTAATACCACCACATACTAACACCACCGCTGCTACTGACTAATACCACCACATACTAACACCACCGCTGCTACTGACTAATACCACCACATACTAACACAACCGCTGCCACTGACTAATACCACCACATACTAACACCACCGCTGCTACTGACTAATACCACCACATACTAACACCACCGCTGCTACTGACTAATACCACCACATACTAACACCACCGCTGCTACTGACTAATACCACCACATACTAACACCACCGCTGCTACTGACTAATACCACCACATACTAACACCACCGCTGCTACTGACTAATACCACCACATACTAACACCACCGCTGCTACTGACTATTACCACCACATACTAACACCACCGCTGCTACTGACTAATACCACCACATACTAACACCACCGCTGCTACTGACTAATACCACCGCATACTAACACCACCGCTGCTACTGACTAATACCACCGCTGCTACTGACTAATACCACCGCATACTAACACCACCGCTGCTACTGACTAATACCACCACATACTAACACCACTGCTGCTACTAATACCACCACATACTAACACCACCGCTGCTACTGACTAATACCACCGCATACTAACACCACCGCTGCTACTGACTAATACCACCGCTGCTACTGACTAATACCACCGCATACTAACACCACCGCTGCTACTGACTAATACCACCACATACTAACACCACTGCTGCTACTAATACCACCACATACTAACACCACCGCTGCTACTGACTAATACCACCACATACTAACACCACCGCTGCTACTGACTAATACCACCACATACTTACACCACTGCTGCTACTGACTAATACCACCACATACTAACACCACCGCTGCTACTGACTAATACCACCACATACTAACACCACCACTTCTACTGACTAATACCACCACATACTTACACCACTGCTGCTACTGACTAATACCACCACATACTAACACCACCGCTGCTACTGACTAACACCACCACATACTAACACCACTGCTGCTACTGACTAACACCACCACATACTAACACCACCGCTGCTACCGAATAACATCCACTGTACACAGATCACTATCACCTGATACAGACATATAGAGGCTGACCCAGCCCTATACAGGTTCTGTACACCATATACATTACAGTGCAGTTACATCAGGTGACTCACAGGGGACGCCTTCTCTGATCGGAGTTCTTCCCTTTTTCATCTTCTCCATCCGTCCTTGGCCGTATGAGAACTTTTCTGAGCCACGAATCCACAGAATCTGCCAGAGAAACATATTAGACTCCTCACTCTGGCACCATTCTCATCTATATACAAACTACACATCTGCACTGGTCCCTCCGTGCCCTCATTTAGTCGGTAGTCTGACTCTATGTGACGCCCTAATAATATATGCCACCGCCTCTATGTAGCCTCCTTATAGATGGCCCCCTCTCCCCCTTATAGATGCCCCCCTGTTCTTCTCCCTTATAGATAGCCCCCTCTCCCCCCTCCTTATAGATGGCCCGCTCTCCCCCCCACCCTCACTTATAGATGCCCCCCTGTTCCTCTACCTTATAGATAGCCCCCTCCCCCCTTATAGATGGCCCCCTCTTCCCCCCTCCTTATAGATGGCCCCCTCCTTCCCTCCCACCCTCCCTTATAGATGGCCCCCTCTTCCTCTCCCTTATAGAATTCCCCCTCTTTCCCCCCTCCTTATAGATGGCCCCCTCCTTCCCCCCTCCTTTATAGATGGCCCCTCTTCCCCCCTCCTTATAGATGGCCCCCTGTCCCCCCCTTATAGATGGCCCCCTCTCCCCCCCTTATAGATGGCCCCCTCTTTTCCCCACACCCTCCCCTATAGATGGGACGCTCTTCCTCTCCCTTATAGATGGCCCCCTCTCCTTGTAGATGGCCCCCTCTTCCCCCCCCATCCTCCCTTATAGATGGCCCCCTCTTCCCCTCCCCCCCCCACCCTCCCTTATAGATGGCCCCTCTTCCCCCCCACCCTCCCTTATAGATGGCCCCTCTTCCCCCCCACCCTCCCTTTATAGATGGCCCCCTCTTCTCCCCTCCTTATAGATGGCCCCCTCTTTCTGTCCCTTATAGATGGCCCCCTCTTCCTCTCCCTTATAGATGGCCCCCTCTTCCTCTCTTTTATAGATGGCCCCCTCTTCCCCTTCCTTATAGATGGCCCCCTCTTCCTCTTCCTTATAGATGGCCCCCTCTTCCCCCCCACCCTCCCTTATAGAGACCCCCCCTTCCTTATAGATGGCCCCCTCTTCCCCCCCCCCCCACCATCCTTTATAGATGGCCCCCTCTTCCCCCCTTGCAGGCAGCTATAAAAACAAAAAACCCAACTCACCTCACAACCCGCTCCCCTTTCTGCCCCCCACCGATGCGCAGCTGCCGAGGGTGTCCCATCCTATCCCCGGCAGCGCGCGCATCACAGACCTTCCCGCGCGCCGAGGCTGTGACTTCCAGCACAGTCCAGAAGTCAGGGCCCCAGGCACACAGAGAGTTCTCGGATGCGCACGCTGCCGGGGATAGGACAGGACACCCCCGGCAGCCGCACATCAGCCGGGGGCAGACGGATCCGGACAAAACAATGCTTGTGGTCACTACCAGCGGCAACTCTGGTAGTTACGCCACTGGCTAGTCCTCCATCCTCAAGCCTGGCTGCTGCCCCTGTGTTACCTGTACTCAGGGCCGATTCTGGGGTCTCTGCCGCCTGAGGCAAACCTCAGGCGGCTGCCCCCTCACTAGCACACACACACCCGCCATGCTCCGGCCCTGCAGCTGCTTACCTGTCCTGCCGCTGCCGTCCCGTTCCGCTGCCAACGCTAACCGCTGTCCCCAGCCGCGCTCCTGCGCCGTCAGTCAGCAGCTGTCATTGTCGCTGTCCCGCCGCCAATGCTCACCACTGTCCCCGCTCATCGCGGCCCCCGCTGCCCTCGGGCACTCACGACTTGTTGGAGGCCGATGACAGCTGCTGACTGATGGTGTGGGAGCGCATCGGGGGACAGCGGTGAGTGTTGGCGGCGGGACGGCTGCGGCAGGACAGGTGAGCGGCTGTAGGGCTGCTGTCTGCCGCCCCCTGCAGGGGCGCAGAATCTGCCGCCTGAGGCTGAATACTCATTCCGCCTCATGGCAGAAGCGGCCCTGCTTGTACTTCTTGCTGCTCACCCAAGTCAGGCTCTCCAAGCTGCAGCTGTCCCCGCTAATCCCCTGCAAGAGCAAGTGGAGGCCATGGCAGAGACCCTTAAAAGTGTGTGTCAGTTCCTAAAGGACTTACAAGCTTCCCCTGCACCTAGTTCTAGAGTCTCTTCTGGCAGCCGCCCATACTCACCTGACCTCCCATCCGGCTTGTCAGTCCTGAACGCCCCTCACCTAGGAGAGGGCCCCCCTCTGAGAGACCTTACTGTACTTTTTGCAAAGGTCTGGCCATTACCGGAGGGCTTGCTACCAGTTAAACGACCTGCCCCTGAGGCCAAGGACCGACCCCCAGGTGGAAAGCTTCCAAGGTCCATGAAGGCGCCCAAATGGGAATCCAGGTTCCTATCGTCCTGCCCCCATGTAACTGTCTGTGTTAATGTAGTCCCCTTAGATGCCCTTATAGACACTGGCTCCCAAGTTACTACTGTTGATCACCAGGGGGGACATGTATCATCCGGCGTACGGAGGATTTTCGGCAGAAAGTGACGATTTGCGCATTATTTTATTCGCAAATGGCCAATTTGCAAATAAAATATTCGCAAATCGGCACTTTCCGCCGGGTACGTCGGGGTGCGGGGAGGGGGTGTGAAGAGGCGGAACGGAGGTGCGGACTCCGCGCGATTCACCATCCGTTCCGCCAAAAGTCCTAAGGCAAAACAAAGGTCCTTGGCTCTACCCCTACACCTAACACCCCTTGGTGGTCAGATATCCATATCAGGGATACCAATACTCCCCTAGAACACATCAATGAAGTTCTCAAAGTGGTGGAAAAGGCATCATCTAGACTTCAGCAAAACCCCTCTTAACTATGAGAAGACTATCCTGCTGCAGCACCACATCAACACCGGAGATAGCCTGCCAATTAAGGAAAGTCACCGCCCTGTAGCTCCAGCTATGTACCGGCCTGTTAAGGAACTTATCAAGGAAATGAAGGATGCTGGCGTCATTCAAGACAGCCAAAGCCCTTGGGCTGCCCCCATTGTCCTGGTGAAAAAGAAAGATGGTGCCATCTGCTTCTGTGTAAACTACAGGAAGCTCAATAGCGTCACCCACAAAGATGCCTATCCTCTCCCTAGGATCGAGGAATCCCTGGCTGCACTGGGATCTGCCTCTTATTTCTCCACCTTAGACTTAACCAGCGGATACTGGCAACCAACTGGGTACCAGAATACCAGCGGAGAATCCAAGAAGCTCAGGAGATAGTTGGTAACCAGGAGAAGGAAGCTCATCTCCGCAGGAGGAAGATTATGACCGGCGTGCTAACGGCCAATCTCTCAAAAGTCTGGTTAAAGGACGGACATTGCTACGGAAAACTTGATCTGCTTTTGAAAGACGACCCCTACACCGTGTACCAGATTCAAAAGATGGGAAAATCACCCATGAATGTCCACCACAACAGACTGAAGCTGTAGTGACAGAGATCTACCAGGAAAGACTGTGGCTGTTGAAACCGTCAAAAAAAACCCTTGCTCCAGCTCGCCTGCCCTCAATAGGAGAGGTGCTCCTGAATACTGAACCCCTTTACTTACCTTGCAGCCTAACTACAGGCCCAGTTCCAGCAGAGGTCCCCGTTGCTCAGCCACGAAGCCCAGATCACCCTCCTTCCTATAATCCGGCAGCCAGCCATCCAGTTGGTTCTGGCACCTCTCTCGGGGAGGATCCATGCCCCTCGATTTAGGCCCCTCAATTTATTTCCTTCCCACATAGTTGTTAAGTAGTGTAGTTAAAATTAGATTAGTTAGGGATTTGAACAAGCCATGGACTAAAATGGACTTCTACTTGTTGTATATGTTGCTCTCAAGGACTCTTGATGACAAGTTATTTGCACTATGGACAATTGAATTATTACCTACTGCACTTTTTCTATTGTTGTTATTGTTTGTGAGAAAAGTTATCTCAGTTATAATGTATTCTTATAACTCATGCTGTGCCTTAGCAGACGTCCAGTCTTTTTCTCAAGGTGTTACGCCGTGGATGGCTTTTCTCAAGTGGGGGAGTATGTGGTGTCCCACTAGGGGTGTTACTGTTACATACACCCTTCGCAAAAGTCTGTACTTTTTGTGGTCTTATTATGATGAAAGTAGTATTAGGAGCCACTAGATGTCGCTGTATTGTGTATTAGTGTATGGAAGCTGCACAGCTGAAGGATCGCAAAGGGTTATTGTGTTCATGAATCTGTAGACCAGTGGGATTTCTGCTTTCTTCTTTCCTATCACCTCTCCACTCTGTTCTTCTATTGCACTCTTTTCACGCAATCACAGCGCACCATACATGCTGTAGAGCTAGTGAGTCACACAGGAGACAGGGAGAGTAGTCAGTCTTAGCCAGTACTACGCATGGGTAGGATGCAGGACAGTACACAGTTACCAACCTTCTCACAAGTACCTACACCAAGAACTATGCAGTGTTAAACCTCTCAGGAGAGGACTAGCCAAAAGATAACCTCAACCCACTCTGTGGACAAGGAGAAGTCACAGTGCAGGACAGTATCCACTATAGAGGCACAGAGCCAGGACTTGGTCTGGACAAAGCAAAGTTGCAGTAGCCTAGGAACTCTGTCTCGCAGCGCGGGTGTCAGCAGGGAACCCTCAGCATTCCGCTCATCCCAGGTAACAGGGTCTGGGGCCTGTGTCACCCATTAGTACGGTTCGGCCAACGCTAGTGGGCATAAGGTGGTGTGAAGGCTTGACAGCAAATACACAGGCACAGGTGTTGTTCTTATTCTTCTAAGTATTCTACCCCATCCTCTAACATCCTGGCAGGGCACATTACTACATAAGATGAGACTCTCACGGCATCCTCCTCTCTGCTGCTCTACCTCAACACAACTCTAGCGATAAGACTATCTCCTACTCAGCACTTATCTCACAGATCTGGTCGTCCTATGTTCAAGTCTTTATTGGAACTTTGTGTATATCAGAGACCTTCTGTGTTACCTGTTGCACATTTACAAGTAGTAACCAACCCAACGTTACTCTAAGTGTCTGTGGTCATTCATCACCACCTACACAGCATTCACACCGCAACCTTGGGACACTTCTGCTTTTTGTGGGTGGGGGGTCCTACTATCCGGGAGGGTCATTATACCGCTCTCGTTACCTGTGACTACATCATCTGTGACACTATTCCAAGGGACCGGATAGCAACCCGGCAGGACACTGACCAAAGGGGAAAAGGGTACAGCTGACCTGATAAAATAAAAGCAGTCCTGCCATCACACCTGTGCGCCCTCCAGGCACTGGCGTCACGTGACAACATCCCAAGGTCCGGGGGTCCACCACAGAATTGGCGTCACAAACAGGATACAAGCCTTGTTTCTATCTGCTACTGCTACGTTAAGGAACTGTGTACGGTGTGTGTTTCATTGTAAGAACTGTGTGCTTATTACTGCAAATCAAGTACTAGCGATTGCACCACCTATTGCCCTGAAGATAAGTGCCCCAATGCAAGTCATTCTAACTGTGTTCGTAAAAGTGGGGGAGCCATCTTTACTGCCTCAGGACTGTATCCTTTATTACTACGTCACCACTTTCAAACAGCCTGCCAGCCAAAATAGGGAAAAATTGCCTGAAAGCGCAGGAAAACTGACTAAAACCGCGCCAAAGACTCGATACTGCCCCCTGACGGATCTTCACAGCACCAAGACGTTTCCGGGAGGACCTCTGATGGTGAGACACCTCCTTGCTACCACTTCAGGCACAGCTGTGATTGAGGAGGCCGACGCCCTTGTACATCCCCGAATGGAAGTGACGACTCCCCCTCCAGATACTACAAGATGGAGATCGGTGATCCACTGGTGGTCATTGCGCCTGTCCGGGCCATTCATGAAGTGGCCTGTGTGTTGTCCCAGTGGGCACTCGAACATACTAGCGCTATTGAGGGGACTCTCGCTGCTACGCGGAGCCTCCAAGACGAGGTACGACTGCTGGACGAGCGGATGCCCCCATCGCCTGTGTGCGCCCACGTGGCCCCGACAGGGACCTGGGACGGACGCCAGCTACAGTGGCTCAGATGGCGAAGATGACGTCGCCCCGACCCTCGGAGCTCAGCCGGTGGAAGGAGCAGCGTTGTTCTTTGGAAGCATCCGTCCCCCGGGACCCCAGTCTCTACCGCAGTGGCTGTTTGGGGATGAGCCTGAGGTGCTGGAAGCCCTCCAAGAAGTGCTGCCCCCTGAAGAAGGAGATGGCCCCTACCACCCATCAGTTGTATCAAGCTCTGCCAGACTCCCATGACCCGGTATGACCGCTACCCCTAAAGGGGGTCAAAGGAACATTCAAGCCCAGGTCACCTACAATGTGGCCGTCTTCCGTCCCGCTGCTGGAGCAAGGGTAACCTCAGGCCGAGTCTCTTACCTGCGTCCATGAGGACGGACCCTACAGCCTGCACGGCCGCAACATCGGCCCTCCAAAGCCCAGCCATCTCACGTTGGTTGGCTACCACTGGAATGCTAAAGGCCAGAAAGAGTGTACCCCAAAAGGATACCGAAAAGGACACTATTCTGTCCCTTGGCAGTTCGGCTGAGCTGCTCTGTTGAGCCACTTTGGTTCCTACAGTTTGTGTGTCCCCAGTTGCAACGCCCCTGTTGAAGACCCTGTACCCGGCCTAGCCATGATTCCTCTTTCCCTTTTTCCCCTTTCTTGTGAGGATGAAGCCTCACTGTTTGCTATGTTTACAGAGGAACTGACGCGTCATAGCACCATTAGGGTGTACAAGGACAGATGCATTCAACTCTACAGTTTTATTGTGGACGATTGTATTATTGTCCAAGCCAAAAGTTTTATATGTGTGCACTTAAAGTATTTATGATATATATTGTGTTTTATATCCCATGCTGTGCCAAATGTCCAGTCTTTTTCTCAAGGTGTTACGCCGTGGACGGCTTTTTTCAAGAAGGGGAGTATGTGGTGTCCCACTAGGGGTGTTGCAGTTGTATACACCCTTCGCAAAAGTCTGTACTTATTGTATTATTATTATTGTGATGAAAGTAATACCAAAGTTCTCAACTAGATGTCCCTATATTATGTATATGCACATGGGAACTGCACAGCTGAAGGATTGTAAAGGGTTATTGTTTCGTGTGTGACCAGAATCTGTAGACCAGTAATAGTTCTGCTTTCTTCTTTCCCATCATCTCCCTCCTTTCTTCTTCTATTGCACTCTTTCATCCACTCACAGCGCACCCTACACGCTGGGGAGGAAGTGAGTCACACAGGAGACAGGAAGAGTCTTTCGTTCTAGACATTGTGGAGGAAGGACACGAGCCAGATAGCTCTTCACAGTGGTCCTATCTGGGCCCTGGCCCTCTGCCAGGTCTCCGTACCTAAGTCAGTCTTTGTCAGTACCCTGCATGGGAAGGACGCAAGACAGCACACTGCTATCAACTTCTTGACTAGTAACACTCCAAAGCACTATGCAGTGTTAAACTCCTCTTATGAGAGGACTAGCTGAGAAAACCTCCACCCATGCCGAGGACAAGGAGATTCACAGAGCAGGACAGTATCCGCAATAGAGCCAAAGAGCCAGGAACTGATCCGGACAGAGCAAAGTTGCAGTAGCCTATGAACTCTGTCTTGCAGCATGGGTGTCAGCAGGGAACCCTCAGCATTCTGCTCATCCCAGGTAACACGGTCTGGATCCTGTGTGACCCATTAGTACGTTCGGCCAACGCTACTGGGCAGAAGGTGGTGTGAAGACTGAAGTCAAAGGTCAATACACGGGCACAGGTGTTCTTATTCTTCTTATGCTTCTAAGTATTATTAATGATCCTCCAACGTCTCGGCAGAGCACAGTACTACCTGGGTTGAGACTCTCACACGGCAACCTCCTCTCTGCTACTCTACTTCTTGTATTGTGGTTTTCCCCCCGGTGTGATGTTATATCAGAGGGACGGCCAGTCACTTGCTGGGTGTTGTAGTGTGACACCACTTCTATGGTGGATGGCCGAGATACAACCAGACTCTGGGATGTTGTCACGTGACGCCGGTGCCTTGTGGGCACACAGGTGTGATGGCACTCCTGCTTTTATTTTATCAGGTCTGCTGTACCGTTTTCCCCTGTGGTCGGTGTCCTGCCGGGTTGCTACCGGGTCCCTTGGGGTTATGTCACGGATGATGTCGTCACGGACGACCAGAGCGGTATAATGACCCTCCTGGATAGTAGGACCCGCCACCCACAGAAAGGGGAGATGTCCCAAGGTTGCGGTGTGTGCTGTGTAGGTGGTGATGAATAAGCACAGAGGCTAAGGATAAAGTTGAGTTGGTTACTACTTGTAGCAGCAGGTAATACGGAATCTGAGGTTTCCTTGGATAAAGTCTCTGAGACACTTGATAAAGTTCCAATAAACACTTGACAATAGAACGACCAGATCTGTAGTAGAAGGGCGGTGTAGGAGATAGTCGTGTTGGTTGAGTTGTACTGAGTAATACAAGAAGTAGAGTAGCAGAGAGGAGGACGCCATGAGAGTCTCTACCCAGGTAGTACTGTGCTCTGCCGGGATGTTGGAGGATGAGGTAGAACAATACTTTTTTTTTTTGATTGATTTAATTGATTTTTATTAGGCTTCACATATAAAGGAACACTTAAAATAAACATCCAGGGTTTAACTATAACTTTTTTCCTTCCCTTCTCCTATGGAAGGTAGGGCTTTAGTCCTTTTACTCCCACAGTCCAAGGGGAGACCAACGAGCTCACAATAAATCCTACCCCCTCCCTCCCTTTTCCCCCTTTTTACAATCTTCCCCTCTAGAAGGGCAGACCTGGATCGGCATGGCGCATCCCTCTCTTAGTAGCTAATATATCTACTTAACCCCCCCTCCCCCCTCCCACCCCTTAAACCTCTCTCAATTACTCCAAGCACCACCCCAATCCGCATTTTAGCTATTTTGTACTCCAAAGGTATCCCGTACCCCCCCCCCTCCATTTCATACCTTTTCCAACCACCCCTGGGAGACATGTCCGTGGCAGAGGGGGCAGAGGGCGCGCACCGGGCGACTCACTCCTGTAACTACCGCTCAACAACTGAACCCCTTTTCCCTATTACACCCTCTAATTATTATCCTGGCCCATTTGGTCTCACCCCCCCGCCTGGCACCCCCTTCTCAGGAGGACCCCTTCAGGGATGCTACGACCCCCTGGGCCTTTCAATTAGTAAGGCTGATACCTAGTCCTCCCCCAGGCACAAAGATAACCTTGTATTAAGGTCACCCGTCCCCAACAGAGGCCACTGGCTAGCCTATGCTCTCATACCCACATTATTATATTACTGCTTATACCTCTCTCTGTGGGGTTTCAATTGGTCTCATACTCTCTTTTTCCACACATTCTCTACCTCGCCCCCTCGCGCCCCCCCCCCCCCAACCCCCGACCCCAGCGCACCCCCTTAAACCTTAACCATGCGGAGAGGAGAGGCGCCCCTTCCCTTCTCATTCCCACAGCTTAGCCTTACCTACTACCTACCTAGCCAGGTCTGCCCTCCCTTACAAATACATACAGATTTACAGGAAGCTTAAACCATCCTCCTCATCTACCTTCTTCCTTCCTCTGCATTCCCTATATACTACCTCTTACTCCACCTCTAATATATCTTCTCCTTTTTACCCAACATATGCCCTATTTTTCCCCCATATTTCCCCCCCCCCCCCTCCCCAAAAAGAAAAAAAAACAAAACAACATCCCCCCCCCCCTTCCCCAGGCTTCTTCCTTCTACCAATTTGACCATTTACTTTCATATTCCTCTAATCTATTGGACTGTAGGGCTTTTACATAATCCATCACTTTTAGGCTCTTTATCTCCTTTTTCCAATCCTCCACTGTCGGTGCACAAAACCTCGCTGCAAACATTACTCTATTTACTATACTTTTTGGCACTCTAGTGACCTCTAACCCCCCCGTATCCCCCAACAATGCAATATTCGGACACACCTTCAATTCCAACCCTAATCTATCTTTAATTACACCAAATATTTCTCCCCAATACCTTTTAAGCTTAGGACATCTCCACATCAAGTGAATTAAATCCCCCTTATCCACTTTCCATCTATCACACAAATCTGTGTCCCGTGATTTCATTTTAAATAACTTATCTGGTGTATAGTGTAACCTTCTAATTATAAATATCTGTGATTCATTCTCAGACTACACTCCTTTGTATTACCCAGAGCACTTCTCCAATCTATGTCATTAGTCCCCAAATCTTCTTCCCATTTGTATTTAAATTTCTCCTCCAGTGAACCGTTTACCGTGTTAATCAACATCCTATACAACTTCCCCACCGTGCCTTTACCCATTTTCATTATCTTATCATTAAATAAAAAGAAATCCTCCACCAGGTAGAATACTTAGAAGAGTAAGAAGAATAAGAAGAATGCTTCTGCCCATGTATTGACCTTTGACTTCAGTCTTCACACCACCTTATGCCCACTAGACTCGGCTGAACCTTCCTAATGGGTGACACAGGCCCCAGAGCTCATTACCTGGGATGAGCGGAATGCTGAGGGTTCCCTGCTGACACCCGCGCTGCGAGATAGAGTTCATAGGCTTACTGCAACTTTGCTCTGTCCAGATCAGTTCCTGGCTCTATGGCTCTGGTATGGATACTGTCCTACACTCTCCTAGTCATCGGTGTGGGTTGAGGTTGTCTCTGGCTTGTCCTCTCTTAAGAGGAACAAAAAAAGTTCCACAAAGGCATCACCAAAAAATGCAGGACAATATTGAAGGTAAATCAATCAGTAATTCTTTATTAATGAAATTTATAAAAAAAAAAATACAAACAAAGTAAAGGAGGCATGAAACAGACTGTACACACAGAATCAGTGAGGGGACAGATGTAAACAATTGATGAAATTATATATTGCACATGCTAAATGAAAATATATGTATAACAATACATGCAACCACCACAGGATGGCGCCAAATATCCACAAATAAGTAACTAAAGTGAAAAAAATATATGTAAGAAAAACTGCAGGGAGGCAAAAAGAAAAAAGTGAATAATAATATGACCAAAGGCCATATGACCATAGTGCCATCTTACATTCTCTCTTACGCAATTCCATGTTGTTTTCTGAGATTGAGCACCACGGTGGCTGTTTGACATATGTGTCTGAAGTGCATCTGAGAGTGAAGCACTGCCGTCTGCTTTTGTTCTAACATATTGAATATGACCAAAGGTCTAAAGCAAAATTAAAAAAGATGTCCCCAAGTAGCAAAGAATTTAAGTCGGAAGAATGAATAAAACAAGATAATTATTACAATGGTGATGCATGCATTGAAAGTCCTCTCCCACTCACCCTACGCGCGTTTCGCATTGCTTTGTCAAGGGATTCTATAGGACGCTATAGGTTAATGGGCAATTCTATAGGTTCGCTCTCAGTGCATAGTGCTCAGTATAGTCACTTGTAAAGAGGTCGGTAGCAGTGTGCTGTCTTGCGTCCTTCCCATGCGGGGTACTGACTAAGACTCACTTAGGTACAGGGACCTGGCAGAGGGCCAGGGCCCAGATAGGACCACTGTAGAGAGCAATCTGGTTCATGTTTTTCCTACACAATGGCCAGAACGAAAGACTCTTCCCTTCCTGTCTCCTGTGTGACTCACTTCCTCCCCAGCGTGTATGGTGCGCTGTGAGTGGGTGAAAGAGTGCAATAGAAGAAGAAAGGAGGGAGATGATAGGAAAGAATAAAGCAGAACTCTTGTATTATACAAAAACAATAACCCTTTGCAATACTTCAGCTGTGCAGTTCCCATATACATATACATAATATAGCGACATCTAGTGGTGAACTTTGCTACTACTTTCATCACAATAATAATACAATAAGTACAGACTTTTGCGAAGGGTGTATACAACTGCAACCAGGGCTGTGGATTCGGTAAGCCGAAGCTTTGACTCCGACTCCGACTCAGGACCGACTCCGACTCCCGACTCTGACTCCTGCTCCTTCATAAATGGCCGGTCATATACCAGGGGAGATATCTATCACACCGGCTCAGCAGCTTCTCCCTAATGTCCTACATGATCCTGGGGCGACTTCTGAGGGAATATATACTGTATATACAGCAGCTTCTCCTGTGGGTGCAGCCAGTCTCCAGCCTCCATGTCCTGAACTACTCACAACTAGACTAGATGGAGCAGGGGGGCTTTTCCTGCTGACAATCTTCTATGTTTCTAAGTAATATTCACCACAGAAACACTGCCCGATCCCTGTAATATAGAGGTCAGCCATAGTGATATACAGGGGGTCACACATAGTGATATACAGGGGGTCACACATAGTGATATAGAGAGAGGTCACACATAGTGATATAGAGAGGGGTCACACATAGTGATATAGAGAGGGGTCACACATAGTGATATAGAGAGGTCACACATAGTGATATAGAGAGGGGTCACACATAGTGATATAGAGAGAGGTCACACATAGTGATATAGAGAGGGATCACACATAGTGATATAGAGAGGGGTCACACATAGTGATATAGAGGGGTCACACATAGTGATATAGAGAGGTCACACATAGTGATATAGAGAGGGATCACACATAGTGATATAGAGAGGGGTCACACATAGTGATATAGAGGGGTCACACATAGTGATATAGAGAGGTCACACATAGTGATATAGAGAGGGGTCACACATAGTGATATACAGGGGTCACACATAGTGATATAGAGAGGGGTCACACATAGTGATATAGAGAGGGGTCACACATAGTGATATAGAGAGGGATCACACATAGTGATATAGAGAGGTCACACATAGTGATATATAGAGGGGTCACACATAGTGATATAGAGAGGTCACACATAGTGATATAGAGAGGTCACACATAGTGATATAGAGGGGGGTCACACATAGTGATATAGAGAGGGGTCACACATAGTGATATAGACAGGGGGTCACACATAGTGATATAGAGGGGTCACACACAGTGATATAGAGGGGTCACACATAGTGATATAGAGAGGGGTCACACATAGTGATATAGAGAGGGGTCACACATAGTGATATAGAGAGGGGTCACACATAGTGATATAGAGAGGTCACACATAGTGATATAGAGAGGGGTCACACATAGTGATATAGAGAGAGGTCACACATAGTGATATAGAGAGGGATCACACATAGTGATATAGAGAGGGGTCACACATAGTGATATAGAGGGGGGTCACACATAGTGATATAGAGGGGTCACACATAGTGATATAGAGAGGGGTCACACATAGTGATATAGGGAGGAGTCACACATAGTGATATAGAGAGGTCACACATAGTGATATAGAGGGGTCACATATAGTGATATAGAGGGG
This sequence comes from Dendropsophus ebraccatus, assembly GCA_027789725.1. Classification (NCBI taxonomy): domain Eukaryota; kingdom Metazoa; phylum Chordata; class Amphibia; order Anura; family Hylidae; genus Dendropsophus; species Dendropsophus ebraccatus. Next base: position 1,271,550 of record JAQFWZ010000067.1, on the reverse strand, counting down.
TCACACATAGTGATATAGAGAGGTCACACATAGTGATATAGAGAGGGGTCACACATAGTGATATACAGGGGTCACACATAGTGATATAGAGAGGGGTCACACATAGTGATATAGAGAGGGGTCACACATAGTGATATAGAGAGGGATCACACATAGTGATATAGAGAGGTCACACATAGTGATATATAGAGGGGTCACACATAGTGATATAGAGAGGTCACACATAGTGATATAGAGAGGTCACACATAGTGATATAGAGGGGGGTCACACATAGTGATATAGAGAGGGGTCACACATAGTGATATAGACAGGGGGTCACACATAGTGATATAGAGGGGTCACACACAGTGATATAGAGGGGTCACACATAGTGATATAGAGAGGGGTCACACATAGTGATATAGAGAGGGGTCACACATAGTGATATAGAGAGGGGTCACACATAGTGATATAGAGAGGTCACACATAGTGATATAGAGAGGGGTCACACATAGTGATATAGAGGGGTCACACATAGTGATATAGAGAGGGGTCACACATAGTGATATAGAGAGGTCACACATAGTGATAGAGAGAGGTCACACATAGTGATATAGAGAGGGGTCACACATAGTGATATAGAGAGAGGGGTCACACATAGTGATATACAGGGGGTCACACATAGTGATATACAGGGGGTCACACATAGTGATATAGAGGGGTCACACATAGTGATATAGAGGGGGGTCACACATAGTGATATAGAGAGGGGTCACACATAGTGATATAGAGGGGTCACACATAGTGATATAGAGAGAGGTCACACATAGTGATATAGAGAGGGGTCACACATAGTGATACAGAGAGAGGTCACACATAGTGATATAGAGAGGTCACACATAGTGATATACAGGGGTCACACATAGTGATATAGAGAGGTCACACATAGTGATATAGAGAGGGGTCACACATAGTGATATAGAGAGGGGTCACACATAGTGATATAGAGGGGTCACACATAGTGATATAGAGAGGTCACACATAGTGATATAGAGAGGGGGTCACACATAGTGATATAGAGAGGTCACACATAGTGATATAGAGAGAGGTCACACATAGTGATATAGAGAGGTCACACATAGTGATATAGAGAGAGGTCACACATAGTGATATAGAGAGGGGGTCACACATAGTGATATAGAGAGGTCACACATAGTGATATAGAGAGAGGTCACACATAGTGATATAGAGAGGTCACACATAGTGATATAGAGGGGTCACACATAGTGATATAGAGAGAGGTCACACATAGTAATATAGAGAGAGGTCACACATAGTGATATAGAGAGAGGTCACACACAGTGATATAGAGAGGGGTCACACATAGTGATATAGAGAGGGGTCACACATAGTGATATAGAGAGGTCACACATAGTGATATAGAGAGGTCACACATAGTGATATAGAGAGGTCACACATAGTGATATAGAGAGGTCACACATAGTGATATATAGAGGGGTCACACAGTGATATAGAGAGAGGTCACATATAGTGATATAGAGGGGTCACACATAGTGATATATAGAGAGGGGTCACACATAGTGATATAGAGAGGTCACACATAGTGATATAGAGAGGGGTCACACATAGTGATATAGAGGGGTCACACATAGTGATATAGAGAGGGGTCACACAGTGATATAGAGAGGGGTCACACATAGTGATATAGAGAGGTCACACATAGTGATATAGAGAGGGGTCACATATAGTGATATAGAGGGGTCACACATAGTGATATATAGAGAGGAGTCACACATAGTGATATAGAGAGGTCACACATAGTGATATAGAGGGGTCACACATAGTGATATAGAGAGGTCACACATAGTGATATAGAGAGGGGTCACACATAGTGATATAGAGAGGGGTCACACATAGTGATATAGAGAGGTCACACATAGTGATATAGAGAGGGGTCACACATAGTGATATAGAGAGGGGTCACACATAGTGATATAGAGAGGTCACACATAGTGATATAGAGAGGGGTCACACATAGTGATATAGAGAGGGGTCACACATAGTGATATAGAGAGGGGTCACACATAGTGATATAGAGAGGTCACACATAGTGATATAGAGAGGGGTCACACATAGTGATATAGAGAGGTCACACATAGTGATATAGGGGGGTCACACATAGTGATATAGAGAGAGGTCACACATAGTGATATAGAGAGGTCACACAGTGATATAGAGAGGGGTCACACATAGTGATATAGAGAGGGGTCACACATAGTGATATAGAGAGGTCACACATAGTGATATAGAGGGGTCACACATAGTGATATAGAGGGGTCACACATAGTGATATAGAGAGAGGTCACACATAGTGATATAGAGAGGTCACACATAGTGATATAGAGGGGTCACACATAGTGATATAGAGGGGTCACACATAGTGATATAGAGAGGGGTCACACATAGTGATATAGAGAGGGGTCACACATAGTGATATAGAGGGGTCACACATAGTGATATAGAGAGGGGTCACACATAGTGATATAGAGAGGTCACACATAGTGATATAGAGGGGTCACACATAGTGATATAGAGAGGTCACACATAGTGATATAGAGAGAGGTCACACATAGTGATATAGAGAGGTCACACATAGTGATATAGAGAGGGGTCACACATAGTGATATAGAGAGAGGGGTCACACATAGTGATATAGAGAGGGGTCACACATAGTGATATAGAGAGGTCACACATAGTGATATAGAGAGGTCACACATAGTGATATAGAGGGGTCACACACAGTGATATAGAGGGGTCACACATAGTGATATAGAGAGGTCACACATAGTGATATAGAGAGGGGTCACACATAGTGATATAGAGAGGGGTCACACATAGTGATATAGAGAGGTCACACACGGTGATATAGAGGGGGGGTCACACATAGTGATATAGAGAGGGGTCACACATAGTGATATAGAGAGGGGTCACACATAGTGATATAGAGAGGGGTCACACATAGTGATATAGAGAGGTCACACACGGTGATATAGAGAGGGGTCACACATAGTGATCTAGAGAGGGGTCACACACAGTGATATACAGGGGTCACACATAGTGATATAGAGAGAGGTCACACATAGTGATATAGAGAGAGGTCACACACAGTGATATACAGGGGTCACACATAGTGATATAGAGAGGTCACACACGGTGATATAGAGAGGGGTCACACATAGTGATCTAGAGAGGGGTCACACACAGTGATATACAGGGGTCACACATAGTGATATAGCGAGAGGTCACACATAGTGATATAGAGAGAGGTCACACACAGTGATATACAGGGGTCACACATAGTGATATAGAGAGAGGTCACACATAGTGATCTAGAGAGGGGTCACACACAGTGATATACAGGGGTCACACATAGTGATATAGAGAGAGGTCACACATAGTGATATAGAGAGAGGTCACACACAGTGATATACAGGGGTCACACATAGTGATATAGAGAGGTCACACACGGTGATATAGAGAGGGGTCACACATAGTGATCTAGAGAGGGGTCACACACAGTGATATACAGGGGTCACACATAGTGATATAGCGAGAGGTCACACATAGTGATATAGAGAGAGGTCACACACAGTGATATACAGGGGTCACACATAGTGATATAGAGGGGTCACACATAGTGATATAGAGAGGGGTCACACATAGTGATATAGAGAGAGGTCACACACAGTGATATAGAGAGGGGTCACACATAGTGATATAGAGAGAGGTCACACATAGTGATATAGAGAGGTCACACATAGTGATATAGAGAGGTCACACATAGTGATATAGAGAGGGGTCACACATAGTGATATAGAGGGGTCACACATAGTGATATAGAGAGGTCACACATAGTGATATAGAGAGGGGTCACATATAGTGATATAGAGGGGTCACACATAGTGATATATAGAGAGGAGTCACACATAGTGATATATAGAGAGGGGTCACACATAGTGATATAGAGAGGTCACACATAGTGATATAGAGAGGGGTCACATATAGTGATATAGAGGGGTCACACATAGTGATATATAGAGAGGGGTCACACATAGTGATATAGAGAGGTCACACATAGTGATATAGAGGGGTCACACATAGTGATATAGAGAGGGGTAACACATAGTGATATAGAGAGGGGTCACACATAGTGATATAGAGAGGTCACACATAGTGATATAGAGAGGGGTCACACATAGTGATATAGAGAGGTCACACATAGTGATATAGGGGGGTCACACATAGTGATATAGAGAGGTCACACATAGTGATATAGAGAGGGGTCACACATAGTGATATAGAGAGAGGGGTCACACATAGTGATATAGAGAGGGGTCACACATAGTGATATAGAGAGGGGTCACACATAGTGATATAGAGAGGGGTCACACATAGTGATATAGAGAGGGGTCACACATAGTGATATAGAAAGGGGTCACACATAGTGATATAGAGAGGGGTCACACATAGTGATATAGAGAGGTCACACATAGTAATATAGAGAGGGGTCACACATAGTGATATAGAGAGGGGTCACACATAGTGATATAGAGAGGTCACACATAGTGATATAGAGAGAGGTCACACATAGTGATATAGAGGGGTCACACATAGTGATATAGAGAGGTCACACATAGTGATATAGAGAGGGGTCACACATAGTGATACAGAGGGGTCACACATAGTGATATAGAGAGGGGTCACACATAGTGATATAGAGAGGGGGTCACACATAGTGATATAGAGAGGGGTCACACATAGTGATATAGAGAGGTCACACATAGTGATATAGAGAGGGGTCACACATAGTGATATAGAGAGGGGTCACACATAGTGATATAGAGAGGGGTCACACATAGTGATATAGAGAGGTCACACATAGTGATATAGAGGGGTCACACATAGTGATATAGAGAGAGGTCACACATAGTGATATAGAGAGGGGTCACACATAGTGATATAGAGAGGGGTCACACATAGTGATATAGAGAGGGGTCACACATAGTGATATAGAGAGGGGTCACACATAGTGATATAGAGAGGTCACACATAGTGATATAGAGAGAGGTCACACATAGTGATATAGAGAGGTCACACATAGTGATATAGAGAGGGGTCACACAGTGATATAGAGAGGGGTCACACATAGTGATATAGAGGGGTCACACATAGTGATATAGAGAGGGGTCACACATAGTGATATAGAGAGGTCACACATAGTGATATAGAGGGGTCACACATAGTGATATAGAGAGAGGTCACACATAGTGATATAGAGAGGTCACATATAGTGATATACAGGGGTCACACATAGTGATATAGAGAGAGGTCACACATAGTGATATAGAGAGGTCTCACATAGTGATATAGAGAGGTCACACACAGTGACATAGAGAGGGGTCACACATAGTGATATAGAGAGGTCACACAGTGATATAGAGGGGTCACACATAGTGATATAGAGGGGTCACACATAGTGATAGAGAGAGGGGTCACACATAGTGATATAGAGAGGTCACACATAGTGATATAGAGAGGGGTCACACATAGTGATATAGAGAGGTCACACATAGTGATATAGAGGGGTCACACATAGTGATATAGAGAGGTCACACATAGTGATATAGAGGGGTCACACATAGTGATATAGAGGGGTCACACATAGTGATATAGAGGGGTCACACATAGTGATATAGAGAGGTCACACATAGTGATATAGAGAGGGGTCACACATAGTGATATAGAGAGGGGTCACACATAGTGATATAGAGAGAGGTCACACATAGTGATATAGAGAGGGGTCACACATAGTAATATAGAGAGGGGTCACACAGTGATATAGAGAGGTCACACATAGTGATATAGAGAGGTCACACATAGTGATATAGAGAGAGGTCACACATAGTGATATAGAGAGGGGTCACACATAGTGATATAGAGAGAGGGGTCACACATAGTGATATAGAGAGGTCACACATAGTGATATAGAGAGAGGTCACACATAGTGATATAGAGAGAGGTCACACATAGTGATATAGAGAGGTCACACATAGTGATATAGAGAGGTCACACATAGTGATATAGAGGGGTCACACATAGTGATATAGAGGGGTCACACATAGTGATATAGAGAGGGGTCACACATAGTGATATAGAGGGGTCACACATAGTGATATAGAGAGGTCACACATAGTGATATAGAGGGGTCACACATAGTGATATAGAGAGGGGTCACACATAGTGATATAGAGGGGTCACACATAGTGATATAGAGAGGGGTCACACATAGTGATATAGAGAGGGGTCACACATAGTGATATAGAGGGGTCACACATAGTGATATAGAGAGGTCACACATAGTGATATAGAGGGGTCACACATAGTGATATAGAGAGGTCACACATAGTGATATAGAGAGAGGTCACACATAGTGATATAGAGAGGTCACACATAGTGATATAGAGAGGGGTCACACATAGTGATATAGAGAGGGGTCACACATAGTGATATAGAGAGGGGTCACACATAGTGATATAGAGAGGTCACACATAGTGATATAGAGAGGTCACACATAGTGATATAGAGGGGTCACACACAGTGATATAGAGGGGTCACACATAGTGATATAGAGAGGTCACACATAGTGATATAGAGAGGGGTCACACATAGTGATATAGAGAGGGGTCACACATAGTGATATAGAGAGGTCACACACGGTGATATAGAGGGGGGGTCACACATAGTGATATAGAGAGGGGTCACACATAGTGATATAGAGAGGGGTCACACATAGTGATATAGAGAGGTCACACACGGTGATATAGAGAGGGGTCACACATAGTGATCTAAAGAGGGGTCACACATAGTGATATAGAGAGAGGTCACACATAGTGATATAGAGAGAGGTCACACATAGTAATATAGAGAGAGGTCACACATAGTGATATAGAGAGGTCACACATAGTGATATAGAGAGAGGTCACACATAGTGATATAGAGAGAGGTCACACATAGTGATATAGAGAGAGGTCACACATAGTGATATAGAGAGGGGTCACACATAGTGATATAGAGAGGGGTCACACATAGTGATATAGAGAGGTCACACATAGTGATATAGAGAGGTCACACATAGTGATATAGAGAGAGGTCACACACAGTGATATAGAGAGGGGTCACACATAGTGATATAGAGAGAGGTCACACATAGTGATATAGAGAGGTCACACATAGTGATATAGAGAGGTCACACATAGTGATATAGAGAGAGGTCACACACAGTGATATAGAGAGGGGTCACACATAGTGATATAGAGAGGGGTCACACATAGTGATATAGAGAGGTCACACATAGTGATATAGAGAGGTCACACATAGTGATATAGAGAGGTCACACATAGTGATATAGAGAGGTCACACATAGTGATATATAGAGGGGTCACACAGTGATATAGAGAGAGGTCACATATAGTGATATAGAGGGGTCACACATAGTGATATATAGAGAGGGGTCACACATAGTGATATATAGAGAGGGGTCACACATAGTGATATAGAGAGGTCACACATAGTGATATAGAGAGGTCACACATAGTGATATAGAGAGGTCACACATAGTGATATATAGAGGGGTCACACAGTGATATAGAGAGAGGTCACATATAGTGATATAGAGGGGTCACACATAGTGATATATAGAGAGGGGTCACACATAGTGATATATAGAGAGAGGTCACACATAGTGATATAGAGAGGGGTCACACATAGTGATATAGAGGGGTCACACATAGTGATATAGAGAGGGGTCACACATAGTGATATAGAGGGGTCACACATAGTGATATAGAGAGGTCACACATAGTGATATAGAGAGGGGTCACATATAGTGATATAGAGGGGTCACACATAGTGATATATAGAGAGGAGTCACACATAGTGATATATAGAGAGGGGTCACACATAGTGATATAGAGAGGGGTCACACATAGTGATATAGAGAGGGGTCACACATAGTGATATAGAGAGGGGTCACACATAGTGATATAGAGAGGGGTCACACATAGAGATATAGAGGGGTCACACATAGTGATATAGAGAGGGGTCACACATAGTGATATATAGAGAGAGGTCACACATAGTGATATAGAGAGGGGTCACACATAGTGATATAGAGGGGTCACACATAGTGATATAGAGAGGGGTCACACATAGTGATATAGAGAGGGGTCACACATAGTGATATAGAGAGGGGTCACACATAGTGATATAGAGAGGTCACACATAGTGTTATAGTGGGGTCACACATAGTGATATAGAGAGGTCACACATAGTGATATAGAGAGAGGTCACACATAGTGATATAGAGAGGGGTCACACATAGTGATATATAGGGGTCACACATAGTGATATAGAGAGGGGTCACACATAGTGATATAGAGAGAGGTCACACATAGTGATATAGAGAGGGGTCACACATAGTAATATAGAGAGGGGTCACACAGTGATATAGAGAGGTCACACATAGTGATATAGAGAGGTCACACATAGTGATATAGAGAGAGGTCACACATAGTGATATAGAGAGGGGTCACACATAGTGATATAGAGAGAGGGGTCACACATAGTGATATAGAGAGGTCACACATAGTGATATAGAGAGAGGTCACACATAGTGATATAGAGAGAGGTCACACATAGTGATATAGAGAGGTCACACATAGTGATATAGAGGGGTCACACATAGTGATATAGAGAGAGGTCACACATAGTGATATAGAGAGGGATCACACATAGTGATATAGAGGGGGGTCACACATAGTGATATAGAGGGGTCACACATAGTGATATAGAGAGGTCACACATAGTGATATAGAGGGGGGTCACACATAGGGATATAGAGAGGTCACACATAGTGATATAGAGGGGTCACACATAGTGATATAGAGAGGGGTCACACATAGTGATATAGAGAGGTCACACATAGTGATATAGAGGGGTCACACATAGTGATATAGAGAGAGGTCACACATAGTGATATAGAGAGGGATCACACATAGTGATATAGAGGGGGGTCACACATAGGGATATAGAGAGGTCACACATAGTGATATAGAGAGGTCACACATAGTGATATAGAGAGGGGGGGTCACACATAGTGATATAGAGGGGTCACACATAGTGATATAGCGAGAGGTCACACATAGTGATATAGCGAGAGGTCACACATAGTGATATAGAGAGGTCACACATAGTGATATAGCGAGAGGTCACACATAGTGATATAGAGAGGGGTCACACATAGTGATATAGAGGGGTCACACATAGTGATATAGAGAGGTCACACAGTGATATAGAGAGAGGTCACACATAGTGATATAGAGAGAGGTCACACATAGTGATATAGAGAGGGGTCACACATAGTGATATAGAGAGGGGTCACACATAGTGATATAGAGGGGTCACACATAGTTATATAGAGGGGTCACACATAGTGATATAGAGAGGGGTCACACATAGTGATATACAGGGGTCACACATAGTGATATAGAGAGGGGTCACACATAGTGATATAGAGAGGGGTCACACATAGTGATATAGAGGGGTCACACATAGTGATATAGAGAGGGGTCACACATAGTGATATACAGGGGTCACACATAGTGATATAGAGAGGGGTCACACATAGTGATATAGAGAGGGGTCACACATAGTGATATACAGGGGTCACACATAGTGATATAGAGAGGTCACACATAGTGATATAGAGGGGTCACACATAGTGATATAGAGGGGTCACACATAGTGATATAGAGGGGTCACACATAGTGATATAGAGAGGGGTCACACATAGTGATATAGAGAGGGGTCACACATAGTGATATAGAGGGGTCACACATAGTGATATAGAGAGGGGTCACACATAGTGATATAGAGAGGGGTCACACATAGTGATATAGAGAGGTCACACAGTGATATAGAGAGGGGTCACACATAGTGATATAGAGAGGTCACACATAGTGATATAGAGAGGGGTCACACATAGTGATATAGAGAGGGGTCACACATAGTGATATAGAGAGGGGTCACACATAGTGATATAGAGAGGTCACACATAGTGATATAGAGAGGGGTCACACATAGTGATATAGAGGGGTCACACATAGTGATATAGAGAGGGGTCACACATAGTGATATAGAGGGGTCACACTGATATAGAGAGGGGTCACACATAGTGATATAGAGAGGTCACACATAGTGTTATAGTGGGGTCACACATAGTGATATAGAGAGGTCACACATAGTGATATAGAGAGGTCACACATAGTGATATAGAGAGGGGTCACACATAGTGATATAGAGAGGGGTCACACATAGTGATATAGAGAGGTCACACATAGTGTTATAGTGGGGTCACACATAGTGATATAGAGAGGTCACACATAGTGATATAGAGAGGGGTCACACATAGTGATATAGAGAGGTCACACATAGTGTTATAGTGGGGTCACACATAGTGATATAGAGAGGTCACACATAGTGATATAGAGAGGGGTCACACATAGTGATATAGAGGGGTCACACATAGTGATATAGAGAGGGGTCACACATAGTGTTATAGTGGGGTCACACATAGTGATATAGAGAGGTCACACATAGTGATATAGAGAGGTCACACATAGTGATATAGAGAGGGGTCACACATAGTGATATAGAGAGGGGTCACACATAGTGATATAGAGAGGGGTCACACATAGTGATATAGAGAGGGGTCACACATAGTGATATAGAGAGGTCACACACAGTGATATAGAGGGGTCACACATAGTGATATAGAGAGAGGTCACACATAGTGATATAGAGAGGTCACACATAGTGATATAGAGAGAGGTCACACATAGTGATATAGAGAGGGGTCACACATAGTGATATAGAGAGAGGTCACACATAGTGATATAGAGAGAGGTCACACATAGTGATATAGAGAGGGGTCACACATAGTGATATAGAGAGGGGTCACACATAGTGATATAGAGAGAGGTCACACATAGTGATATAGAGAGAGGTCACACATAGTGATATAGAGAGAGGTCACACATAGTGATATAGAGAGGGGTCACACATAGTGATATAGAGAGGGGTCACACATAGTGATATAGAGAGAGGTCACACATAGTGATATAGAGAGAGGTCACACATAGTGATATAGAGAGAGGTCACACATAGTGATATAGAGGGGTCACACATAGTGATATAGAGGGGTCACACATAGTGATATACAGGGGTCACACATAGTGATATAGAGAGGTCACACATAGTGATATAGAGAGGTCACATATAGTGATATAGAGAGGTCACACATAGTGATATAGAGGGGTCACACATAGTGATATAGAGGGGTCACACATAGTGATATAGAGAGAGGTCACACATAGTGATATAGAGAGAGGTCACACATAGTGATATAGAGAGGGGTCACACATAGTGATATAGAGGGGGGGGTCACACATAGTGATATAGAGAGGGGTCACACATAGTGATATAGAGAGGTCACACATAGTGATATAGAGAGAGGGGTCACACACAGTGATATACAGGGATCACACATAGTGATATAGAGAGGTCACACATAGTGATATAGAGAGGGGTCACACATAGTGATATAGAGAGAGGTCACACATAGTGATATAGAGAGGGGTCACACATAGTGATATAGAGAGGGGTCACACATAGTGATATAGAGAGGGGTCACACACAGTGATATACAGGGGTCACACATAGTGATATAGAGAGGTCACACATAGTGATATAGAGAGGGGTCACACATAGTGATATAGAGAGGGGTCACACATAGTGATATAGAGAGGTCACACATAGTGATATAGAGAGGGGTCACACATAGTGATATAGAGAGGTCACACATAGTGATATAGAGGGGGTCACACATAGTGATATAGAGAGAGGTCACACATAGGGATAGAGAGGGGTCACACAGTGATATAGAGAGGTCACACATAGTGATATATAGAGGTCACACATAGTGATATAGAGAGGTCACACATAGTGATATAAAGGGGTCACACATAGTGATATAGAGAGGGGTCACACATAGTGATATAGAGGGGTCACACATAGTGATATAGAGGGGTCACACATAGTGATATAGAGAGGGGTCACACATAGTGATATAGAGAGGGGTCACACATAGTGATATAGAGGGGTCACACATAGTGATATAGAGAGGGGTCACACATAGTGATATAGAGAGGGGTCACACATAGTGATATAGAGAGGGGTCACACATAGTGATATAGAGGGGTCACACATAGTGATATAGAGAGGGGTCACACATAGTGATATAGAGAGGGGTCACACATAGTGATATAGAGAGGGGTCACACATAGTGATATAGAGGGGTCACACATAGTGATATAGAGGGGTCACACATAGTGATATAGAGGGGTCACACATAGTGATATAGAGAGGGGTCACACATAGTGATATAGAGAGGGGTCACACATAGTGATATAGAGAGGTCACACATAGTGATATAGAGAGGGGTCACACATAGTGATATAGAGAGGGGTCACACATAGTGATATAGAGAGGGGTCACACATAGTGATATAGAGAGGGGTCACACATAGTGATATAGAGAGGGGTCACACATAGTGATATAGAGAGGGGTCACACATAGTGATATAGAGAGGTCACACATAGTGATATAGAGGGGGGGTCACACATAGTGATATAGAGAGGGGTCACACATAGTGATATAGAGGGGTCACACATAGTGATATAGAGGGGTCACACATAGTGATATAGAGGGGTCACACATAGTGATATAGAGGGGGGGTCACACATAGTGATATAGAGGGGTCACACATAGTGATATAGAGGGGTCACACATAGTGATATAGAGGGGGGGTCACACATAGTGATATAGAGAGGTCACACACAGTGATATAGAGAGGGGTCACACATAGTGATATAGAGAGGTCACACACAGTGATATAGAGAGGGGTCACACATAGTGATATAGAGAGGGGTCACACATAGTGATATAGAGGGGGGTCACACATAGTGATATAGAGAGGTCACACATAGTGATATAGAGAGGGGTCACACATAGTGATATAGAGAGGGATCACACATAGTGATATAGAGAGAGGTCACACATAGTGATATAGAGGGGTCACACATAGTGATATAGAGAGGGGTCACACATAGTGATATAGAGAGGGGTCACACATAGTGATATAGAGGGGGGGGTCACACATAGTGATATAGAGAGGGGTCACACATAGTGATATAGAGAGAGGTCACACACAGTGATATAGAGGGGTCACACATAGTGATATAGAGAGGTCACACATAGTGATATAGAGGGGGGGTCACACATAGTGATATAGAGAGGGGTCACACATAGTGATATAGAGGGGTCACACATAGTGATATAGAGGGGTCACACATAGTGATATAGAGAGGTCACACATAGTGATATAGAGGGGGGGTCACACATAGTGATATAGAGAGGGGTCACACATAGTGATATAGAGGGGTCACACATAGTGATATAGAGGGGTCACACATAGTGATATAGAGGGGTCACACATAGTGATATAGAGAGGTCACACATAGTGATATAGAGGGGTCACACATAGTGATATAGAGAGGGGTCACACATAGTGATATAGAGGGGTCACACATAGTGATATAGAGAGGTCACACATAGTGATATAGAGAGGTCACACATAGTGATATAGAGAGAGGTCACACATAGTGATATAGAGAGGTCACACATAGTGATATAGAGAGGGGTCACACATAGTGATATAGAGAGGGGTCACACATAGTGATATAGAGAGGGGTCACACATAGTGATATAGAGAGAGGTCACACATAGTGATATAGAGAGGGATCACACATAGTGATATAGAGAGGTCACACATAGTGATATAGAGAGGGGTCACACATAGTGATATAGAGGGGTCACACATAGTGATATAGAGAGGTCACACATAGTGATATAGAGAGGGGTCACACATAGTGATATAGAGAGGTCACACATAGTGATATAGAGAGGTCACACATAGTGATATAGAGAGGGGTCACACATAGTGATATAGAGAGAGGTCACACATAGTGATATAGAGAGGGGTCACACATAGTGATATAGAGAGGGGTCACACATAGTGATATAGAGGGGGGTCACACATAGTGATATAGAGAGAGGTCACACATAGTGATATAGAGAGGGGTCACACATAGTGATATAGAGGGGGGTCACACATAGTGATATATAGAGGGGTCACACATAGTGATATAGAGAGGGGTCACACATAGTGATATATAGAGGGGTCACACATAGTGATATAGAGAGGGGTCACACATAGTGATATATAGAGGGGTCACACATAGTGATATAGAGAGGGGTCACACATAGTGATATATAGAGAGATGTCACACATAGTGATATAGAGAGGGGTCACACATAGTGATATAGAGAGGGGTCACACATAGTGATATAGAGAGAGGTCACACATAGTGATATAGAGAGGGGTCACACATAGTGATATAGAGAGGTCACACATAGTGATATAGAGGGGTCACACATAGTGATATAGAGAGAGGTCACACATAGTGATATAGAGAGGGGTCACACACAGTGATATAGAGAGGTCACACATAGTGATATAGAGGGGTCACACATAGTGATATAGAGGGGTCACACATAGTGATATAGAGAGGGGTCACACATAGTGATATAGAGAGAGGTCACACATAGTGATATAGAGAGGTCACACATAGTGATATAGAGGGGTCACACATAGTGATATAGAGAGGTCACACATAGTGATATAGAGAGAGGTCACACATAGTGATATAGAGGGGTCACACATAGTGATATAGAGAGAGGTCACACATAGTGATATAGAGAGGTCACACATAGTGATATAGAGAGGGGTCACACATAGTGATATAGAGAGGGGTCACACATAGTGATATAGAGAGGGGTCACACATAGTGATATAGAGAGGGGTCACACATAGTGATATAGAGAGGGGTCACACATAGTGATATAGAGAGGTCACACATAGTGATATAGAGAGGTCACACATAGTGATATAGAGAGGTCACACATAGTGATATAGAGAGGGGTCACACACAGTGATATAGAGAGGTCACACATAGTGATATAGAGGGGTCACACATAGTGATATAGAGGGGTCACACATAGTGATATAGAGAGGGGTCACACATAGTGATATAGAGAGGTCACACATAGTGATATAGAGAGGGGTCACACATAGTGATATAGAGAGGGGTCACACATAGTGATATAGAGAGGGGTCACACATAGTGATATAGAGAGGGGTCACACAGTGATATAGAGAGGGGTCACACATAGTGATATAGAGAGGGGTCACACAGTGATATAGAGAGAGGTCACACATAGTGATATAGAGAGGGGTCACACATAGTGATATAGAGAGGGGTCACACATAGTGATATAGAGAGGGGTCACACAGTGATATAGAGAGGGGTCACACATAGTGATATAGAGGGGTCACACAGTGATATAGAGAGGGGTCACACATAGTGATATAGAGAGGGGTCACACAGTGATATAGAGAGAGGTCACACATAGTGATATAGAGGGGTCACACATAGTGATATAGAGAGGGGTCACACATAGTGATATAGAGAGGGGTCACACATAGTGATATAGAGAGGTCACACATAGTGATATAGAGAGGTCACACACAGTGATATAGAGAGGGATCACACATAGTGATATAGAGAGGTCACACATAGTGATATAGAGGGGTCACACATAGTGATATAGAGAGAGGTCACACATAGTGATATAGAGAGGGATCACACATAGTGATATAGAGGGGGGTCACACATAGTGATATAGAGGGGTCACACATAGTGATATAGAGAGGTCACACATAGTGATATAGAGGGGGGTCACACATAGGGATATAGAGAGGTCACACATAGTGATATAGAGGGGTCACACATAGTGATATAGAGAGGGGTCACACATAGTGATATAGAGAGGTCACACATAGTGATATAGAGGGGTCACACATAGTGATATAGAGAGAGGTCACACATAGTGATATAGAGAGGGGTCACACATAGTGATATAGAGAGGTCACACATAGTGATATAGAGAGGTCACACATAGTGATATAGAGAGGGGGGGTCACACATAGTGATATAGAGGGGTCACACATAGTGATATAGCGAGAGGTCACACATAGTGATATAGCGAGAGGTCACACATAGTGATATAGAGAGGTCACACATAGTGATATAGCGAGAGGTCACACATAGTGATATAGAGAGGGGTCACACATAGTGATATAGAGGGGTCACACATAGTGATATAGAGAGGTCACACAGTGATATAGAGAGAGGTCACACATAGTGATATAGAGAGAGGTCACACATAGTGATATAGAGAGGGGTCACACATAGTGATATAGAGAGGGGTCACACATAGTGATATAGAGGGGTCACACATAGTTATATAGAGGGGTCACACATAGTGATATAGAGAGGGGTCACACATAGTGATATACAGGGGTCACACATAGTGATATAGAGAGGGGTCACACATAGTGATATAGAGAGGGGTCACACATAGTGATATAGAGGGGTCACACATAGTGATATAGAGAGGGGTCACACATAGTGATATACAGGGGTCACACATAGTGATATAGAGAGGGGTCACACATAGTGATATAGAGAGGGGTCACACATAGTGATATACAGGGGTCACACATAGTGATATAGAGAGGTCACACATAGTGATATAGAGGGGTCACACATAGTGATATAGAGGGGTCACACATAGTGATATAGAGGGGTCACACATAGTGATATAGAGAGGGGTCACACATAGTGATATAGAGAGGGGTCACACATAGTGATATAGAGGGGTCACACATAGTGATATAGAGAGGGGTCACACATAGTGATATAGAGAGGGGTCACACATAGTGATATAGAGAGGTCACACAGTGATATAGAGAGGGGTCACACATAGTGATATAGAGAGGTCACACATAGTGATATAGAGAGGGGTCACACATAGTGATATAGAGAGGGGTCACACATAGTGATATAGAGAGGGGTCACACATAGTGATATAGAGAGGGGTCACACAGTGATATAGAGAGAGGGGTCACACATAGTGATATAGAGAGGTCACACATAGTGATATAGAGAGGGGTCACACATAGTGATATAGAGGGGTCACACATAGTGATATAGAGAGGGGTCACACATAGTGATATAGAGGGGTCACACTGATATAGAGAGGGGTCACACATAGTGATATAGAGAGGTCACACATAGTGTTATAGTGGGGTCACACATAGTGATATAGAGAGGTCACACATAGTGATATAGAGAGGTCACACATAGTGATATAGAGAGGGGTCACACATAGTGATATAGAGAGGGGTCACACATAGTGATATAGAGAGGTCACACATAGTGTTATAGTGGGGTCACACATAGTGATATAGAGAGGTCACACATAGTGATATAGAGAGGGGTCACACATAGTGATATAGAGAGGTCACACATAGTGTTATAGTGGGGTCACACATAGTGATATAGAGAGGTCACACATAGTGATATAGAGAGGGGTCACACATAGTGATATAGAGGGGTCACACATAGTGATATAGAGAGGGGTCACACATAGTGTTATAGTGGGGTCACACATAGTGATATAGAGAGGTCACACATAGTGATATAGAGAGGTCACACATAGTGATATAGAGAGGGGTCACACATAGTGATATAGAGAGGGGTCACACATAGTGATATAGAGAGGGGTCACACATAGTGATATAGAGAGGGGTCACACATAGTGATATAGAGAGGTCACACACAGTGATATAGAGGGGTCACACATAGTGATATAGAGAGAGGTCACACATAGTGATATAGAGAGGTCACACATAGTGATATAGAGAGAGGTCACACATAGTGATATAGAGAGGGGTCACACATAGTGATATAGAGAGAGGTCACACATAGTGATATAGAGAGAGGTCACACATAGTGATATAGAGAGGGGTCACACATAGTGATATAGAGAGGGGTCACACATAGTGATATAGAGAGAGGTCACACATAGTGATATAGAGAGAGGTCACACATAGTGATATAGAGAGAGGTCACACATAGTGATATAGAGAGGGGTCACACATAGTGATATAGAGAGGGGTCACACATAGTGATATAGAGAGAGGTCACACATAGTGATATAGAGAGAGGTCACACATAGTGATATAGAGAGAGGTCACACATAGTGATATAGAGGGGTCACACATAGTGATATAGAGAGGGGTCACACATAGTGATATAGAGGGGTCACACATAGTGATATACAGGGGTCACACATAGTGATATAGAGAGGTCACACATAGTGATATAGAGAGGTCACATATAGTGATATAGAGAGGTCACACATAGTGATATAGAGGGGTCACACATAGTGATATAGAGGGGTCACACATAGTGATATAGAGAGAGGTCACACATAGTGATATAGAGAGAGGTCACACATAGTGATATAGAGAGGGGTCACACATAGTGATATAGAGGGGGGGTCACACATAGTGATATAGAGAGGGGTCACACATAGTGATATAGAGAGGTCACACATAGTGATATAGAGAGAGGGGTCACACACAGTGATATACAGGGATCACACATAGTGATATAGAGAGGTCACACATAGTGATATAGAGAGGGGTCACACATAGTGATATAGAGAGAGGTCACACATAGTGATATAGAGAGGGGTCACACATAGTGATATAGAGAGGGGTCACACATAGTGATATAGAGAGGGGTCACACACAGTGATATACAGGGGTCACACATAGTGATATAGAGAGGTCACACATAGTGATATAGAGAGGGGTCACACATAGTGATATAGAGAGGGGTCACACATAGTGATATAGAGAGGGGTCACACATAGTGATATAGAGAGGGGTCACACATAGTGATATAGAGAGGTCACACATAGTGATATAGAGAGGGGTCACACATAGTGATATAGAGAGGTCACACATAGTGATATAGAGAGGGGTCACACATAGTGATATAGAGAGGTCACACATAGTGATATAGAGGGGGTCACACATAGTGATATAGAGAGAGGTCACACATAGGGATAGAGAGGGGTCACACAGTGATATAGAGAGGTCACACATAGTGATATATAGAGGTCACACATAGTGATATAGAGAGGTCACACATAGTGATATAAAGGGGTCACACATAGTGATATAGAGAGGAGTCACACATAGTGATATAGAGGGGTCACACATAGTGATATAGAGGGGTCACACATAGTGATATAGAGAGGGGTCACACATAGTGATATAGAGAGGGGTCACACATAGTGATATAGAGGGGTCACACATAGTGATATAGAGAGGGGTCACACATAGTGATATAGAGAGGGGTCACACATAGTGATATAGAGAGGGGTCACACATAGTGATATAGAGGGGTCACACATAGTGATATAGAGAGGGGTCACACATAGTGATATAGAGAGGGGTCACACATAGTGATATAGAGAGGGGTCACACATAGTGATATAGAGGGGTCACACATAGTGATATAGAGGGGTCACACATAGTGATATAGAGGGGTCACACATAGTGATATAGAGAGGGGTCACACATAGTGATATAGAGAGGGGTCACACATAGTGATATAGAGAGGTCACACATAGTGATATAGAGAGGGGTCACACATAGTGATATAGAGAGGGGTCACACATAGTGATATAGAGAGGGGTCACACATAGTGATATAGAGAGGGGTCACACATAGTGATATAGAGAGGGGTCACACATAGTGATATAGAGAGGGGTCACACATAGTGATATAGAGAGGTCACACATAGTGATATAGAGGGGGGGTCACACATAGTGATATAGAGAGGGGTCACACATAGTGATATAGAGGGGTCACACATAGTGATATAGAGGGGTCACACATAGTGATATAGAGGGGTCACACATAGTGATATAGAGGGGGGGTCACACATAGTGATATAGAGGGGTCACACATAGTGATATAGAGGGGTCACACATAGTGATATAGAGGGGGGGGTCACACATAGTGATATAGAGAGGTCACACACAGTGATATAGAGAGGGGTCACACATAGTGATATAGAGAGGTCACACACAGTGATATAGAGAGGGGTCACACATAGTGATATAGAGAGGGGTCACACATAGTGATATAGAGGGGGGTCACACATAGTGATATAGAGAGGTCACACATAGTGATATAGAGAGGGGTCACACATAGTGATATAGAGAGGGGTCACACATAGTGATATAGAGGGGGGGGTCACACATAGTGATATAGAGAGGGGTCACACATAGTGATATAGAGAGAGGTCACACACAGTGATATAGAGGGGTCACACATAGTGATATAGAGGGGTCACACATAGTGATATAGAGAGGTCACACATAGTGATATAGAGGGGGGGTCACACATAGTGATATAGAGAGGGGTCACACATAGTGATATAGAGGGGTCACACATAGTGATATAGAGGGGTCACACATAGTGATATAGAGGGGTCACACATAGTGATATAGAGAGGTCACACATAGTGATATAGAGGGGTCACACATAGTGATATAGAGAGGGGTCACACATAGTGATATAGAGGGGTCACACATAGTGATATAGAGAGGGGTCACACATAGTGATATAGAGGGGTCACACATAGTGATATAGAGAGGGGTCACACATAGTGATATAGAGAGGGGTCACACATAGTGATATAGAGAGGGGTCACACATAGTGATATAGAGAGGGGTCACACATAGTGATATAGAGAGGTCACACATAGTGATATAGAGAGGGGTCACACATAGTGATATAGAGAGGTCACACATAGTGATATAGAGAGGGGTCACACATAGTGATATAGAGGGGTCACACATAGTGATATAGAGAGGTCACACATAGTGATATAGAGAGGGGTCACACATAGTGATATAGAGAGGTCACACATAGTGATATAGAGAGGTCACACATAGTGATATAGAGAGGGGTCACACATAGTGATATAGAGAGAGGTCACACATAGTGATATAGAGAGGGGTCACACATAGTGATATAGAGAGGGGTCACACATAGTGATATAGAGGGGGGGTCACACATAGTGATATAGAGAGAGGTCACACATAGTGATATAGAGAGGGGTCACACATAGTGATATAGAGAGAGGTCACACATAGTGATATAGAGAGGGGTCACACATAGTGATATAGAGAGGTCACACATAGTGATATAGAGGGGTCACACATAGTGATATAGAGAGAGGTCACACATAGTGATATAGAGAGGGGTCACACACAGTGATATAGAGAGGTCACACATAGTGATATAGAGGGGTCACACATAGTGATATAGAGGGGTCACACATAGTGATATAGAGAGGGGTCACACATAGTGATATAGAGAGAGGTCACACATAGTGATATAGAGAGGTCACACATAGTGATATAGAGGGGTCACACATAGTGATATAGAGAGGTCACACATAGTGATATAGAGAGAGGTCACACATAGTGATATAGAGGGGTCACACATAGTGATATAGAGAGAGGTCACACATAGTGATATAGAGAGGTCACACATAGTGATATAGAGAGGGGTCACACATAGTGATATAGAGAGGGGTCACACATAGTGATATAGAGAGGGGTCACACATAGTGATATAGAGAGGGGTCACACATAGTGATATAGAGAGGTCACACATAGTGATATAGAGAGGTCACACATAGTGATATAGAGAGGTCACACATAGTGATATAGAGAGGGGTCACACACAGTGATATAGAGAGGTCACACATAGTGATATAGAGGGGTCACACATAGTGATATAGAGGGGTCACACATAGTGATATAGAGAGGGGTCACACATAGTGATATAGAGAGGTCACACATAGTGATATAGAGAGGGGTCACACATAGTGATATAGAGAGGGGTCACACATAGTGATATAGAGAGGGGTCACACATAGTGATATAAAGAGGGGTCACACAGTGATATAGAGAGGGGTCACACATAGTGATATAGAGAGGGGTCACACAGTGATATAGAGAGAGGTCACACATAGTGATATAGAGAGGGGTCACACATAGTGATATAGAGAGGGGTCACACATAGTGATATAGAGAGGGGTCACACAGTGATATAGAGAGGGGTCACACATAGTGATATAGAGGGGTCACACAGTGATATAGAGAGGGGTCACACATAGTGATATAGAGAGGGGTCACACAGTGATATAGAGAGAGGTCACACATAGTGATATAGAGGGGTCACACATAGTGATATAGAGAGGGGTCACACATAGTGATATAGAGAGGGGTCACACATAGTGATATAGAGAGGTCACACATAGTGATATAGAGGGGTCACACATAGTGATATAGAGAGGGGTCACACAGTGATATAGAGAGAGGTCACACATAGTGATATAGAGGGGTCACACATAGTGATATAGAGAGGGGGTCACACATAGTGATATAGAGAGGGGTCACACATAGTGATATAGAGAGGTCACACATAGTGATATAGAGGGGTCACACATAGTGATATAGAGAGGGGTCACACACAGTGATATAGAGAGGTCACACATAGTGATATAGAGAGAGGTCACACATAGTGATATAGAGAGGTCACACATAGTGATATAGAAGGGTCACACATAGTGATATAGAGGGGGTCACACAGTGATATAGAGAGGGGGTCACACATAGTGATATAGAGAGGGGTCACACATAGTGATATAGAGAGGGGTCACACATAGTGATATAGAGGGGTCACACATAGTGATATAGAGAGGGGTCACACATAGTGATATAGAGAGAGGTCACACATAGTGATATAGAGAGGTCACACATAGTGATATAGAGAGGGGTCACACATAGTGATATAGAGGGGTCACACACAGTGATATAGAGAGAGGTCACACATAGTGATATAGAGAGGGGTCACACATAGTGATATAGAGAGGGTTCACACATAGTGATATAGAGAGGGGTCACACATAGTGATATAGAGAGGGGTCACACATAGTGATATAGAGAGGTCACACATAGTGATATAGAGAGGTCACACATAGTGATATAGAGAGGGGTCACACATAGAGATATATAGAGAGGGGTCACACATAGTGATATAGAGGGGTCACACATAGTGATATAGAGAGGTCACACATAGTGATATAGAGAGAGGTCACACATAGTGATATAGAGGGGTCACACATAGTGATATAGAGGGGTCACACATAGTGATATAGAGGGGTCACACATAGTGATATAGAGAGGGGTCACACATAGTGATATAGAGAGGGGTCACACATAGTGATATAGAGGGGTCACACATAGTGATATAGAGAGAGGTCACACATAGTGATATAGAGAGGGGTCACACATAGTGATATAGAGAGGTCACACATAGTGATATAGAGAGGGGTCACACATAGTGATATAGAGGGGTCACACATAGTGATATAGAGAGGTCACACATAGTGATATAGAGAGGGGTCACACATAGTGATATAGAGAGGTCACACATAGTGATATAGAGAGGGGTCACACATAGTGATATAGAGGGGTCACACATAGTGATATAGAGAGAGGTCACACATAGTGATATAGAGAGAGGTCACACATAGTGATATAGAGAGGGGTCACACATAGTGATATAGAGAGGGGTCACACATAGTGATATATAGAGGGGTCACACATAGTGATATAGAGAGGTCACACATAGTGATATAGAGGGGTCACACATAGTGATATAGAGAGGGGTCACACATAGTGATATATAGAGAGGTCACACATAGTGATATAGAGAGGGGTCACACATAGTGATATAGAGAGGGGTCACACATAGTGATATAGAGAGGGGTCACACATAGTGATATAGAGAGGGGTCACACATAGTGATATAGAGAGGGGTCACACATAGTGATATAGAGAGGGGTCACACATAGTGATATAGAGAGGGGTCACACATAGTGATATATAGAGAGGTCACACATAGTGATATAGAGAGGGGTCACACATAGTGATATAGAGAGGTCACACATAGTGATATAGAGAGGTCACACATAGTGATATAGAGGGGTCACACATAGTGATATAGAGAGGGGTCACACATAGTGATATAGAGAGGGGTTACACAT
Organism: Dendropsophus ebraccatus; assembly: GCA_027789725.1. Lineage (NCBI taxonomy): Eukaryota > Metazoa > Chordata > Amphibia > Anura > Hylidae > Dendropsophus > Dendropsophus ebraccatus. The sequence continues at coordinate 1,247,205 of JAQFWZ010000067.1, read as the reverse complement.
AGTGATATATAGAGGGGTCACACATAGTGATATAGAGAGGGGTCACACATAGTGATATATAGAGGGGTCACACATAGTGATATAGAGAGGGGTCACACATAGTGATATATAGAGAGATGTCACACATAGTGATATAGAGAGGGGTCACACATAGTGATATAGAGAGGTCACACATAGTGATATAGAGAGGGGTCACACATAGTGATATAGAGAGGGGTCACACACAGTGATATAGAGAGAGGTCACACACAGTGATATAGAGAGGGGTCACACATAGTGATATAGAGAGAGGGGTCACACATAGTGATATAGAGAGGGGTCACACATAGTGATATAGAGAGGGGTCACACATAGTGATATAGAGAGGGGTCACACATAGTGATATAGAGAGGGGTCACACATAGTGATATAGAGAGGGGTCACACACAGTGATATGGAGAGGTCACACATAGTGATATAGAGAGGGGTCACACATAGTGATATAGAGAGGGGTCACACATAGTGATATAGAGAGAGGTCACACATAGTGATATAGAGGGGTCACACATAGTGATATAGAGAGGGGTCACACATAGTGATATAGAGAGAGGGTCACACATAGTGATATAGAGAGGTCACACATAGTGATATAGAGAGGGGTCACACATAGTGATATAGAGAGGTCACACATAGTGATATAGAGAGGGGTCACACATAGTGATATAGAGGGGTCACACATAGTGATATAGAGAGGGGTCACACATAGTGATATAGAGAGGGGTCACACATAGTGATATAGAGAGGGGTCACACAGTGATATAGAGAGGGGTCACACATAGTGATATAGAGAGGGGTCACACATAGTGATATAGAGAGGGGTCACACAGTGATATAGAGAGGGGTCACACATAGTGATATAGAGGGGTCACACATAGTGATATAGATAGGTCACACATAGTGATATAGAGAGGGGTCACACATAGTGATATACAGGGGGTCACACATAGTGATATACAGGGGGTCACACATAGTGATATAGAGAGGGGTCACACATAGTGATATAGAGGGGTCACACATAGTGATATAGAGGGGTCACACATAGTGATATAGAGGGGTCACACATAGTGATATAGAGAGGGGTCACACATAGTGATATAGAGAGGGGTCACACATAGTGATATAGAGAGAGGTCACACATAGTAATATAAAGAGAGGGGTCACACATAGTGATATAGAGGGGTCACACATAGTGATATAGAGAGGGGTCACACATAGTGATATAGAGGGGTCACACATAGTGATATAGAGAGGGGTCACACACAGTGATATGGAGAGGTCACACATAGTGATATAGAGAGAGGTCACACATAGAGATATATAGAGAGGGGTCACACATAGTGATATAGAGAGGTCACACATAGTGATATAGAGAGGTCACACATAGTGATATAGAGGGGGGTCACACATAGTGATATAGAGAGGGGTCACACAGTGATATAGAGAGGGGTCACACAGTGATATAGAGAGGGGTCACACATAGTGATATAGAGGGGTCACACATAGTGATATAGAGGGGTCACACATAGTGATATAGAGGGGGGTCACACATAGTGATATAGAGAGGGGTCACACAGTGATATAGAGAGGGGTCACACATAGTGATATAGAGAGGGGTCACACAGTGATATAGAGAGGGGTCACACATAGTGATATAGAGAGGTCACACATAGTGATATAGAGAGGTCACACATAGTGATATAGAGAGGGGTCACACAGTGATATAGAGAGGGGTCACACATAGTGATATAGAGGGGTCACACATAGTGATATAGAGAGGTCACACATAGTGATATAGAGAGGGGTCACACATAGTGATATAGAGAGGGGTCACACATAGTGATATAGAGAGAGGTCACACATAGTGATATAGAGAGGTCACACATAGTGATATAGAGAGGGGTCACACATAGTGATATAGAGAGAGGTCACACATAGTGATATAGAGGGGTCACACATAGTGATATAGAGAGGGGTCACACATAGTGATATAGAGAGGGGTCACACATAGTGATATAGAGGGGGTCACACATAGTGATATAGAGAGGTCACACACAGTGATATAGAGAGGTCACACATAGTGATATAGAGGGGTCACACATAGTGATATAGAGAGGGGTCACACATAGTGATATAGAGAGGTCACACATAGTGATATAGAGAGGGGTCACACATAGTGATATAGAGAGGTCACACATAGTGATATAGAGAGGGGTCACACATAGTGATATAGAGGGGTCACACATAGTGATATAGAGAGGGGGTCACACATAGTGATATAGAGAGGGGTCACACATAGTGATATAGAGAGGGGTCACACAGTGATATAGAGAGGGGTCACACATAGTGATATAGAGAGGGGTCACACATAGTGATATAGAGAGGGGTCACACAGTGATATAGAGAGGGGTCACACATAGTGATATAGAGGGGTCACACATAGTGATATAGATAGGTCACACATAGTGATATAGAGAGAGGTCACACATAGTGATATACAGGGGGTCACACATAGTGATATACAGGGGGTCACACATAGTGATATAGAGAGGGGTCACACATAGTGATATAGAGGGGTCACACATAGTGATATAGAGGGGTCACACATAGTGATATAGAGAGGGGTCACACATAGTGATATAGAGGGGTCACACATAGTGATATAGATAGGTCACACATAGTGATATAGAGAGAGGTCACACATAGTGATATACAGGGGGTCACACATAGTGATATACAGGGGGTCACACATAGTGATATAGAGAGGGGTCACACATAGTGATATAGAGGGGTCACACATAGTGATATAGAGGGGTCACACATAGTGATATAGAGAGGGGTCACACATAGTGATATAGAGAGGGGTCACACATAGTGATATAGAGAGGGGTCACTCAGTGATATAGAGAGGGGGTCACACATAGTAATATAAAGAGAGGGGTCACACATAGTGATATAGAGGGGTCACACATAGTGATATAGAGAGGGGTCACACATAGTGATATAGAGGGGTCACACATAGTGATATAGAGAGGGGTCACACACAGTGATATGGAGAGGTCACACATAGTGATATAGAGAGAGGTCACACATAGAGATATATAGAGAGGGGTCACACATAGTGATATAGAGAGGTCACACATAGTGATATAGAGAGGTCACACATAGTGATATAGAGGGGGGTCACACATAGTGATATAGAGAGGGGTCACACAGTGATATAGAGAGGGGTCACACAGTGATATAGAGAGGGGTCACACATAGTGATATAGAGGGGTCACACATAGTGATATAGAGGGGTCACACATAGTGATATAGAGGGGGGTCACACATAGTGATATAGAGAGGGGTCACACAGTGATATAGAGAGGGGTCACACATAGTGATATAGAGAGGGGTCACACAGTGATATAGAGAGGGGTCACACATAGTGATATAGAGAGGGGTCACACATAGTGATATAGAGAGGGGTCACACAGTGATATAGAGAGGGGTCACACATAGTGATATAGAGGGGTCACACATAGTGATATAGAGAGGTCACACATAGTGATATAGAGGGGTCACACATAGTGATATAGAGGGGTCACACATAGTGATATAGAGGGGTCACACATAGTGATATAGAGAGGGGTCACACATAGTGATATAGAGAGGGGTCACTCAGTGATATAGAGAGGGGGTCACACATAGTAATATAAAGAGAGGGGTCACACATAGTGATATAGAGAGGGGTCACACATAGTGATATAGAGAGGGGTCACACATAGTGATATAGAGGGGTCACACATAGTGATATAGAGAGGGGTCACACACAGTGATATGGAGAGGTCACACATAGTGATATAGAGAGAGGTCACACATAGAGATATATAGAGAGGGGTCACACATAGTGATATAGAGGGGTCACACATAGTGATATAGAGAGGGGTCACACACAGTGATATAGAGAGGGGTCACACATAGTGATATAGAGAGGTCACACATAGTGATATAGAGAGGTCACACATAGTGATATAGAGGGGTCACACATAGTGATATAGAGAGGGGTCACACATAGTGATATAGAGGGGGTCACACAGTGATATAGAGAGGGGGTCACACATAGTGATATAGAGAGGGGTCACACATAGTGATATAGAGAGAGGTCACACATAGTGATATATAGAGAGGGGGTCACACATAGTGATATAGAGAGGGGTCACACATAGTGATATAGAGAGGTCACACACAGTGATATAGAGAGGGGTCACACATAGTGATATAGAGAGGGGTCACACATAGTGATATAGAGAGGTCACACATAGTGATATAGAGAGGGGTCACACATAGTGATATAGAGAGGGGTCACACATAGTGATATAGAGGGGGGTCACACATAGTGATATAGAGAGGGGTCACACATAGTGATATATAGAGGGGTCACACATAGTGATATAGAGAGGGGTCACACATAGTGATATATAGAGGGGTCACACATAGTGATATAGAGAGGGGTCACACATAGTGATATATAGAGAGATGTCACACATAGTGATATAGAGAGGGGTCACACATAGTGATATAGAGAGAGGTCACACATAGTGATATAGAGAGAGGTCACACATAGTGATATAGAGAGAGGTCACACATAGTGATATAGAGAGGGGTCACACATAGTGATATAGAGAGGGGTCACACATAGTGATATAGAGGGGGTCACACAGTGATATAGAGAGGGG
>JAQFWZ010000067.1:1119641-1241948 GCA_027789725.1 Dendropsophus ebraccatus | reverse complement strand
GACCTCTGCAGGCTGCCGTGCTGAGTCCCTCCTTCCTCCTGCTTCCAGTCCCGACGCTCAGGTATCACACAGTGGAGGAAGCACAGGGATCACATCCTCCACTGTTTGCTTTGGAGATAAGGCAGCCGGGACCCAGATAAGGGCAGCAGGAGGGGGTCCTGTAACGGCTGGGCGGCTGCTGTCATTTAGTTAAAGAATGACTTAACTACAATGACAGGGCAGGATTGTGCCGTCCCTCAGGGACCTCGGAAGCTGCCGCCTAAGCAGGATCCTCACTCTGCCTCATGGTAGGAGCGGGCCTGCCCAGGGGCAGGGGCGGTGGAAGAATCATCCCCCGGGGCCTCTCTCCCCATCCGCTGTCAGATTCCTACCGGTCTCCTGGGCCACCGCACTGACATCACTCACATGACGCGGGGTCGGAGGGTCCCCGGAGGGGCTCCGCCTGTGGCACTGGGGAGGAGGGGATCCATCCGGACTCCACTGTATCGGCGGACAGGAGCATCGAGCACGCCCCCGCTCAGACACCTCGCTGGCTGGAGCTACAGCAGGTAACGAAGCCCCTGCAGGAACTGCTCCCGAATCCACCCAGGACCTCTAGCCAAGGCCTCCTCCCGAACCTGTCGCAGCAACTCCTCCAGATCCGCCATGAGGTAAGCTCACAATTCGCACAGGATGCAACTTTCTCCTGCTACTGCTCCGCTGCAACTGACCCTCTCCTCACCGGCCCTTCCCTTATATCACCTCCGCTTGGCTCTCCTTCCTCTCCTCAACTCCTCTTCTTAATTTCCCCGCCTATTCTCCCCTAGTCATGTGCCCTTCCACATACTGAGTTGTTCCCGGGCCTTTCTTTACCTACTCCTTTGTATCGTTGTAGTATGGTCGGGTGCCGCCATCTGATGACATCACTTGCGTTCCAGTGTCAGCACCCGGTGTAGCAGGCCAGTTTAACCCCCGTCTATATTATACCCGGGTATAAAATGGCCTAGGCCAGAGTATACCCCGGGGGTGTAACATAGCCTAGGCCAAACTCTACCCCCCCAGACCAGAATATATCCATCTAATGTCGAACCAGGCCACATAATACCCGGGGGATAAACCCTACACCTGGGGGTGTAAAACAGCCTAGCCCATGCTATATCCCTCCGGACCATTATGTTATTACTTCACTGTTTTTCTCACCTCTGGCCCAGACACAGTATACACCAGGGCATATATTTTCATACCCAGGGGTGTAATATAGCCTAGGCCATACTATAAACCTGGGACAGCCTTGAGAAAGCGATCTTACGCGAAACGTGCGTCAGGGTTTCAGACGCCAGACTCCACTATGGGTAAGGGATATTTACATTTCCATCTAGACATCCTCAGGTTATGCAAGTCTGCGTTCAGCAGCCCTGAGGCCATGTGGATACACTGCATGATACTTATGCCCTGTAGACGCTTGCTCATATTTGATTATGTGATTATATGACCGTAATACTGTGGTTTCTGTCTGTCTTTGCTGGATCCTTTTGCACTATTATATGTTATGAGATTTTTAATCGTGTTAATAAAATTATGTAATTTTTAAACGCATAGCCTTGTTTGTGTAATTGTTTGTTAAGAAAGGCTATTATATGGCAAATGTCTGGACAGGGTAAGGTGTGGTGAATTAATCTCTGCTAGGCAGAAACCAATATAATGATGTAAATGTCCATTGGATCTATTGTGTATAAAATGATTTCATGGGGATATAAAATGGCCTGAGGGGGTATGAATTGGCCTAGGCTGAAATATACCCGGGGTATAATCTAGCCTAGGCCATTTTAACCCCGGGTATACTCTGGCCTGTTACACCGGCCATACTGCACCACAATAAAGGAGAAGGTAGAGTATTAGATACAGACTGCCTTTGCATAAATAGACTTCATGAAGGTACAGACTGTATTTGCAGTCTGTATATTATACTTTACCTCGTCCTTTCCACCGATCCAGTAAGGCCGACGCCACCATCTTGATGATGTCACTTGCTTTACGGCGCTGGAACGCACGTGATGTCATCAGACTGCACATAGACCCAAAGCAAAGAGCAACCATAATTAATAAGCATAGCTGCCAGGAATAAAGACACAGACACCGATATAACTGTTGCTGGTGGTGGTGATCGGCCACAGCTTTTAATTATTTCTCAAACCAAACCAATAACCGGGCAGGTAGTGCCGAACTCTTAGACCGAGGGGTGTAAAGGGGTATGCCAGACGACAGACTCCTGCCGTGCAAGTCCGCCTTACTAACCCAACACGCCTGCTTAGCAGGTCATTTCAGCTGTGACTTATGTATAATAACAAAAAGAAACAAAACACCATGACAAACCAAGATCAAAAGGGAGGGCGGGTGGGCAAAGCGGCTGCAGGTCCGTCCTGTGGAGACTGAGGCAGGAAGAGGAAGCGCAGGAGACTAAAGGCAGAGGGAGGGGCTAGAGCAAGGAGGGAATCCGGCCTATTGGCCACAGAGCTCATAGGGAACACCCAGGAGCTGTGTCTGAGAGGGGTGTGGGAGGAGTTACAGCCTCACAGGAACTGGTAACCCTTTCCTGGCAGCTGCTAACCATCAGGTTATAGGAGGAAATAGAGAGAGTGCATGTGCAGTCAGTATGCAGCCTCCATATCCAGTCAGGTGCCTTCCAAGATGGCGGCGCCCGGCCACACTACACAGGATTAGGTAAAGTATAAGGTACAGATTGCAGAGGCGTTCTCCATCTACATGAATAGACTTAGAGAGAGAGATGCACTTTCATAGTAGGGACAGTTACATTCAGGTGATAGGTTCTCTTTAACCTCTTAAGGACATATGACGTACCGGTACGTCATATGTCCGCACTTGCACTTCAAAGCGGGGCCGCCGCGATCCCGGGTGCCGCGAGTAGCCCGGGACCGCTGCTATTAGCGGTCACGGTCTGATCGCCGTGCCCGCTAATTAGCTAATCGGAGGCAGCTGTCAAAGTTGACAGCTGCCTCCGATTACCGGAGGCAACGTTTCCCTGGGGTCTAGTGGGGGAGATCGCTCCTCCGGGACCTTGTCCCAGAGGATCGATCTCCGTTACTGATGCCGGCCGGGGACGCGTCCAAGATGGCGCCGTCCTCGGCTCGGCACTCGTTCGTTTTCGGCTGCAGCAGCCGAAAGCAAACGAGTGCCGATCTCATGGATCTCTGCAGCATATCTATGCTGCAGAGATCTCAATGAGAGATCCAAGTGTATATACTAGAAGTCCCCCAGGGGGAATAACCCTAACCCTAGGGGGGAATAACCCTAACCCCAGGGGGGGAATAACCCTAACCCCAGGGGGGAATAACCCTAAACCCAGGGGGGGAATAACCCTAACCCCAGGGGGGGAATAACCCTAACCCCAGGGGGGAATAACCCTAACCCCAGGGGGGGGAATAACCCTAACCCCAGGGGGGAATAACCCTAACCCCAGGGGGAATAACCCTAACCCCAGGGGGGAATAACCCTAACCCCAGGAGGAATAACCCTAACCCCAGGGGGGAATAACCCCAACCCCAGGGGGGAATAACCCTAACCCCAGGGGGGAATAACCCTAACCCCAGGGGGGAATAACCCTAACCCCAGGGGGGAATAACCCTAACCCCAGGGGGGGAATAACCCTAACCCCAGGGGAATAACCCTAACCCCAGGGGGGCTTCTAGTATATGTGTAAAAAAAAAAAAAAAGTGTTGTTAATAGTAAAAATCCCCCTCCCCTAATAAAAGTCTGAATCACCCCCCTTTCCCCAGGTTTTAAATAAAAGTAAACAAATAAATAAATAAATAAACATGTTTGGTATCGCCGCGTGCGTAATCGCCTGAACTATTATTAATCACATTCCTGATCTCGTACGGTAAACGGCGTCAGCGCAAAAAAATCCCAAAGTGCAAAATTGCGCATTTTTGGTCGCATCAAATCCAGAAAAAATGTAATAAAAAAGCGATCAAAAAGACGTATATGGGCAATCAAGGTACCGATAGAAAGATCACATCATGGCGCAAAAAATGACACCTGACACAGCCCCATAGACCAAAGGATAAAAGCGCTATAAGCCTGGAATGGAGCCATTTTAAGGAACGTATATTGGTTAACAACGGTTAGAATTTTTTACAGGCCATCAGATACAATATAAGTTATACGTGTTATATATCGTTTTAATCGTAACGACTTGAGGAACATGAATAACAAGTCAGTTTTACCCCAGGGCGAATGGCGTAAAAACACATTCCCCCAAATAAAAGAAATGCGTTTTTTTTTTTTCAATTTCACCACACTTAGAATTTTTTTCTGGTTTCGCAGTGTACTTTATGCAAAAATTCAGCAGTCATTGCAAAGTACAATTAGTGACGCAAAAAATAAGGGGTCATGTGGGTTTCTAGGTGGAAAAATGCAAGTGCTATGACCTTTTAAACACAAGGAGGAAAAACCGAAAACGTAAAAACGAAAATGGGCCATGTCCTTAAAGGGTTAAAGGGGAACTCCAGGTAGAGGTAAAAAAAAAATGAAACTTCTGCAGAAGCTTATAGCATTACTTACCTGTCTAGCCCAGTTTTGAAACAACCAAAAATCCATTTGTTTGGGGTTTTTGGTTCTGTTTTGTGTTTCTGTCCTTCATGGTTGAGCAGCTCCCAGAATGCAATGCTTTCCCTCAGCTGATCATCACAGTCCTTCACCCACACAATCAGTAAAATTAGTGCTGCAGCTGCTTCTGGCCGGTCAGAGATGGTGGATCAGTCAGGTGATTGGGGGATCCAGCCCCGCCTCCTATGACATCACGCCCCGCCCCCTGTCTGCATCATCAGCCTGATCTCAGCAAACACACACAATGTGAGACAGAGGCATGGAAGATTTGTCTCCTATGGGGGGAGAGCAGAAGGAACAGGAGACAATGTGAATTGGCACAGAGGCCATATTTCTTCACTTCCTGGATGTCTATCAGCTCCCAGTGTGTCAGAACCGCAAGATAAGGTAATACATTATACAGACACATCTATAGAACTTTTAATGTACTTTAAATAGAAAACAAGTTTTTCTCATCCAGAGTTCCCCTTTAAGGCTGCCCCTGCCTGTTGGGTCACCCAGTTGGGGGGCAGGTATTTATCGGAAATGAATTGATGTCTTTTATTGTTATTTATTTATTTATTCAAATAAAACATTCAGTTATTCATTGGATTATTCATTAAAGTTATTGTTTTTTATGTAACCATAAATAAAAGCCGCAGCCATTTTATTGCCATGTTGTTGTCTGTGTGAGTCTCTTGGGGTATGGGCTACATGCCCACGCAGATGCTCTTTCTGACCTTCACTGTTTTATGAGCAGTGTGTGGTGTCCCACCACGGGTATTGCTACTGGTTACACCCCTCATAAAAGCCTGAACTTTCAAGTGTACGGGGTGATGTAGTAGTACCAGAGTTTTGCCACAAGATGTCGTTGCTGTAACAATGTATGCTTAGATGTTGCACGGCTGTAGTACCCAAAGGGTTATAGTTTGTTTGTGTACCACATGGGTCAGCACACCAATGAGAATTCTTTCTTCTCTTCATCTACCATCTCTCTCTTTACTTCTCACATACGCACTCCTCACCCACTCACAGCACACCTTACAGGGGCTGTAGGAGGGAAGTCACATGGGTAGAGCAAGCGTAGTGGTCTTTGCCTTTGGATTCTATAGAGGAAGGACACAAGCTAGAACGTTCCCTACAGCAGTCCAGTTGGGCTCTAGCTCCTGCCAGATCCCCAGTCTAAGTTGTACAGTTTTTTCTCTCAAGTATCCGTATTTAACCCCTTAGTGACCGCCATGCTGCCTTTTCACTAATGGGCTTTATTCCGATGCGTACGCCTTTTAAGGGCGGGCGCATCGGAATAAATTACCGCCCGGCGGTGGCTGCAGGACGGGTGATCAGTGTCCAGTGTGACTGCTGACGCCCTCCTGTAACTGCCCGGAGCGGAGGATTCTCCGCTCCGGGCAGTTTAACCAGTTAAATGCTGCTGTCAAAGCGTGACAGCGGCATCTAACGGGTCCCGGTGGATCCCGGACGGCGCCATGGGTCACTTACGTGATCGCGATGTCCCACGGCGCCGTCCGGGATCCCGATGTCTCCATGGTGATCCCGGGGTCCTAATGGAGGTCCCCGGGGTCACCATGGAGATGCCTCATGCTGACAGGGGTGGCCGCGGCTATTGCCTGTCAGCATGAGGCATGATACAATACATTGCAGTACATCAGGTACTGCAATGTATTGTATCAGTGATCAAAGAATTTTACACTAGTGTACAGTAATGTACACTAGTGTAAAAGTAAAAAAAAGTGAAAAAAAGTGTGCACCAAACACAATACAGCCCCCCCAGCCCCCCCAATAATAAGATGCATTACATTCCCTATACCCAATAAAACGTTACATAAAAGTGATCAAAAACACAAATCCTATACATATTTGGTATTGCCACGTCCGTAACGACCCAATCTATAAAACTATATCAATAATTATATCGCACACACACATGCTGTAAAAAAAATAAAAAAAAACAGTACCAGAATAGCTGTATTTTATCAATCCACTTTAAAAAATACGTCATAAAAGAGATCAAAAAGTCATATACATACAAAACTTGGTATCAATAGAAACTACACATCTTCCCGCAAAAAATAAGCCCAAAACCAGCTCCGTCGCGCAAAAGATGAGAACGCTATGGATCTTGCAATGCGGCGACAGTTTTTGTGGGTTTTTGCTAGGAAGATAGTTTCTATTGCGCCAAAGTCATAATAGTTAAAAAAAACCTACACAAATGTGGTATCGCCGTAACCGTAGTGACCCAGAGAATACATGTATTATGTTATTCTATCGGAGGTCGCTGAGGGGTTGGGGCAGAGTGTGGGGTCAGTCCCGGCCAGTCCCCTCACCAGCGATCGTCGTTATTACCAGTATAACAGCGGCCACCGGTAACAGACATTGCCAGCGCAGCTGAACGCTTTCATCTCTTCTCACCGTGAATCCACAGTGAGAGGAGATGAGAACATGTCCCCCCCCTGTCCCCAGAATTAACCCTAGTGACCTGGTCACTGACCCTCCCCTCCCAGGAGGGCCATCTGATCCAAGATGGCCGCCACCTTCACTGTGAGCAGACTCTGTTCACAGTGATGGATTCCTAAAAATGATCAAAGCTTCATTCTCTCCACCACCGGAGGTGCATGGGGCAATGATCGGTGACCACCCGGTGTGGTCCCAGTACAAGCGATCAGCGGTATATACTATATACCACTGATCGCTTGTTCCAAATGGTACCGGCACTTTTTTACGCCTGTCACCAAAGTCAAGTGCCCTGGATTACCTGTAACCACCCCGGATTACCTGTAACCACCCCAGATTACCTGGAACCACCCCAGATTACCTGTAATCACCCCAGATTACCTGTAAAAACCCCAGATTGCCGTCACCACCCCAGATTGCCTGTAACCACCCTAGATTGTCAGTAATCTACCCAGATTGTCCGTATCCACTCCAGATTGCCCGTATCCACCCCAGACAGCCCATAACCATCCCAGACAGCCCATAACCATCCCAGACAGCCCATAACCACCCCAGATTGCCCATAACCACCCCAGATTGCCCCTCACCACCCCAGATTGCCCCTCACCACCCCAGATTGCCCGACATTACCCCAGATTGCCATCACCACCCCAGATTGCCCATCACCACCCCAGATTGCCTGTCACTACCCCAGATTGCCTGTCACTACCCCAGATTGCCCGTAATCTCCCCAGATTGCCCGTATCCCCCCCAGATAGCCCATAACCATTCCAGACAGCCCATAACCACCACAGATTGCCCGTAACCACCCCAGATTGCCACAGACTGCCTGTAACTACCCAAATTGCCTGTAACCACCACACCCCAGATAGTCAGTGAACACCACCAGATTGCCCGTCACCACCCCAGATAGCCAGTGAACACCCCCAGATTGCCCATCACCACCCCAGATAGCAGTAACCACCCCTAGATAGTCAGTAAACACCCAAGATTGCCCATAACCACCCCATACAGCCCGTAACCACCCCAGACTGCCTGTGACCACCCCAGATTGACCGTAACCACCCCAGATTGGCACAGACTGCTCGTAACCACCCCAGATTGCCCATAACCCCACCAGATTGCCTGTTGCCACCTCAGATAGCCAGTAAACACCCCCAGGATTGTACATTACCACCCCAGATAACCAGTAAACACCCACATATTGCCTGTAACTAAAATGACACTCCTTCTTTTCTGAGCCCGGCTGTGTGCCCATACAGTGGTTTATGCCCACATATGGGGCACCATTGTACTCTGGATAACCTCCGTTACAAATGTTGGGGTGCTTTTTCTCCCCTGTTCCTAGTGAAATTGAGAAATTTTAAACAAACAAACATGTTATTGGAAAAATTAAATTTTTTTCATTTTTACGGTCTAGTTTTGAATACTTTCCTCCAATACCTGTGGGGTCAAAATGGTCACCACACCCCAAGATGAATTCCTTGAGGGGTGCACTTTCCAAAATGGGGTGACTTTTGGGGGGTTCTATTCTGCGGACACTACAGGGGCTCTGCAAACCCACCTGGCGCTCAGAAACTTCTTCAGCAAAATCTGAACTGGAAAAGCTAATTGGCGCTCCTTCCTTCTGAGCCCGGCTGTGTGCCCATACAGGGGTTTATGCCCACATATGGGGTACCATTGTACTCAGGAGATCCTGCATTACAAAATTTGGGGTGCTTTTTCTCTCATGTTTATTATGAAAATGAGATACTTTAATCTTAACAAATATATTATTGGAAAACTTCTATTTTCCATTTTTTTTCCGGCCTAATTGTGAATACTTTCCTCCAGCCCCTGTAGGGTTAAAATGCTCATTATACCCCTAGATTAATTCTTTAAGGTGTCTTGTTTCCAAAATGGGGTCACTTATGGGGGTTTCCAGTATACAAGCCTCCTAAATCAACTTAAAAAAAGAACTGGTCCCTAAAAAAATCAGTTTTGGAAATTTCATGAAAATGTGATAATTTGCTGATAAATTTCTAAGCCCCGTAACACCCTAAAAAAGTGAAATATGTTACGAAATGAAGCCAGAATAAAGAGGACATATCGGTAATGTGACTTAGTAACTAAATTTTGTCATGTGCCTTTTTTTTTAGAAGCAAGAATTTCAAAGTTCATAAAGTGCAAAATTTTCAAATTTTTCATTATATTTTTGACGTTTTTCACAAAAAACCACAAGACAGTGACCAAATTTTGCCACTAACATAAAGTACCAAGTGTTACGAAAAAAACAATCTCAGAATCGCTAGCATACGTTAAAGCATCACTGAGCTATAAGCGCATAAAGTGAGACAGGTCAGATTTTGAAAAATGAGCCTGGTCATTAAGCCAAACAGGCCCGGTCCCTAAGGGGTTAACACTATGCAGTGTAAGGCTATGTTCACACTACGTATATTTGAGGCTGTATAGCAACCAAAACCAGGAGTGGATTGAAAACACAGAAAGGATCTGTTAATATAATGTTGTAATTGAGTGGATGGCCGTCATTTAATGGCAAATATTTGCTGTTATTTTAAAACAACGGCCGTTATATTGAAATAATGGCCGTTATTTACCGTTATATGACGGCCATCCACTCAATTTCAACATTATGTGGACAGAGCCTTTCTGTGTTTTTAATCCACTCCTGGTTTTGGTTGCTATGAGGACCTGACATGAGGACCAAATACAGCCTCAAATATACATAGTGTGAACCCAGTTAACCCTTTAAGGACAGAGCAAATTTCGATTTTTGCGTTTTAGTTTTTTCCTCCTTGTGCTTAAAAGGTCATAGCACTTGCATTTTTCCACCTAGAGACCCACATGAGCCCTTATTTTTTGCGTCACTAATTGTACTTTGCAATGACGGCTGAATTTTTGCATAAAGTACACTGCGAAACCAGAAAAAATTCAAAGTGTGGTGAAATGAAAAAAAACCGCATTTTGTTTATTTGGGGGAAATGTGTTTTTACGCCATTCGCCCTGGGGTAAAACTGACTTGTATATATGTTCCTCAAGTCGTTACGATTACTATGATATATAACATGTATAACTTATATTGTATCGGATGGCCTGTAAAAAATTTAAACCATTGTCAACAAATAAACGTCACTTAAAACCGCTCCATTCCCCGGCTTATAGCGCTTTTATCCTTTGGTCTATGGGGCTGTGTCAGGTGTAATTTTTTGCGCCATGATGTGTTCTTTCTATCGGTACCTTGATTGCGCATATACGACTTTTGATCGCTTTTTATTACATTTTTTCTGGATTTGATGCGACCAAAAATGCGCAATTTTGCACTTTGGGATTTTTTTGCGCTGACGCCGTTTACCGTGCGAGATCAGGAATGTGATTAATTAATAGTTCGGGCGATTACGCACGCGGCGATAGCAAACATGTTTATTTATTTATTTATTTATTTACTTTTATTTATAACCTGGGAAAAGGGGGGGTGATTCTTTTATTAGGGGAGGGGATTTTACTAATAATGACACTTTTTTTTTAACTTTAACACTTATACTAGAAGCCCCCCTGGGGTTAGGGTTATTCCCTCCCTGGGGTTAGGGTTATTCCCCCTGGGGTTAGGGTTATTCCCCCCCTGGGTTAGGGTTATTCCCCCTGGGGTTAGGTTATTCCCCCCTGGGGTTAGGGTTATTCCCCCCCTGGGGTTAGGGTTATTCCCCCTGGGGTTAGGGTTATTCCCCCCTGGGGTTAGGGTTATTCCCCCCTGGGGTTAGGGTTATTCCCCCCTGGGGTTAGGGTTATTCCCCCCTGGGGGACTTCTAGTATAAGTGCACTGATCTCTCATAGATATGCTGCAGAGATCCATGAGATCGGCACTCGTTTGCTTTCAGCTGCTGCAGCCGGAAGTAAACGAGTGCCGAGCCGGGGACGGCGCCATCTTGGAGCGGTCCCCGGCCGGCTTCATTTACGGAGATCGCTCCTCCAGGATAACATCCCGGGGGAGCGATCTCCGCCACTAGACACCAGGGAGATGCTGGATCCGGTAATCGGATGCAGCTGTCATGTTTGACAGCTGCATCTGATTACTGTATTAGCGGGCACGGCGATCGGACCGTGCCCGCTAATACCTACGGTCCCGGGCTACACGCGGCACCCGGGACCGGCGCGGTTCAGAGCGGGCCGCCGCGCGGCCCCGCTCTGAACTCCCTTACCGGCATCAGGGCGTAAATTTACGCCCGATGTCGTTAAGGGGTTAAAGCATAACTGTCATATTTTTTTTTATTGCAGGAATCAGTAGTATAAGCGATTTTAAGAAACTCTGTAATAGGTTTCATCAGCCAAAAAGCCTCCTTCTTTACTCAAGAAGCAATCTCCCAGCCTCCCCCCCTGACTTCTTATCTGTGCATTATCAGGCAAACACGTCTTCATTACAGAGAAGCCAGTGAAGACGGCTCTGCTCTCTCCATTGTAAGCCTATGAAGGGGGAGGGGCCGAGGAGATGAGGGAGCAGGAAGAGGTGACATGAAGGTCAGCTGTTTGTAGACTCTCTGGGCCCCTAAACCGCAGGATTCTGCGGTCAGAAAGGTCAGTGCTTATCTATTACTGAGAGAAGATTGCAGGGTGTTGTTGTTGGCAGGACTGCTCTGTGCTCACTCACTCCTAACAGCCCCTCCCCTCTCCATAGCCACATAATGGAGACAGAAATCCTGCTTCTTCTGCAGTGAGGGGGGAGGCTGGGAGATTGCTTTTTCACTACAGAAGGAAACTCTTTTAGTACATAAAACCTATTACAGAGTTTCTTAAAATCGCTTGTACTGTTGATATTTAATGTTTTCAGAAAAATGACCCTGAAATGACAGTTAAGCTTTAAGCTTCCTCTAGAGAGGACAAGTCAGGATCATCCTAACCCACGCTGTGGACAAGGAGAGACACGGTGCAGGACAGTATCCACAAAGAAGTAAGGAACTGATCCGAATAGAGCAAAGTTGCTAGAAGCCTATGAACTCTATCTCGTAGCACGGGTGTCATCAGAGAACTCTGGCCACTCATCACAGGTAACAAGGTCGGGGGCTTGTGTCACCCTCTAGGACGGGTCACCCGACACTGGTGGCAATAGGTGGTTCATTTCGACAAGAGTCAAAACATGGGCACAAATTCTCTCTCTTCTCTCAAGTTTTCTTCTATTTCTACCTCTGAAGTAGCGGCAGAGCACAGTACTACTTGGGTTGGGACATCCTTCTCTCGACATTCTCCTCTCTGCTCTTCTGATCCTCTCTTCTACTACTCATCACGCAACTCAGTCAGCACGACTGTATCATTCCTTCTATTCTCAGTACAGATCTGAACTCTACAGTATTAAGTAACCTATCAAGTGTAAAGTATTGTATCAAGGCAAAGCTTCAGAGTAAACCAGATAATATTTATGCTTAGGCTGAGTTCACACTACATTTTTGCAATCCATTTTTTGCAAAAAAAAACGGATGAAAAAGTATTAAAAAGAATGGATGCATATGTGTGCGTCCGTTCTTCCATTGAATTCCATTATTAAAAAAAAACATAAAATTGGATGTTTTTTTTTTTTACGGACACAAAAATGAGGTCAACTACGTTTTTGTGCATGTTAAAAAAACGGATCTGTTTTTTCCATACGTTTTTCATCCGTTTTTTTTTCTCCAAAAAACGGATTGAAAAACGTAGTGTAAAGACACTCTGTGATTCCTCATCAAGCACCGACACAGCACACACCTTCCTTGGGACATCTCCCCTTTCTGTGGGTACCATAGTCTGGTGGGTCACTACTCCACTCCGGACCACCGTGATAATTGTCCAAGGGACCCTGCAACAGCCCGGCAGGTCACTGACCACTGGGGAACATGGTATAGTCAGCCCATTAAAACAAAAGCAGGTGTGCCACCATACCTGTGTGCTCAACCGGCACTGGCATCATGACAGATTACCATCACTGGGCCCAGCTGTATCTCGGCCAACCATAGACCTGGCGTCACACCTAACCATCTGGCAAGTGACCGTCCGTCTGTCCCTGCTCACCGGTGGGGCAGTCACAACAGTTGTGTTCCCGCCACCAGACTGAAAGAGGACGGGGGGGATGCGACAGGCCATGTGCAGAGGTTGTAGATGGAGTCTATATGTAATCGGTCTGGGGTAACCATGGTAATGGCCGCTGATATCCAGGCCACAGCTAGACAGGCCGGAGGACCGGGGGGGGGGTGACAGGCCATGTGCGGAGGTTGTAGATGGAGTCTATATGTAATCGTCTGGGGTAACCAGGGAGTTCTGGGATGCGAGCGCTGCCGGGGATAAGACGCGACACCACCCGGCAGCCGTGCAGCAGCCGGGGACAGACCAGGAGGAGAGAGGATCAACCTGGGAGCGCGTTGTCAGGTGAGTTAAGTTTTGTTTTTTATCAGCCTGCAGGGTGGGGGGAAAGAGGGGGGCATCTATGAGGGTGTGGGGGGGGGGGGAAGGGGACCATCTATGAGGGTGGGGGGGGGAAAAGGGGACCATCTATGAGGGTGGGGGGGAAAGGAGACCATCTATGAGGATGGGGGGGGGAAAGGGGACCATCTACGAGGGGGGGGGGGGAGGGGACCATCTATGAGGGTGGGGGGGGAAAGGGGACCATCTATGAGGGTGGGGGGGGGAAAAGGGGACCATCTATGAGGGTGGGGGGGAAGGAGACCATCTATGAGGATGGGGGGGGGGAAAGGGGACCATCTATGAGGGTGGGGGGGGGGAGGAGACCATCTATGAGGGGGGGGGGGAAAGGGGACCATCTACGAGGGGGGGGGGGGGGAAAGGGGACCATCTATGAGGGTGGGGGGAAAGGAGGGGGCCATCTATGAGGGTGGGGGGGGGGGAAAGGGGACCATCTATGAGGGTGGGGGGGGGAAAGGGGACCATCTATGAGGGTGGGGGGGAAGGAGACCATCTATGAGGGTGGGGGGGGGGGGGGGAAAGGGGACCATCTATGAGGGTGGGGGGGGGAGGAGACCATCTATGAGGGGGGGGGGAAAGGGGACCATCTATGAGGGTGTGGGGGAAAAGAGGGACCATCTATAAAGGGGGGGAATAAAGGGGACCATCTATAAGGGAGAGGGGACCATCCATAAGGGAGGGTGAGGAGAGAGGTGCCATCTATAAGGGAGGGGGTAGAGGGTGCCATCTATAAGGGGAGGGGGTAGAGGGGGCCATCTATAAGGGAGGTGGTAGAGGGGGCCATCTATAAGGGAGGTGGTAGAGGGGGCCATCTATAAGGGAGGTGGTAGAGGGGACCATCCATAAGGGAGGACATACTACTATGTGGGGACAAGACAGAGTTGAACAAACACTGGAGACACAAGGAAAGGAAACACAAAAGGCAACAAATACTGCTGCAGTGTCCCAGAACCGCCCTTCTCATGCTCGCACTTGTGTTATAGCCAGTTCTGTTCTGGAGGGCTATGGTCCGCTGCGGGCTGTGTGTATTGTGTTGCCCTTCTCGGTGTTCGGATCTGCTATTCCATTCATTTCTTGTATATCTATTCAGGTATCGGTGCATGGTGGTGTTATGTCGCCCCACGGTGTTCGAGTGTGGTGCTTCTCATGTATATTTCTCTGTGTATGCCTAGTGGTGTGATGATGCAGTGGCTGGATGTCGCGTGACTGCCCCTGCTTCCATGGTAACTCCAATGGTCATCAAGCTTTGGCTTGGGTTACCATGTGACTTCCTGATCTACCTCAGTCTATCTCCTGCCCCAGAGGGGATAGGATGTGTTGCTCTGCTGCTCCTGTGCAGTCGAGTCTTGTCCTCCACCTTCAGGAGACAAGTTATGTGTCTGTCCTCTCTCCCTGCTAAGAGAGAGGCCTGCGTGTGCTCTGCTGCTCCAGTCCGCTGGCTGTGTTCCTGTCTCAAGTCTCAAGATTCTCATCTAGGTGCCGTTCTTGGGTCATTTTTCTCATTATCTTCTCTAATAATCAACAGCAAGTATCTCATTCAAGTCTCATTCCACCCAGCATCTCATCTTCAGTATCACTACTACTCCCATCATTCAGCACGTTACTCTCACAGCCTATTGCAGCATCACCCATTACTCTGCCTTATCCAAGTCTGCCTTATACCCAGTTGCATCCGGAGAGACTGTTGCTACTAGTTACCACCGTTACAATAAATATACAACTACCGTTGTTTCTGAACCTTGGCATTGGTGTGATAATTGGTGCCCTGACTAAGGACAACGAGGAATCGCATGCCCAGTATTCCCGCATGGTCAGGAGCCCGGTTTCCAGCTGTATCACCCTCGTGCCTACACCGTGACAACGCTATGCCCTACAGCTGCCCCGGTTCCTGCCTGTTAGCACCATCTATACTGTGGAGTGGCCCCTAGGGGCCTGGGGCATCGCATTTGGCATCACGAACAGGATAAAAACTGCGTTGTGCCCGCTCCAACTATTCCCCAGAGGCGCACTACAACTCCCAGAGACTTTGCACCTGTCACGCTGTGGCCCAGGAAGGGGTTAAGGCCGTATTTCCCAGGTACTCGCGCGCCGCTCACGTTCCACCCCCCGGCCCTCCAGCTATTATCTCCGTTGCCGGGGAAAGAAGATTTCGGCTGCACCTGTCGGAAGTTGCCAGGCCCAGCTTCCGCCCGCTCCACCGCTGTCTTCTGTAAGCCTGCCGCTCCTGTGTCTGGTCAGCTCCGCTCACTGCCAATCATCCAGACCACTCGGGCCAGCTTATCCAGGGATCCCGTCTGCTGCGCTGGGATAGTCAGATAAGTGAAAGTCCCCCATCATGTCCAGCTCGGATGATGATGCCGTCGGCGGGTCAAACAGTCCACCGTCCTCATTCGCTGCCGGACCCGCTCCTCCAGCTGCCCCCCCTGCATCTGCTAGTGCTGCCGGAGTGCCGTTTTTCATTGGGCCCAATGTCACGGCGCCGCGACCTCCTCCTGCCCCATGCAGCTGCCGGCGTCCCTGTGCAGGGACCCGGCGCTGCTGCTAGTTCGGCCCCTGGGGGCGCCTCACCTCTCCTCCGCTCCTGTCTCCATCTGTGCCGGCCGGCACGCGCGTCCCCGCCTCCTAGGGCGCGCGCGCGCCGGCTGTCTCAGATTTAAAGGGCCAGTCCGCCCTTAATTGGTTAATTGCACCTATCACTCCCTATAAATCCCAGCATGCCCTGTCCCTTGTGTTGGAGCCTCTACATGCTTCCCATAGCGTTTGGCCCAGCCCCCTGTTGTTCCTGATTCCTGTCCGCTACCTGGTCCCTAGTCCTTGTTCCTGGTTCCTGCTCCCCTGTTACTCCATTGCTCCTGTGTTCAGCCTGTCACCTGCGGTTACGTCTACAGACCTCTGCCAGCACCATCTCCTGCCTACTGCTCCTGCCACGCCTCGCCTGCCGTCACCAGCAACCAAGCCAGGGGTAGCGACCTGGGGGTCGCCTGCCGCAGCAAGTCCATCCCGCCTTGCGGCGGGCTCTGGTGAAAACCATTGACCCCTTAGACTCCGCTCCCTGGTGAGGTTAGTGCCATCGCTGGTGACAGTCCAGTGGATCCACTAGTCCAGGCGTTACACCCAATCACCTGCCCAGCTATAAGGGAGAGCCCCACATCTTGGCTGCTTTTAAGGAAAAAATTTCTCGTACTCTTGAACTGGTTTCTCTCTCTCCTACTCAGCAGGTACAACTCCTACTCGGACAATTAGAAGGTCCTGCTGCTGAGGAGGTCCGGTCATGGCCTGCTACGGAGAAAGCCGGGGTGCAGCAGATTCTTGATCGCCTCAGGAGAGAGTTTGAGGTGCAGTCCCCCACAGAAATTCGCCTCCAGTTCTATGGTCGGCGCCAGAAATCAGGTGAGACCCTGAGAGACTATGCCCTTGCCCTCCAGTCTGCCTATCGGGCCCTACAAGAGGTGGATGTCAGTGACCCCTCTGCAGCAGAAAATATAATCATAAACCGCTTCATAGAGGGCATAGACTCTAGGCTCATTCAAATCCAGTTGCGCATGTTGGCTGCGCAGAACCCTAATATTGTCCTTCCTGGATTTCAAAACCCTGGCTCTGAGGGTAATCGGAACTGACTCCCCCTGCCATAACTGTCCCCCGACCTCGAGTCAGCCAGTACTGACAGGTGTGACCCCTGGGCCTGTCACCACGCCTTCTATTTCATCTGTCCAAGCTGTCCAGGCCGTACAAGCTTCTCTCACTAGCCCCCCGGCTACTCCTGACCTCCTTACTCAAGTAGTCAGCTCTCTTTGTCAAGCCATCAAAGAACTAAAGGGGACTTCATCCACCTCCTCCTCTCACTCTACTTTCAGCCAGGCCCTGTCTCTAGAGTCACCTCCCGGGCACCCACGCTCTGACCTATCCATACCCCACAGGGCCACACCTCGAGAGCGGCCCTACTGTGACTACTGTCGGCGACATGTATCCAAACAGTCCCACGCTCCTTGGTGGGATGCCCTCAACATCGGGGATGCCAACACCCCAATCGAGTATATCCAGGGGGTACTCAAAGTTGCCAAGTGCCATCACGAGGCCTTCAGCAAGCATTCACTTGACTTTGGTAAAACTGGTCTGGTCCAACATCGAATTAATACCAAGATCATCCTCCTATCAAGGAGAAGCACCGACCTATCCCGCCTGCCAGCTACCAGCAGGTGAAGAAACTGCTCCAGGAAATGAAGGACACCAACGTCATCCAGGAGAGCCAAAGTCCGTGGGCTGCCCCTATCGTTCTCGTCAAAAAGAAGGATGGCAACATCAGATTCTGTGTTGACTACTGGAAGCTGAACACCATTACTCACAAGGATGCCTATCCGCTGCCTCGCATAGAGGAATCTATTGCTGCTCTGGAGTCAGCCGCCTACTTCTCAACATTGGACCTCACCAGTGGGTATTGGAAGGTGCCCATGGCCCCGGAAGACCGAGAGAAGACAGCATTTACTACTACCATGGGACTCTATGAGTTCACAAGTATGCCGTTTGGGCTCTGCAATGCCCCCGCCACATTTCAGCGGTTAAAGGAGAGGTGCCTCGGTCACGTCAACTTCCAAAGTGTATTGCTCTACCTGGATGACGTCATTGTCTATTCCCGCACTTATGAGGACCATATTTATCACTTATCCGAAGTGTTCCAAGTCCTCATTGATCATGGCCTCAAGATCAAACCGTCATGTTCATTCAGCCACATCTACCTCAACTTGTGGTTCGCCGAGGTCGGCTCATTTCTAGTAGGGAGGTATGCAGTGTCCCAGAACAGCCCTTCTCATGCTCGCACTTGTGTTATAGCCAGTTCTGTTCTGGAAAGCTATGGTCCGCTGCGGGCTGTGTGTATTGTGTTGCCCTTCTCAGTGTTCGGATCTGCTATTCCATTCATTTCTTGTATATCTATTCAGGCATCGGTGCCTGGTGGTGTTATGGTGCCCCCGGGTGTTCAAGTGTGGTGCTTCTCATGTATATTTCTCTGTATATGCCTAGTGGTGTGATGGTGCAGTGGCTGGATGTCGTGTGACTGCCCCTGCTTCCATGGTAACTCCAATGGTTGTCGAGCTTTGGCTGGGGTTACCATGTGACTTCCTGTTCTACCTCAGTCTATCTCCTACCCCAGAGGGGATAGGGTGTGTTGCTCTGCTGTTCCTGTTCAGTCTAGTCTTGTCCTCCACCTTCAGGAGACAAGTGTGTCTGTCCTCTCTCCCTGCTAAGAGAAAGGCCTGCGTGTGCTCTTCTTCAGTCATTCTTCAGTTCCTCCCATCATCATATTCTCTAATCATCAACAGCAAGTATTTCATTCAAGTCTCATTCCGCCCAGCATCTCAGCTTCGGTTTCACTACTACTCCCATCATTCATCAAGCTACTCTCACAGCGACTTCACTGCGCTGAGCGCTTTCGCTGGCGGCCGGCGGTGTTGTCGTTTGGCCGGTCTCCCTGAGTTCAGCGATCTGTTTCTCTTATGGCTCTACTAGGCATTGCTCCCACCTAGCCAGAATCCTGCTCCACACTGATGAGGGGCAACACCCCGAAACAGCTGTATGTGGATGGTTACCTAGCCTTGGTTTATCCCTTGTCATTACACTGACTTATAGGGCCACTTAATATGGTGGTTTTGGTGGTTTCCTAACAGGAGCTGCCCCTTGGCTGGGTCCTTCCCGGAGGGATATCTGGCTAGTCCTGTGTTTTGAGACTCTTCAATGAGGCTCCACGGGCTCCTCTTTTGCACTCTCACAGCCTATTGCAGCCTTACCCATTACTCTGCCTTATCCAGGATTGCCTTATACCCGGTTGCATCCGGAGAGACCGTTGCTACTAGTTACCACCGTTACAATAAATATACAACTACCGTTGTTTCTGAACCTTGGCATTGGTGTGATCATTGGTGCCCTGACTAAGGACAACGAAGAATCGCATGCCCAGTATTCCCGCATGGTCAGGAGCCCGGCTTCCAGCTGTATCACCCTCGTGCCTACACCGTGACCACATTATCCTACAGCTGCCCCGGTTCCTGCCTGTTAGCACCATCTACACTGCGGAGTGGCCCCTAGGGGCCTGGGGCATCGCACTGCGAGGTCTTGAGGTGAACTGGCTCAAATAAATCTGAAGGCATCTGAAGAAAACTGGCTCAAATAATCTTCCCAGTTGTAGATATAATAATACTGCAATGAAAAATAGAATATTTTATAGAAAAATACACTCCTGTATAAACTATACTTTCTCTGAGGGATGTGGGCGGACTTCTTTCACTCAGAGGAGGAGAAACTATCTGACACTAATACAAGAGAAAATATAGTGTTTTTTTCCAGTGGAGGCGCTCTACTCTGAGTGGAGACAAGGTTCTTCGCCTCGGTTCTATTCTGAGTGGAGGCAAGGTTCTTCGCCTCGGTTCTATTCTGAGTGGAGGCAAGGTTCTTCGCCTCGGTTCTATTCTGAGGCTCTCAGGGACCTTTTTCTTACTCAGAGGAGGAAATACACAAATACCCTTGGTACGACTGGAAGTGCTACATAGAAGTAGGTGCATCACTAGAATAAGTGCAATAATAACCTGTTGATATCCCATAATCATAAAAAGTACTTTGGGGAAAAATGGGTAAGTGTCTCTGTTAGGTGGAGTCTCTTTTAGGCAATTAGACCATTGTCCATGTAAAAGGCTCCGGGACGGGCACTAGAGAATGGGACAGGCACTAGAGAATGGGACAGGCACTAGAGAATGGGACAGGCAGTAGAAAATGGGACAGGCACTAGAGAATGGGACAGGCACTAGAGAATGGGACAGGCACTAGAGAACGGGACAGGCACTAGAGAATGGGACAGGCACTAGAGAATGGGACAGGCACTAGAGAATGGGACAGGAACTAGAGAATGGGACAGGAACTAGAGAATGGGACAGGCAGTAGAGAATGGGACAGGCACTAGAGAACGGGACAGGCACTAGAGAATGGGACAGGCACTAGAGAATGGGACAGGCACTAGAGAATGGGACAGGAACTAGAGAATGGGACAGGCAGTAGAGAATGGGACAGGCACTAGAGAATGGGACAGGCACTATAGAATAGGACAGGCAGTAGAGAACGGGACAGGCACTAGAGAATGGGACAGGAACTAGAGAATGGGACAGGCAGTAGAGAATGGGACAGGCACTAGAGAATGGGACAGGCACTAGAGAATGGGACAGGCACTAGAGAATGGGACAGGCACTAGAGAATGGACAGGACTAGAGAATGGGACAGGCACTAGAGAATGGGACAGGCACTAGAGAATGGGACAGGCACTAAAGAATGGGACAGGCACTAGAGAACGGGACAGGCACTAGAGAACGGGACAGGCACTAGAGAATGGGACAGGCACTAGAGAATGGGACAGGCAGTAGAGAATGGGACAGGCACTAGAGAATGGGACAGGCAGTAGAGAATGGGACAGGCACTAGAGAATGGGACAGGCAGTAGAGAATGGGACAGGCACTAGAGAATGGGACAGGAACTAGAGAATGGGACAGGCAGTAGAGAATGGGACAGGCACTAAAGAATGGGACAGGCACTAGAGAACGGGACAGGCAGTAGAGAACGGGACAGGCACTAGAGAACGGGACAGGCACTAGAGAAGGGACAGGCACTAGAGAATGGGACGGGCACTAGAGAATGGGACAGGCACTAGAGAATGGGACAGGAACTAGAGAATGGGACAGGCACTAGAGAATGGGACAGGCAGTAGAAAATGGGACAGGCACTAGAGAATGGGACAGGCACTAGAGAATGGGACAGGCACTAGAGAATGGGACAGGCAGTAGAGAATGGGACAGGCACTAGAGAATGGGACAGGCAGTAGAGAATGGGACAGGCACTAGAGAATGGGACAGGCACTAAAGAATGGGACAGGCACTAGAGAATGGGACAGGCACTAGAGAATGGGACAGGCAGTAGAGAATGGGACAGGCACTAGAGAATGGGACAGGCAGTAGAGAATGGGACAGGCACTAGAGAATGGGACAGGCAGTAGAGAATGGGACAGGCACTAGAGAATGGGACAGGCAGTAGAGAATGGGACAGGCACTATAGAATGGGACAGGCACTAGAGAATGGGACAGGCAGTAGAGAATGGGACAGGCAGTAGAGAATGGGACAGGAACTAGAGAATGGGACAGGCAGTAGAGAATGGGACAGGAACTAGAGAATGGGACAGGCACTAGAGAATGGGACAGGCAGTAGAGAATGGGACGGGCACTAGAGAATGGGACAGGCACTAGAGAATGGGACAGGAACTAGAGAATGGGACAGGCAGTAGAGAATGGGACAGGCACTAAAGAATGGGACAGGCAGTAGAGAACGGGACAGGCAGTAGAGAACGGGACAGGCACTAGAGAACGGGACAGGCACTAGAGAACGGGACAGGCACTAGAGAATGGGACGGGCACTAGAGAATGGGACAGGCACTAGAGAATGGGACAGGAACTAGAGAATGGGACAGGCACTAGAGAATGGGACAGGCAGTAGAAAATGGGACAGGCACTAGAGAATGGGACAGGCAGTAGAGAATGGGACAGGCACTAGAGAATGGGACAGGCAGTAGAGAATGGGACAGGCACTAGAGAATGGGACAGGCAGTAGAGAATGGGACAGGCACTAGAGAATGGGACAGGCACTAGAGAACGGGACAGGCAGTAGAGAACGGGACAGGCACTAGAGAACGGGACAGGCACTAGAGAACGGGACAGGCACTAGAGAATGGGACAGGCACTAGAGAATGGGACAGGCACTAGAGAATGGGACAGGCACTATAGAACAGTACAATAACCTGAGTGTCCATCAGCACATGGCTGGATTGTGCAGGGAGCTTGGTCAGAAGGACAAGGTGCGAACCTTAAAGTGTCACTGTCGTGAATTTTTTTTTTTTGCAGAAATCAATAGTCCTGGCGATTTTAAGAAACTTTGTAATTGGGTTTATTATCCGAAAAATGCATTTTATCATGAAAAAGCAGTTTGAAGCTCTCCCCCCTGTCTTCATTGTTCTCCTATGGAGAGAGCTAAAGAAAAGACCAAAACAGGACAACAAAGAGTTAATCTACAAATCCCTCACGGGATATCTCCTGTGACAGTCACCAGTGACCTCCCTGACCTCGGATTACAGCTGTCACCCAGCTCCGTGCCTGTAATCCTCTGTTCTCTGCTCTCTGCTGCCGGCTAACTCCCTCCTTCCTTCTCCCCCCTCCCCTCTCCATAGAGCAGACAGGGGACGTCTCCTGCAACAAGTCACAATTTTCAGATTTTTCAGAGTGGATGAAAAAGAGGAAGGAGGGGGGGGGGGGGACCTGGGAAAAGGCTTTTTACATGCAGATAATGGCAGATTTGGCTAATAAACCCAATTACAAAGTTTCTTAAAATCGCCTGGACTATTGATTTCTGTAAAAAAAAAAAAAACGACAGTGACTCTTTAAACATTGCGTATAAACTTTAATCACACAAGAACCTGAACAGAGCAGAACCGTCTAACCCGCAGGGCCGAGCTCCGGGCGGGAGCCTCAATAGGAGGCCGCGGACTCCCCAGCAGGTTTCTTCTTCTGCCATGGGTAGCGAACAGTTGGAGGGCCAGAAGAAGAGGCATCCCTAGGGGTAGTGGTGACCACGATGCTAGGGGTTACCATGGTGACAGGGGAGATTATAGGAGCCACATGATATGTCACTGTGGTGGTGGAGGAAGCGGCTTTAGCCACCGCAGCGGAAGTAGCAGACAGAACCAATGCGCGGGTGGAAGCTGCAGCTCCGGAGACAGTATGGAGAGATCCCAAGGTAAAGTCCTGCCAGTCCTTGTCCCAATCCTCTGAAGGGGTTGGCAGGAAGTACAGCCTTCTTAGGCCTAGTCACAGCTGCAGCCCAGGGACCTTTCTGACCCCCCACCAGGGTATATTCCACAATTTCCCCAGGGGTGAGGTGATTCATGTAGCCCGGCTGGTACTCCCCCATGACAGCCCGGCGATTGACTAATACCAGGAGGCCGGTGTATGAGTCCATCACCAAGCCATAACCCCGCTTCTTATCAAACTTAGTGACGGTGCCCCTCCTTCTCTCCAGGGGGGCTTCATCCGGCCAGGGTCGCTCCAACTTACGGATAAAGAGCCGCTCGGACGCAGCATCCGACTCCACGTAAGGAGTGTAAGGGTGATCCCACAGAGGAGCATACATGGGATAGGGCACCCGCGGAGGTGGTGGCCTTGCTAGGCCGGCTTGGCCGGAGTGGGTGTCACTGGCCACAGCGGCGGTAGCTGTAGCGGCAGTCGCCCTTGTGTCAGCAGCTTTAGTCGCTGGAGGTAAAGCGGCAAGGGCCTGGCGAATCTCCTCCACTAACATCACTATCTAGGGCTCGTCCCGGAATACCCACTGAGGCAGTGGTGGCGAGTCACACTCTGGAGGTCGCCATAGGCCGGTAACTTTGGAGGCCTTAACTGGATTCCCCTCTTTAGGGCTGAGGGCCGTGGATGCCCTCTGGTGAGACGGATCCGCCGGTGGAGAAGGTCAGGTCGGGCTCGCTGGAACGGCTCCGGGGAAGGACTGGTGTCGGATGACGGTCCCCCGTCTGGGTCAGCGCAGAGTGGAGTGGAAGCCCAGGTGGAACCTGTGTCGTCTGACGCAACGGAGCCCCAGCTGGAGTCGCTGTCCGGAGGTAGCGGAGCTAGGACACAGGCCGGGTCCAGTTCCGGTAGGCTTAATTACT
Source organism: Dendropsophus ebraccatus (assembly GCA_027789725.1). Classification (NCBI taxonomy): domain Eukaryota; kingdom Metazoa; phylum Chordata; class Amphibia; order Anura; family Hylidae; genus Dendropsophus; species Dendropsophus ebraccatus. The sequence continues at coordinate 1,217,719 of JAQFWZ010000067.1, read as the reverse complement.
ATATATGAAATATTAAGGTAGCTTTATAAAATATAATTTTTTAATTTTATTTATATATATAATCATGTCCATAGGTAGATAGTAACAATCCCGCAATATTATTTATATAGACCGGGTTAATCATAATGATATTCACTCTGGGCGTGCGCACTGGTCACTGACGCCGGCGTTGTATCCGGGAGGCCTCAACATCCGATGTGCGCAGGCCCGTGACGTCATTGTTGCGGTCATGCGCACTCGGGGTGAGCCGCCTGCCCGGATGTGACACGGCCTCCGTTTACGGCTTGGTGCGCCGCGGGCCCGGAAATGTGGGTACGTTAATTAAGATCTAGGTATATATAAGGGGGTAGTTCCCTGAGGAAGATAACGAAACGTACGTCGGGACGGCAGCTGGGTGAGTGCAATAGTATTGGACGGTAATAGCAGCTGAGCTTATATCTGTATCTAATCCCTTCCCATGTGTGATACTGTCTGTAATCCGCTGTATCTAATCCCTCCCCATGTGTGATACTGCCTGTGCTCTGCTGTATCTAATCCCTTCCTGTGTGATACTGCCTGTGCTCTGCTGTATCTAATCCCTTCCCATGTGTGATACTGTCTGTGCTCTGCCGTATCTAATCCCTTCCCATGTGTGATACTGTCTGTAATCCGCTGTATCTAATCCCTCCCATGTGTAATACTGCCTGTGATCTGCTGTATCTAATCCCTTCCTGTGTGATACTGCCTGTGCTCTGCTGTATCTAATCCCTTCCCATGTGTGATACTGCCTGTGATCTACTGTATCTAATCCCTTCCCATGTGTGATACTGCCTGTGATGCGCTGTATCTAATCCCTTCCTGTGTGATACTGCCTGTGCACTGCCGTATCTAATCCCTTCCGATGTGTGATACTGCCTGTGATCTGCTGTATCTAATCCCTTCCCATGTGTGATACTGCCTGTGCTCTGCTGTATCTAATCCCTTCCCATGTGTGATACTACCTGTGCTCTGCTGTATCTAATCCCTTCCCATGTGTGATACTGCCTGTGATGCGCTGTATCTAATCCATCCCCATGTGTGATACTGCCTGTGATCCGCTGTATCTAATCCCTTCCCATGTGTGATACTGCCTGTGATCCGCTGTATCTAATCCCTTCCCATGTGTGATACCACCTGTGATCCGCTGTATCTAATCCCTTCCCATGTGTTATACTGCCTGTGATCCGCTGTATCTAATCCCTTCCCATGTGTGATACTGCCTGTGATCCGCTGTATCTAATCCCTTCCTATGTGTGATACTGCCTGTGATCTGCTGTATCTAATCCCTCCCCATGTGTGATACTACCTGTGCTCTGCTGTATCTAATCCCTTCCTGTGTGATACTGCCTGTGATCCGCTGTATCTAATCCCTCCCCATGTGTGATACTGCCTGTGATCCGCTGTATCTAATCCCTTCCCATGTGTGATACTGCCTGTGATCCGCTGTATCTAACCCCTTCCTATGTGTTATACTGCCTGTGATCCGCTGTATCTAATCCCTTCCCATGTGTGATACTGCCTGTGATCCGCTGTATCTAATCCCTTCCCATGTGTGATACTGCCTGTGATGTGCTGTATCTAATCCCTTCCCATGTGTGATACTGCCTGTGATCCGCTGTATCTAATCCCTTTCCATGTGTGATACTGCCTGTGCTCTGCTGTATCTAATCCCTTCCCATGTGTGATACTGCCTGTGATCCGCTGTATCTAATCCCTTCCCATGTGTGATACTGCCTGTGATCCGCTGTATCTAATGCCATCCTGTGTGATACTGCCTGTGATTTGCTGTATCTAATTCCTTCCCATGTGTGATACTACCTGTGCTCTGCTGTATCTTATCCCTTCCTGTGTGATACTGCCTGTGATCTGCCGTATCTAATCCCTTCCCATGTGTGTTACTGCCTGTGATCTGCCGTATCTAATCCCTTCTCATGTGTGATACTGCCTGTTCTTTGCTGTATCTAATCCCTTCCCATGTGTGATACTGCCTGTGATCCGCTGTATCTAATCCCTTCCCATGTGTGATACTGCCTGTGATCTGCTGTATCTAATCCCTCCCCATGTGTGATACTACCTGTGCTCTGCCGTATCTTATCCCTTCCTGTGTGATACTGCCTGTGATCCGCTGTATCTAATCCCTTCCCATGTGTGATACTGCCTGTGATCCACTGTATCTAATCCCTTCCCATGTGTGATACTGCCTGTGATCCGCTGTATCTAATCCCTTCCCATGTGTGATACTGCCTGTGATCGCTGTATCCAATCCCTTTCCATGTGTGATACTGCCTGTGCTCTGCTGTATCTAATCCCTTCCCATGTGTGATACTGCCTGTACTGTGCTGTATCTAATCCCTTTCCATGTGTGATACTGCCTGTGCTCTGCTGTATCTAATCCCTTCCCATGTGTGATACTGCCTGTGATCCGCTGTATCTAATGCCATCCTGTGTGATACTGCCTGTGATTTGCTGTATCTAATTCCTTCCCATGTGTGATACTACCTGTGCTCTGCTGTATCTAATCCCTTCCCATGTGTGATACTGCCTGTTCTTTGCTGTATCTTATCCCTTCCTGTGTGATACTGCCTGTGCTCTGCCGTATCTAATCCCTTCTCATGTGTGATACTGCCTGTTCTTTGCTGTATCTAATCCCTTCCCATGTGTGATACTGCCTGTGATCCGCTGTATCTAATCCCTTCCCATGTGTGATACTGCCTGTGATCTGCTGTATCTAATCCCTCCCCATGTGTGATACTACCTGTGCTCTGCTGTATCTTATCCCTTCCTGTGTGATACTGCCTGTGATCCGCTGTATCTAATCCCTTCCCATGTGTGATACTGCCTGTGATCCACTGTATCTAATCCCTTCCCATGTGTGATACTGCCTGTGATCCGCTGTATCTAATCCCTTCCCATGTGTGATACTGCCTGTGATCCGCTGTATCTAATCCCTTTCCATGTGTGATACTGCCTGTGCTCTGCTGTATCTAATCCCTTCCCATGTGTGATACTGCCTGTACTGTGCTGTATCTAATCCCTTTCCATGTGTGATACTGCCTGTGCTCTGCTGTATCTAATCCCTTCCCATGTGTGATACTGCCTATGATCCTCTGTATCTAGGGGCGGTCTTGGCATTTCTGGGGCCCCAAGCGAAGTTATGTCTGGGGCCCCCCCTCGACACGCATTCCAAAACAATAGACCGCTGTGTGCTGCCCCCAGTAGTATATACCCCTTGTGCGCAGCCGCCAGTAATATATACTCCTTGTGTGCTTCCCCCAATAGTATATACCCCTTGTGTCCTGCCCACAGTAGTATATACCCCTTGTTTGCTTCCCCCAGTAGTACATAGACCCCTGTGTGTTCCCCCAGTTATATATAGCCCCCCCGTGTGCTGCCCCAGAAGTATATAGACCTCCTGTGTGCTGCCCCAGTTGTATATAGACCCCCTGTGTGCTGCCTCAGTTGTATATACCCCCTGTGTGCTCCCCCACTAGTATATAGGCCCCCTGTGTGTTCCTTCAGGGGTATTTAGCCCCCCTGTGTGCTCCCCCACTTGGATATAGACCCCTGTGTGCTCCTCCACTAGTATATAAACCCCCTGGGTGGTTCCCCCAGTAGTATATAGACCCCCTGTGTGCCCCACCAGTATTATATAGACCTCCTGTGTGCCCCACCAGTATTATATAGACCCCTTGTGTGCTGCCCCAGTAGTATACAGACCCCTGTGTGCTCCTCCAGTAGTATATAAACCCCCTGTGTGGTTCCCCCAGTAGTATATAGACCCCCTGTGTGCCCCACCAGTATTATATAGACCTCCTGTGTGCCCCACCAGTAGTATATAGACCCCTTGTGTGCTGCCCCAGTAGTATACAGACCCCTGTGTGCTCCTCCAGTAGTATATAAACCCCCTGTGTGGTTCCCCCAGTAGTATATAGACCCCCTGTGTGCCCCACCAGTATTATATAGACCTCCTGTGTGCCCCACCAGTAGTATATAGACCCCTTGTGTGCTGCCCCAGTAGTATATAGACCCCTGTGTGCTTCCCCAGTTATATTTAGACCACCTGTGTGCCTCACAAGTAGTATATAGACCCCCTGTATGTTCCCCCAGTAGTATATAGACCCCCTGTGTGCCCCACCAGTATTATATAGACCCCCTGTGTGCCCCACCAGTATTATATAGACCCCTTGTGTGCTGCCCCAGTAGTATATAGACCCCTGTGTGCTCCCCCAGTTATATTTAGACCACCTGTGTGCCTCACAAGTAGTATATAGACCCTCTGTATGTTCCCCCAGTAGTATATAGACCCCCTGTGTGCCCCACCAGTAGTATATATACCCCTGTGTGCTCCCCCAGTAGTATATAGCCCCCCTGTGTGCTCCTCCAGTAGTATATAAACCCCCTGTGTGGTTCCCCCAGTAGTATATAGACCCCCTGTGTGCCCCACCAGTAGTATATAGACCCCTCTGTGAAGTCCCAGTAGTCTATAGCCCCCCTATGTGCTCCCCCAGTTATATATAGCCCCCCAGTGTCTTCCCAGTTATATAGCCCCCCTGTGTGCTCCCCCAGTTATATATAGCCCCCCAGTGTCTTCCCAGTTATATAGCCCCCCTGTGTGCTCCCCCAGTTATATAGCCCCCCTGTGTGCTCCCCCAGTTATATAGCCCCCCTGTGTGCTCCCCCAGTTATATATAGCCCCCCAGTGTCTTCCCAGTTATATAGCCCCCCTGTGTGCTCCCCCAGTTATATATAGCCCCCCAGTGTCTTCCCAGTTATATAGCCCCCCTGTGTGCTCCCCCAGTTATATATAGCCCCCCAGTGTCTTCCCAGTTATATAGCCCCCCTGTGTGCTCCCCCAGTTATATATAGCCCCCCAGTGTCTTCCCAGTTATATAGCCCCCCTGTGTGCTCCCCCAGTTATATATAGACCCCCAGTGTCTTCCCAGTTATATAGCCCCCCTGTGTGCTCCCCCAGTTATATATAGCCCCCCAGTGTCTTCCCAGTTATATAGCCCCACTGTAGAGCTGGGCGATATGGCCAAAAAATAAAATCTCGATTTTTTAAAAATTTTGGACGATTCTCGATTTAAATCTCGATTTTTTTTTTCCTTTTTGCTAAAGAAACAGAATAGTTTTGTCCTTGCAGCATCAGATACTATTTTAATGACATTTGAGACAACTGTATTGCTTCTCACTGTAACAGTGCTCCCCTGTAGTAGACAAGCCCCCTGTGTGCCATTCTGGGCCCCCATATAGTATAGGAGATCTTCTTTGTGTGTTTAGTAGTGGAGGTATAGTGGATAAGGGGTGTAGTAGTAGTAGTACAGGTAAAGATGAGGGGTGTAGTAGTACAGGTACAGATGAGGGGTGTAGTAGTACAGGTACAGATGAGGGGTGTAGTAGTACAGGTACAGATGAGGGGTGTAGTAGTACAGGTACAGATGAGGGGTGTAGTAGTAGTACAGGTACAGATGAGGGGTGTAGTAGTAGTACAGGTACAGATGAGGGGTGTAGTAGTACAGGTACAGATGAGGGGTGTAGTAGTACAGGTACAGATGAGGGGTGTAGTAGTAGTACAGGTATACATGAGGGGTGTAGTAGTAGTACAGGTATAGATGAGGGGTGTGGTAGTAGTACAGGTATAGATGAGGGGTGTGGTAGTAGTACAGGTATAGATGGGGTGTAGTAGTAGTAGTAGTACAGGTATAGATGAGGGGTGTAGTAGTAGTACAGGTATAGATGAGGGGTGTAGTAGTAGTACAGGAACAGATGAGGGGTGTAGTAGTACAGGTATAGATGGGCAGCTAGGGGGGGATGGAGGGGGACTGGGGGTGACGGAGGGCGACTGGGGGTGACGGAGGGCGACTGGGGGTGATGGAGGGCGACTGGGGGTGATGGAGGGCGACTGGGGGTGATGGAGGAGGAGTGGGGGTGATGGAGGGCGACTGGGGGTGATGGAGGAGGAGTGGGGGTGATGGAGGGCGACTGGGGGTGATGGAGGAGGAGTGGGGGTGATGGAGGGCGACTGGGGGTGATGGAGGGCGACTGGGGGTGATGGAGGGCGACTGGGGGTGATGGAGGGGGAGTGGGGGTGATGGAGGGCGACTGGGGGTGATGGAGGAGGAGTGGGGGTGATGGAGGGCGACTGGGGGTGATGGAGGAGGAGTGGGGGTGATGGAGGGCGACTGGGGGTGATGGAGGGCGACTGGGGGTGATGGAGGGCGACTGGGGGTGATGGAGGAGGAGTGGGGGTGATGGAGGGCGACTGGGGGTGATGGAGGAGGAGTGGGGGTGATGGAGGGCGACTGGGGGTGATGGAGGGGGAGTGGGGGTGATGGAGGGCGACTGGGGGTGATGGAGGAGGAGTGGGGGTGATGGAGGGCGACTGGGGGTGATGGAGGAGGAGTGGGGGTGATGGAGGGCGACTGGGGGTGATGGAGGGCGACTGGGGGTGATGGAGGGCGACTGGGGGAGATGGAGGGCGACTGGGGGAGATGGAGGGGGGCTGGGGCAGCTGGGAATGATTGGGAAAGGAGTACACATAGCCCTCCTCCCCTCACCCCGGCCACACATGCAGGTCCCGGTCTCTGCAGGAGGCTGCAGGGACTGTAGTGGTGATAGCGTCGCTGCCATTACTGGAGCTGTACAGCAGGATCAGGGGTGAAGATCCTGCTGTACAGCTCCAGTAATGGCAGCGACGCTATCACCACTACAGTCCCTGCAGCCTCCTGCAGAGACCGGGACCTGCATGTGTGGCCGGGGTGAGGGGAGGAGGGCTATGTGTACAGCTGGGGAAGGTCGGTCGCGGCTCTGGGGGACTGCCGACCGACCTGCACCTCGCCGCACTTCCCGCCCGCCCGGCACCTCGCCGCACTTCCCGCCCGCCCGGCACCTCGCCGCACTTCCCGCCCGCCCGGCACCTCGCCGCACTTCCCGCCCGCCCGGCACCTCCACGCAGCGCCGCCCCCTCACTTCCCGCCGGCCGTAACCTGCACCTCATGGCCGGCCGGCACCTCCACGCAGTGCTGCCCGCCCTCCATCTCCCGCCCGGCACCTGCACCTCCCGTCCGCCCGCCCGACTGACTCTCCGCGCTTCTCTGCCCTTCTCTGCCCGCAATGATTTTTTGTGAAAATCGAATTTACGATTTTCACAAAAAATCAAATCGATTCTAACCTTCTGGGCGAATTAATCGAATTAATTCGATTAATCGCCCAGCCCTACCCCACTGTGTGCTCCCCCAGTTATATAGCCCCCCTGTGTGCTCCCCCTCCCATATAGTATATAACACAATAAAACACTTATACTCACCTGTGTCCAGGCGTCTCCTCTTCTCTTCACTCTTGTGGCCGCAGGAAGGGTTTTCCCTGCGATCACAAGAGGCCGCACTCCCCTTGTCCTGGCGCCAATGCTCCAGTGATGTCACAGCGCCGGCACCACAAGGACAAAGCTGCCACTTGTGACCGCAGGGAAAACACTTTCTGCAGCCACAAGAGTGACTGACAGGAAGGGAGCCAATGTCTCCCGCCCTGTCAGTGCTGCTGCAAGTAACTATGAGCGCTCATTACGAGTGCTCATAGTAACAGTTCAGATGGCAGCAGCGAGCGGGGCAGCGGCCCTGTCCAGCCGTCTTGAGCACAAGAGCGGGGCGTGGGGGCCCCCCTGGATGTTGGGGGCCCCAAGCGATCGCTTGGGGTGCTTGGTGCCAAAGACCGCCACTGGTTGTATCTAATCCATGCCCATGTGTGATACTGCCTGTGATCCGCTGTATCTAATCCCTTCCTGTGTGATACTGCCTGTGATCCACTGTATCTAATCCCTTCCCATGTATGATACTGCCTGCGATCCGCTGTATCTAATCCCTTCCCATGTGTGATACTGCCTGTGATCTGCTGTATCTAATCCCTTCCTGTGTGATACTGCCTTTGATCTGCTGTATCTAATCCATCCCCATGTGTGATACTGCCTGTGCTCTGCCGTATCTAATCCCTTCCCATATATGATACTGCCTGTGATCTGCTGTATCTAATCCCTTCCCATGTGTGATACTACCTGTGATCTGCTGTATCTAATCCCTTCCCATGTGTGATACTGCCTGTGATGTGCTGTATCTAATCCCTTCCCATGTGTGATACTGCCTGTGATGTGCTGTATCTAATCCCTTCCCATGTGTGATACTGCCTGTGCTCTGCCGTATCTAATCCCTTCTCATGTGTGATACTGCCTGTGATGTGCCGTATCTAATCCCTTCTCATGTGTGATACTGCCTGTGATCTGCTGTATCTAATCCCTTCCCATGTGTGATACTGCCTGTGCTCTGCTGGTTCTAATCCCTTCCCATGTGTGATACTGCCTGTGCTCTGCTGTATCTAATCCCTTCCCATGTGTGATACTGTCTGTGCTCTGCTGTATCTAATCCCTCCCTATGTGTGATACTGCCTGTGCACTGCCGTATCTAATCCCTTCCCATGTGTGATACTGCCTGTGCTCTGCTGTATCTAATCCCTCCCCATGTGTGATACTGCCTGTGCTCTGCTGTATCTAATCCCTCCCCATGTGTGATACTGCCTGTGCTCTGCGGTATCTAATCCCTCCCCATGTGTGATACTACCTGTGATCTGCTGTATCTAATCCCTTCCCATGTGTGATACCGGCTGTGCTCTGCCGTATCTAATCCCTTCCTGTGAGATACTGCCTGTTATCTGCCGTATCTAATCCCTTCCCATATATGATACTACCTGTGATCCACTGTATCTAATCCCTCCCCATGTGTCATACTGCCTGTGATCTGCTGTATCTAATCCCTTCCCATGTGTGATACTACCTGTGCTCTGCTGTATCTAATCCCTTCCCATGTGTGATACTACCCGTGATCCTCTGTATCTAATCCATCCCCATGTGTGATACTGCCTGTGATCCGCTGTATCTAATCCCTTCCTGTGTGATACTGGCTGTGCTCTGCCGTATCTAATCCCTTCCCATATATGATACTGCCTGTGATCCGCTGTATCTAATCCCTTCCCATGTGTAAAACTGGCTGTGATCCGCTGTATCTAATCCCTTCCCATGTGTGATACTGCCTGTGATCTGCTGTACCTAATCCCTTCCCATATATGATACTGCCTGCGATCCGCTGTATCTAATCCCTTTCCATGTGTGTTACTGCCTGTACTTTGCTGTATCTAATCCATCCCCATGTGTGATACTGCCTGTACTCTGCTGTATCTAATCCCTTCCCATGTGTGTTACTGCCTGTACTCTGCTGTATCTAATCCCTTCCCATGTGTGATACTGCCTGTGATCCACTGTATCCAATCCCTTCCCATGTGTGATACTGCCTGTGATCCGCTGTATCTAATCCCTTCCCATTTGTGATACTGCCTGTACTGTGCTGTATCTAATCCCTTCCCATGTGTGATACTGCCTGTACTCTGCTGTATCTAATCCCTTCCCATGTGTGATACTGCCTGTACTCTGCTGTATCTAATCCCTTCCCATGTGTGATACTGCCTGTACTCTGCTGTATCTAATCCCTTCCCATGTGTGATACTGCCTGTACTCTGCTGTATCTAATCCATCCCCATGTGACAGGCTGCTGCTGTGGGGACATCTAGTGGCGGTCTGGGGACACTGCAGTCAGACATTGCAGCCGGGCAGGTGTGGAGCGGCTCGGGGCCCGGTTGGGGGGTCTGTGCCCCCCGGAGGATCATTGACGTCTGGATACACTGATGGCTTCTCCTCGGTCCGGCTCTCGGTGACAGCTATGAAGAGACGTGCGGCCTGCAGACAGGATGGCAGACAGCGCGGGCTGGGGGTGAGTGTGAGGAGGAGGGGGGGGGGGGTGAGTGTGAGGAGGAGGGGGGGGGGGGGGGAGTGTGGAGGAGGAGGGGGGGGGGGAGTGTGAGGAGGAGGGGGGGGGGAGAGTGTGAGGAGGAGGGGGGGGGGAGAGTGTGAGGAGGAGGGGGGGAGAGTGTGAGGAGGAGGGGGGGGGAGAGTGAGGAGGAGGGGGGGGGGAGAGTGTGAGGAGGAGGGGGGGGAGAGTGTGAGGAGGAGGGGGGGAGTGTGAGGAGGAGGGGGGGGGTTAGAGTGTGAGGAGGAGGGGGGGAGAGTGTGAGGAGGAGGGGGGGGTGAGTGTGAGGAGGAGGGGGGGTGAGTGTGAGGAGGAGGGGGGGGGGAGTGTGAGGAGGAGGGGGGGGGAGTGTGAGCGAGGAGGGGGGGGGGAGTGTGAGGAGGAGGGGGGGGAGCTGGGGGGGGGGGGGGGGGGGGGGGGGGGGGGGGGGGGGGGGGGGAGGGGGGGGGGGGGGGAGGGGGGGGGGGGGGGGGGGGGGGGGGGGGGAGGGGGGGGGGGGGGGGGGGGGGGGGGGGGGGGGGGGGGAGGGGGGGGGGGGGGGGGGGGGGGGGGGGGGGGGAGGGGGGGGGGGGGGGGGGGGGGAGGGGGGGGGGGGGGGGGGGGGGGGGGGGGGGGGGGGGGGGGGAGGGGGGGGGGGGGGGAGGGGGGGGAGGGGGGGGGGGGGGGGGGGGGGGGGGGGGGGGGGGGGGGGGAGGGGGGGGGGGGGGGGGGGGGGGGGGGGAGGGGGGGGGGGGGGGGGGGGGGGGGGGGGGGGGAGGGGGGGGGGGGGAGGGGGGGGGGGGGGGGGGGGGGGGGGGGGGGGGGGGGGGGGGGGGGGGGGGGGGAGGGGGGGGGGGGGGGGGGGAGGGGGGGGGGGGGGGGGGGGGGGGGGGGGGGGGGGGGAGGGGGGGGGGGGGGGGGGGGGGGGGGGGGGGGGGGAGGGGGGGGGGGGGGGGGGGGGGGGGGGGGGGGGGGGGGGGGGGGGAGGGGGGGGGGGGGGGGGGGGGGGGGGGGGGGGGGGGAGGGGGGGGGGGGGGGAGGGGGGGGGGGGGGGGGGGGGGGGGGAGGGGGGGGGGGGGGGGGGGGGGGGGGGGGAGGAGGAGGGGGGGAGAGTGTAAGGAGGAGGGGGGGGAGAGTGTGAGGAGGAGGGGGGGAGTGTGAGGAGGAGGGGGGGGGGTGAGGAGGAGGGGGGGGGGTGGGGAGGAGGGGGGGGGGGTGTGAGGAGGAGGGGAGGGGGTGAGGGGGGGGGTGTGGGGGGGGGGGGGTGGGTGTGAGTGTGAGGAGGGTGTGAGTGTGAGGAGGGGGGTGTGAGTGTGAGGAGGAGGAGGGGGGTGTGAGTGTGAGGAGGGGGCCACAGACAAGCAATATCTTCGGGGTTCTTAAACCTCCCTAATGCCCCCGTACACCCTGATTCCTCACTGATGCCCCCCCCCCCGTACACCCTGATTCCTCACTGATGCCCCCGTACACCCTGATTCCTCACTGATGCCCCCCGTACACCCTGATTCCTCACTGATGCCCCCCCCGTACACCCTGATTCCTCACTGATGCCCCCCCCGTACACCCTGATTCCTCACTGATGCCCCCGTACACCCTGATTCCTCACTGATGCCCCCCACACACCCTGATTCCTCACTGATGCCCCCCCGTACACCCTGATTCCTCACTGATGCCCCCCACACACCCTGATTCCTCGCTGATGCCCCCCCGTACACCCTGATTCACCCTGCAGCAGACTCCTCAGGAGGGGTTAAATGCCGCCGTCAGGTGTGACAGCGGCATCTACCCTGTAAAATAGCCGACACTAGCGATCGCTATGTGCCGGCTATTTAAATTTGGCGCCGCCGGGAGTGGAGAGCGCGCGGGCAGAGGAGGGGACACTAGGGGGCAGGGGGCGGCACACAGAGAACATTGCCGGCGCTCAGATAGCCGCCGGCCGTGTTCTCTGCGCTATACCTTATGTTAAGCTGCGTTATTAGGCAGTTTAACATAAAGTATCGATACCAGAAAATCCTGGTACCGAACGGTTTTTCTGCCCGAAATATCGATAGTAGTATCGATATTTCGGTGCATCGTGCATCACTACCCCCGTACACCCTGATTCCTCACTGATGCCCCCCCCCCCCGTACACCCTGATTCCTCACTGATGCCCCCCGTACACCCTGATTCCTCACTGATGCCCCCCATACACCCTGATTCCTCACTGATGCCCCCCGGATACTTCTCCAATGTCCCTGATACCCCCTGATATCCCCTAATACCCCAGATACCTCCCCTATACCTCAGGGCTGTATTCAGAACTCTTGCTAGCCCAGGCCCTGGGACTATATATATCCCATATGTATACACAGCAGGTGGCAGCACATCATCACTGCCTAATACAGCCCTGCAGATACCCCGATACCTCTCTAATACCCTCTCATATCTCTTAGCCCCTCGATACCCCCCTGATACTGCAGATACCTTCCTAATGCCTCCCCAATGCCTCTCTGGTACCCCTAGATACCCCCCTAATACCCCCTGATATCTCCAGTTTATCCCCTGATATCTCCAATACCTCCATTATACCCTCAGATACCTCCATTATACCCTCAGATATCTCCGATACCTCCATTATACCCTCCGATATCTCAGATACCTCCATTATACCCTCCGATATCTCAGATACCTCCATTATACCCTCCGATATCTCAGATACCTCCATTATACCCTCCGATATCTCAGATACCTCCATTATACCCTCCGATATCTCTGATACCTCCATTATACCCTCTGAGATCTCAGATACCTCCATTATACCCTCAGATACCTCCATTATACCCTCCGATATCTCCGATACCTCCATTATACCCTCCGATATCTCCGATACCTCCATTATACCCTCTGAGATCTCAGATACCTCCATTATACCCTCCGATATCTCTGATACCTCCATTATACCCTCCGATACCTCCATTATACCCTCCGATATCTCAGATACCTCCATTATACCCTCCGATATCTCAGATACCTCCATTATACCCTCCGATATCTCCGATACCTCCATTATACCCTCTGAGATCTCAGATACCTCCATTATACCCTCAGATACCTCCATTATACCCTCCGATATCTCCGATACCTCCATTATACCCTCCGATATCTCCGATACCTCCATTATACCCTCTGAGATCTCAGATACCTCCATTTTACCCTCCGAGATCTCAGATACCTCCATTATACCCTCCGATATCTCTGATACCTCCATTATACCCTCCGATATCTCCATTATACCTTCTGAGATCTCAGATACCTTCATTTTACCCTCTTATATCTTAAAAACCTCAATTATACCCCCTGAGATCTCTGATACCTCCATTATACCCTCTGATATCTCCGATACTTCCCTAATACCCTCTGATATCTCAGATACCTCCATTATACCCTCCGATATCTCCTATACCTCCATTATACCCACCAATATCTCTGATACCTCCATTATACCCTCCGATATCTCTGATACCTCTATTATACCCACCAATATCTCTGATACCTCCATTATACCCTCCGATATCTCTGATACCTCTATTATACCCACCAATATCTCTGATACCTCCATTATACCCTCCGATATCTCTGATACCTCTATTATACCCACCAATATCTCTGATACCTCCATTATACCCTCTGATATCTCCGATACTTCCCTAATACCCTCTGATATCTCAGATACCTCCATTATACCCTCCGATATCTCCTATACCTCCATTATACCCACCAATATCTCTGATACCTCCATTATACCCTCTAATATCTCCTATACCTCCATTATACCCTCCGATATCTCCATTATACCCTCTGATATCTCCGATACTTCCCTAATACCCTCTGATATCTCAGATACCTCCATTATACCCTCCGATATCTCCTATAACTCCATTATACCCACCAATATCTCTGATACCTCTATTATACCCACCGATATCTGAGACACCTCCCTAATACCCTCTGATATCTCCGATACCCCTATTATACCCACCGATATCTCCGATACCTCCATTATGCCCCCTGATATCTCTGATACCTCCTCAATACCCTCTGATATCTCAGATACTTCCCTAACACCCTCTGATATCTCAGATACCTCCATTATACCCACCAATATATCCGATACCTCCATTATACCCCCCAATATCTCTAATACCTCCAGTATACCCCCTGATATCTCCTATACCTCCCTAATATCCTCTGAGATCTCTGATACCTCCATTATACCCCCGATATCTCTAATTCCTCCAGTATACCCCTCCAATATCTCCGATACCTCAATTATACCCTCCGATATCTCCTATACCTCCAATATACCCTCCGAAATCTCTTATGCCTCCATTATACCCTCCGATATCTCCGATACCTCCATTATACCCTCCGATATCTCCGATACCTCCATTATACCCTCTAATATCTCCGATACCGCCTTTATACTCTCTGATATCTCCATTATACCCACCGATATCTGATTCCTCCCTAATACCCTCTAAAATCTCTAATACTCCCTTAGATCTCCTATACCTCCATTATACCCCCCAATATACCCTGATACCCTCCATAACTCCAGAATACCCAAATACCTCACACCTCCCAGATGCCCCCAATAACTCACACCTCCCTGATACTCTTCATAATTCCAAGATACCACCGATACCTCACACCTCCCTGATACTCTCCATAACTCCAGGATACCTCACACCTCCCTAATGCTCTCCATAACTCCAGGATACCTCACACCTCCCTGATACTCTCCATAACTCCAGGATACCTCACACCTCCCTAATGCTCTCCATAACTCCAGGATACCTCACACCTCTCTAATACCCTCTATAATTTCAGGATACCTCACACCTCCCTGATACCCTCCATAACTCCAGGATACCTCACACCTCCCTGATACTCTCCATAACTCCAGGATACCTCACACCTCCCTGATACTCTCCATAACTCAAGGATACCTCACACCTCCCTAATGCTCTCCATAACTCCAGGATACCTCACACCTCTCTAATACCCTCTATAATTTCAGGATACCTCACACCTCCCTGATACCCTCCATAACTCCAGGATACCTCACACCTCCCTGATACTCTCCATAACTCCAGGATACCTCACACCTCTCTAATACCCTCCATAACTCCAGGATACCTCACACCTCCCTGATACTCTCCATAACTCCAGGATACCTCACACCTTCCTGATACTCTCCATAACTCCAGGATACCTCACACCTTCCTGATACTCTCCATAACTCCAGGATACCTCACACCTCCCTAATACTCTCCATAACTCCAGGATACCCCACACCTCCCTGATACTCTCCATAACTCCAGGATACCTCACACCTCCCTGATACCCTCCATAACTCCAGGATACCTCACACCTCCCTGATACCCTCCATAACTCCAGGATACCTCACACCTCCCTGATACTCTCCATAACTCCAGGATACCTCACACCTCCCTCACACCCTCCATAACTCCAGGATACCTCACACCTCCCTCATACCCTCCATAACTCTAGGATACCTCACACCTCCCTCATACCCTCCATAACTCTAGGATACCTCACACCTCCCTCATACCCTCCATAACTCTAGGATACCTCACACCTCCCTCATACTCTCCATAACTCCAGGATACCTCACACCTCCCTGATACTCTCCATAACTCCAGGATACCACACACCTCCCTGATACTCTCCATAACTCTAGAATACCTCACACCTCCCTCATACTCTCCATAACTCCAGGATACCTCACACCTTCCTCATACCCTCCATAACTCTAGGATACCTCACACCTTCCTCATACCTTCCATAACTCCAGGATACCTCACACCTCCCTCATACCCTCCATAACTCTAGGATACCCTCATACCTCACACCTCCCTCATACCCCCTGAAACTTCCCTGACGGCCAGGATACTCTCCGATACCTCACACCTCCCAGATAACTGCCAGTTCCTCAGTTATACTCCCCACATCTCATAACCTGATACACCGCAATACTTCATATACTCCCTAATCCTTAAAATCTCCCTGATAACCCTACTCCACCATGTAATACCACCATACATTACCAAATGCCACCATACATCATCATATACCGCCATACATCTCCATATACTGCCATACATCACTATACATCACCAAATATCATCATACATCATCATATACCACCATACATCATCATATACCGCCATACATCTCCATATACTGCCATACATCACTATACATCACCAAATATCATCATACATCATCATATACCACCATACATCATCATATACCGCCATACATCTCCATATACTGCCATACATCACTATACATCACCAAATATCACCATACATCATATACCACCATACATGACCATATAGCGCCATACATCACCATATATCATCATATACCACCACACGAACTGGAGAGAATGGAACCGCTGCACATCCCATCTATGGCTGATACTAATGCCGCTAGACCTATATTAAAAATCAACACCAGAGTGTCTGTATATGAATTGATCAAGCCATATTGCCCGTGTACCACCGCGCAGGTCCTCTGGTCCACACGGGTCCCTACGCTAACTCCACACCGTGTCGGTCAGCGACCGCCAACCCCGCAAAGCGTGCACGTGCAGGGAAGGGAGGCCATGGAACGGCCCTGCAACCCCATATACCACCATACATCACCATATACCGCCATACATCACCATATACCGCCATACATCATATACCACCATACATCATCATATACCACCATACATCATATACCACCATACATCATCATATACCACCATACATCATATACCACCATACATCATCATATACCACCATACACCACCATACACCACCATACATCATCATATACCGCCATACATCATATACCACCATACATCATCATATACCACCATACACCACCATACATCATCATATACCGCCATACATCACCATATACCGCCATACATCATACATCAAAATACATCATCATATACCGCCATACATTACCATATACCACCATACATCACCATATAGCATAGAAGAATTTGTGGCACTCACCCATAAAGCAGATAAAAAGCCTTTATTACATAGCGGCTCGGTGAAGACGCTGACAGGTGACTGGGCTACAGCCGATTCATGCACATGCGCAGTGGGCTTTCTCAAGGGACAAATACAATACATTACATAGAGATGACAACCACACACAGCTGCCATCTTTCCTACCCCCCTGGATACCAAGCACCATGTGACCAATGCTGTGTATGTATATACAGTATAACATATATCCAGATCCTACACCGTATCCTGGATCTATACTTACTAACAAAGCCACATCCAGCAGCCGACCACTAGTACATGTACATATAGAGACTCCTGCATAAACAGCATATATATCTATAGCAACACACACTTATACCTAGAATATCTATATGTACACGTATACAGTCTACTGTGATGCTATTATACTTATATTGCTATATACACACACAGAAGGCCACATATATTATACCTGTTCCTAAGTGCTTGTTGGTCCAGGGCCGCAGGAAAGAGAGCGAGACCTAGAGTATTACATGGTTTATATCCCCTAGGATTTGTCCCAACCCATCTATGGACTCCACCCTAAGACCACTCATATACCTTACAGTGGGGGAATGGAGAATGGTGACCAACTGGTTAAATTAGCTTCTTCCTGGACTCGGGGCCTTTGAAATGCTAATGTCCAAATGGTCTTTAGATACAGTGAGAGCTCAGTGACTGCCTGCTATCAGTATATACTATATACCTGGCACAGGTATATAGTATATGTGGTCACAGCTCCTGTAACATATCCCCCTGTTGTCGGTATACCGACACACTATGTAGGAGGCCTGATCTTCTGTGTGTGGCGGAGATTACATTTAACATAAGCTAAATACAAAAACAAATAGAAAAATAATAAAAACATGAAAACGAGATTGTCCTTCAGAAGAGGCGTATTGGGCTCAGTCCATATGCAAACACAGAATAAACAAGTTCATTTATTCATCTCGGGTCAGTCTTTGGGCATGGATGGTTCTGGTTATCTCTTTGTCTTGGATGGGATAGGATATCCTCTGGTGCCTTCACGATATATCTGGGCCGATGATCGGTCAGTTTCTTTGGTTAGGGCTTTCTTTATTTCCTCTGTGCGTCTGTTTGCCTGAAATATCAAAAGAACACTACGCTCCTAGGTGGAGTGCGAGGTTAACACATCTCCTCTCTGCGTACAGTTCATTGTCCTCCCAGGTAATATGCCAGTTATGTTAGTCCATCAGGAGATTTGATGGTCTCCCCCTGTGGACAGTGTCTGTACATTAGCAGTTTAGCTTACCACTCTGTATCACCTGGCACCCCCAGTGTATACGATATAAACCAAGGCTGGGGACCTCATGGACCGGCTGCGCCAAAGATCCGTGTTCGACCGGACGGTCGTTGTTCCTTCAAAGCGCCTCTGCTGTTCACTGTGGTATTACCCACTCCCTCGCAGAATCCTCAATAGGGAGAGCTATGCCCCATGGCCTATTGGCTGCGCCACGGACTTTATAGGTTTGCGCCATAAGTGCACCGTATGTGCCCATGGGTCACTGCTACCCATTGTGGGATCAGACATGTCATTTTGACCTGACCAGCTGCCTACATGTCAGTGCTCACACATAGAGAGTACACTCAGTAGGCAGCCAAACTCCATCTGATCCACCCTCTACCGTATAGATTACTAGGGTGCCATAAACTGGGAACAGTGGTATAACAGACAACTGGGAGAGTATTAGAGCTTCGACAATTAACAGGTTACACAGATGCACAAAAAGAATATCTTCACTTGATGTGCAGGAACTAATACACAGGAATAAGTGTCCTACTGATCAGCAGTTCCAGGTCACTCTTGGCCGGCTATGCAGCCTGCAGTAAGTTAGCTGGCTTACAGACACTGACCCACCAATATTATTGCAAGCCCAAATCTTGAACTGTCCAATATTACAAGGCTACAATGATTTTAGAACCATCACATTACCTCAATGTATTGTTTACTACTAACAAGCCCAATAGCCATTGTCTTCACATATGCAGATTGCCAGTGATAAAACAAGAGTCACCATGACTGTGTGACTGACCGGGCCCCTGAGGGGCAACACTTGTGAATTGCACCACTACATCTAGCCAGGACATGGGCCATAAATACCTGAGCATATGTTTTATAGACCGGCCTTATCTGAAGAACATAACAAATGGACTGTACACAACAAAGAGTCCTAAAACAGTAATCCCAATCCGATCCCTCCCCCATTGGTGACTATCTCCTCTCACCACACATGGAGGATTCATGTTTACCACACAATATCACACTTTCTGGCCATTATAAGAGGTATCCCTGACATTTAATCTTTGGGCCAGATCTTTAGGGATCCCCACTCAAAAATCTGCTATAACAGATCCCCATTGGGGGTATCTGTTGTACCAGTGTCCATGTCTGGTGTTATTTCATGCATTGCCTGCGCATTCACAAGGGAAATATGTCTCATTGTCTGTCCTTGGAATTGCTTGTAAGGTTGTGGGACCGCCCGCCTTACAGACTTGTAAACCCTTTGTGGACAGACCCGTTTTATATGACCATATTGCAGACAATGGAAGCAGCGAACATTCCCCCATTTCCGCAGCTGGGGTACATTGGGATGCCCAGGTATATGGCTATGAGCTCTACCCTTTGCCGCATGGCCATCTTGCAATTTGTGGGCGACTGCTACCTCTTTACTCATAGGAATGGACTCACCACTATTTAGCAGATCCTTTCTAAACTCCTCAATGACCATTGCTGCTTCAATGAGTGATGGCTCTTTCATTGCATGTACACGTATTGCAGCATGAAGATATGGAAACTTCTCCACAAACATGCGGATCATCCCCTGTGGGATTCCCACACTATGATCCTTTGTCACCCTCCTATACATAGCTTCAAACCTCCCACACAGAGACAAGGGCTCATCATGGATGGTCGGCCTGAAGTTACTTAGGATATCTGGGGTGACATCTGAATGCCCTGTTGCCAGTCTTATGAGGATGGAAAGTCTGTCTTCCTCATCATAAAACTGCCCATTTCTAGGGTCACTTCTCCCTATGGCCTCATATCTTTGATGAAGATGTGTAGGTAACCATAGTCTGAACAGTTCCATGCGATGTTCAGGAGGGACAGAAAATTTTGCACAGTGTCCCTCAAAAATATCACAGGAAGTGAACGGATTTATATTTGGATCATATTGAGGAATCCGTTTACATATCTTCATGAGGAATTGTATCCTCTCCATATTATGCAAAGAATACAATTCTGCTGCGTTACTCTGATGCATTTGGGAGTTGGAAGTGGTCTCTAAATTCTCCAAACCACTTCCTAATTCACCAACTGCATCACCAGCCGTAGCTGCGGCACCATCACAGTCACCAGCCGTAGCTGCGGCACCATCACAGTCACCAGCCGTAGCTGCGGCACCATCACAGTCACCAGCCGTAGCTGCGGCACCATCACAGTCACCAGCCGTAGCTGCGGCACCATCACAGTCACCAGCCGTAGCTGCGGCACCATCACAGTCACCAGCCGTAGCTGCGGCACCATCACAGTCACCAGCCGTAGCTGCGGCACCATCACAGTCACCAGCCGTAGCTGCGGCACCATCACAGTCACCAGCCGTAGCTGCGGCACCATCACAGTCACCAGCCGTAGCTGCGGCACCATCACAGTCACCAGCCGTAGCTGCGGCCACCACCACAGTCACCAGCCGTAGCTGCGGCACCATCACAGTCACCAGCCGTAGCTGCGGCACCATCACAGTCACCAGCCGTAGCTGCGGCACCATCACAGTCACCAGCCGTAGCTGCGGCACCATCACAGTCACCAGCCGTAGCTGCGGCACCATCACAGTCACCAGCCGTAGCTGCGGCACCATCACAGTCACCAGCCGTAGCTGCGGCACCATCACAGTCACCAGCCGTAGCTGCGGCACCATCACAGTCACCAGCCGTAGCTGCGGCACCATCACAGTCACCAGCCGTAGCTGCGGCACCATCACAGTCACCAGCCGTAGCTGCGGCACCATCACAGTCACCAGCCGTAGCTGCGGCACCATCACAGTCACCAGCCGTAGCTGCGGCACCATCACAGTCACCAGCCGTAGCTGCGGCACCATCACAGTCACCAGCCGTAGCTGCGGCACCATCACAGTCACCAGCCGTAGCTGCGGCACCATCACAGTCACCAGCCGTAGCTGCGGCACCATCACAGTCACCAGCCGTAGCTGCGGCACCATCACAGTCACCAGCCGTAGCTGCGGCACCATCACAGTCACCAGCCGTAGCTGCGGCACCATCACAGTCACCAGCCGTAGCTGCGGCACCATCACAGTCACCAGCCGTAGCTGCGGCACCATCACAGTCACCAGCCGTAGCTGCGGCACCATCACAGTCACCAGCCGTAGCTGCGGCACCATCACAGTCACCAGCCGTAGCTGCGGCACCATCACAGTCACCAGCCGTAGCTGCGGCACCATCACAGTCACCAGCCGTAGCTGCGGCACCATCACAGTCACCAGCCGTAGCTGCGGCACCATCACAGTCACCAGCCGTAGCTGCGGCACCATCACAGTCACCAGCCGTAGCTGCGGCACCATCACAGTCACCAGCCGTAGCTGCGGCACCATCACAGTCACCAGCCGTAGCTGCGGCACCATCACAGTCACCAGCCGTAGCTGCGGCACCATCACAGTCACCAGCCGTAGCTGCGGCACCATCACAGTCACCAGCCGTAGCTGCGGCACCATCACAGTCACCAGCCGTAGCTGCGGCACCATCACAGTCACCAGCCGTAGCTGCGGCACCATCACAGTCACCAGCCGTAGCTGCGGCACCATCACAGTCACCAGCCGTAGCTGCGGCACCATCACAGTCACCAGCCGTAGCTGCGGCACCATCACAGTCACCAGCCGTAGCTGCGGCACCATCACAGTCACCAGCCGTAGCTGCGGCACCATCACAGTCACCAGCCGTAGCTGCGGCACCATCACAGTCACCAGCCGTAGCTGCGGCACCATCACAGTCACCAGCCGTAGCTGCGGCACCATCACAGTCACCAGCCGTAGCTGCGGCACCATCACAGTCACCAGCCGTAGCTGCGGCACACATCACAGTCACCAGCCGTAGCTGCGGCACCATCACAGTCACCAGCCGTAGCTGCGGCACCATCACAGTCACCAGCCGTAGCTGCGGCACCATCACAGTCACCAGCCGTAGCTGCGGCACCATCACAGTCACCAGCCGTAGCTGCGGCACCATCACAGTCACCAGCCGTAGCTGCGGCACCATCACAGTCACCAGCCGTAGCTGCGGCACCATCACAGTCACCAGCCGTAGCTGCGGCACCATCACAGTCACCAGCCGTAGCTGCGGCACCATCACAGTCACCAGCCGTAGCTGCGGCACCATCACAGTCACCAGCCGTAGCTGCGGCACCATCACAGTCACCAGCCGTAGCTGCGGCACCATCACAGTCACCAGCTGTAGCTGTGACACTACCACAAGCAGTCCCGTTTGGGTCAGGCCTTGTGGAGGTACGGCCTGAAGGGATCACAGGCCTACACTCATTCATCCCCCTGTTTGCACTCAAAACACAAATTTGTTTTGAGGGCAAGTCAGTCTGTGATGAATCTTCTTTGGTCTTTTGCATATTACTGATTGTCTCATCCCTTTTTGCTATCTCGCTTTGTAAGTTAGCAATTGTTGCATCAGTAGATGCCAATCTTTCCTTATAGCCAGTAATGTCCATATACAGCTGTATAAACACCTTATCCACATCTGTATAGTATCTTTCCTTATCAGCCATGTGAGCCTGTAGCACGCTGATCTGGCTATCTTTCTCTACGATTTGCTCATTTCTTTCTTTCAGCTGTGTCTCTAAATCACAAACCCGTTTATCCTGTTCCTTACAACACTTACAATGTACCGTCTCAGAGACATTAGTGTCTACCATCTCCATCTTACACAGGGCATCCTCATAGATGCACACCAGCTTAGCCAGCATGTGTAACCGCTTAGAGGACTGGTTCATCACACTGCGCTTAGCAATATGGAGTTTATCATAGGAATGAGCCTGCTCTAACAGGGATTCCCATAAACTCTTAGCAGATCCACAAGTGCTCAACATTACAGGGTTAAACGTACTACATTTACTTAACTTATCAAAAGTTACACATCCTGCCTTGTCACTCATTGTTATCCCTGCGATCTGTGCTACTCCTATACAGTAAGTGGTGAAGCCTTTGATCCTTTCCCCAACCAGCAGGATACTACTGAAGGACAATACAAAGCACACAACAATACAGCCAGAAAACAAAGCAACCACCAGTATCCTAGGAGCCTCACTACATAGGTTCTCTGTTATTAATGACACTCACACTAGGCCTCCGATGGAACTGTGCTACCTGTCCGAACCTCACCAGTCTACAAACCTAGGTTCACAGTATAACAACAATTTCAGCACTATAACCTAATAGAGATTCATTAAAACAGTTGGGCCGGGCTCGCCATTGATAAAGGGATTGGTTCTGGTATGTCCCTTTGGTCCGCTCCTAGTCTGGTACCTTTGTTTCCTGTACAGGCCGCTTACTCTATATTATATATAGTATACACACCCACCGCTCCTTCTCCCACTACTGGAGTAACATACAACCCTCGCAGATGTGTATAAAACTACTTTACTAATAACATAAAGATGACAAGACACTATACATTATATACAAATACAATACATTACATAGAGATGACAACCACACACAGCTGCCATCTTTCCTACCCCCCTGGATACCAAGCACCATGTGACCAATCCTGTGTATGTATATACAGTATAACATATATCCAGATCCTACACCGTATCCTGGATCTATACTTACTAACAAAGCCACATCCAGCAGCCGACCACTAGTACATGTACATATAGAGACTCCTGCATAAACAGCATATATATCTATAGCAACACACACTTATACCTAGAATATCTATATGTACACGTATACAGTCTACTGTGATGCTATTATACTTATATTGCTATATACACACACAGAAGGCCCACATATATTATACCTGTTCCTAAGTGCTTGTTCGTCCAGGGCCGCAGGAAAGAGAGCGAGACCTAGAGGGTTACATGGTTTATATCCCCTAGGAATTGTCCCCACCCATCTATGGACTCCACCCTAAGACCACTCATATACCTTACAGGGGGGGAATGGAGAATGGTGACCAACTGGTTAAATTAGCTTCTTCCTGGACTCGGGGCCTTTGAAATGCTAATGTCCAAATGGTCTTTAGATACAGTGAGAGCTCAGTGACTGCCTGCTATCAGTATATACTATATACCTGGCACAGGTATATAGTATATGTGGTCACAGCTCCTGTAACAACCACCATACATCATCATATACCGCTAAACATCATTATATACTGCCATACATCACCATATACCACCATATATCACCATATACCGACATACATAGAGGGAGGGGTGAGTATATACTGGGTATATATCCCCTATAGAGGGAGGGGTGAGTATATACTGGGTATATATCCCCTATAGAGGGAGGGGGTGAGTATAAACTGGGTATATATCCCCTATAGAGGGAGGGGTGAGTATATACTGGGTATATATCCCCTATAGAGGGAGGGGTGAGTATATACTGGGTATATATTCCCTATAGAGGCAGGGGTAAGTATATACAGGGTATATATCCCCTATAGAGGGAGGGGTGAGTATATACTGGGTATATACCCCCTATAGAGGGAGGGGTAAGTATATACAGGGTATATATCCCCTATAGAGGGAGGGGTGAGTATATACTGGGCATATATCCCCTATAGAGGGAGGGGTGAGTATATATTGGGTATATATCCCCTATAGAGGGAGGGGTGAGTATATACTGGGTATATATCCCCTATAGAGGGAGGGGTGAGTATATACTGGGCATATATCCCCTATAGAGGGAGGGGTGAGTATATACTGGGTATATATCCCCTATAGAGGGAGGGGTGAGTATATACTGGGCATATATCCCCTATAGAGGGAGGGGTGAGTATATACTGGGTATATATCCCCTATAGAGGGAGGGGTGAGTATATACTGGGTATATATCCCCTATAGAGGTAGGGGTGAGTATATACTGGGTATATATCCCCTATAGAGGGGGCTCAGTAGACGCGGAGCAGCTGCCCCCGGGGATTCGGGGGATTATGTTACTCGCCTTCTGTAACCTGATGCCGCTCACACGTGTTCCCCACTCTCTGTCCCTGTAAGCGTGTGACCACTACACAGCCCCGTACTCAGCCCCCCGCACCAGAGAGACCACCGGCTCTAGGTGAGGAGGTGATGGGGAATATCTAGGGGGGTACGCCGAGTAGCAGGGGGGGTACGCTGAGTATCTGGTGGGGGTACGTCGAGTAGCAGGGGGGTACGCTGAGTATCTGGGGGGGGGGTACGCCGAGTATCTGGGGGGGGTACGCCGAGTAGCAGGGGGGTACGCCGAGTAGCAGGGGGGTACGCCAAGTAGCAGGGGGGTACGCCGAGTAGCAGGGGGGTACGCCGAGTATCTGGGGGGGGGGGGTACGCCGAGTATCTGGGGGGGGGGGTACGCCGAGTAGCAGGGGGGTACGCCGAGTAGCAGGGGGGTACGCTGAGTATCTGGGGGGGTACGCCGAGTAGCAGGGGGGGTACGCTGAGTATCTGGGGGGGGGCACGTCGAGTAGCAGGGGGGTACGCTGAGTATCTGGGGGGGGTACGCAGAGTATCTGGGGGGTACGCCGAGTAGCAGGGGGGTACGCCGAGTAGCAGGGGGGTACGCCGAGTAGCAGGGGGGTACGCTGAGTATCTGGGGGGGTACGCCGAGTATCTGGGGGGTACGCCGAGTAGCAGGGGGTACGCAGAGTACCTGGGGGGTACGCAGAGTACCTGGGGGGTACGCAGAGTAACAGGGGGGTACGCAGAGTAACAGGGGGGGGTACGCCGAGTAGCAGGGGGGTACGCTGAGTATCTGGGGGGGGTACGCCGAGTAGCAGGGGGGTACGCTGAGTATCTGGGGGGGTACGCCGAGTACCTGGGGGGTACGCCGAGTACCTGGGGGGGGGGGTACACCGAGTATTTGGGGGTCACACTGAGTATCTGGGGGGTACACCGAGTATCTGAGGGGGGGTTACACTGAGTATCTGGGGGAGGGGGTTACACTGAGTATCTGGGGGGGGGGGGGGTTACACTGAGTATCGAGGGGGGGTTACACTGAGTATCGAGGGGGGTTACACTGAGTATCTGGGAGGGGGGTTACACCGAGTATCTGGGGTGGGGTTACACCGAGTATCTGGGGGGGGGGTACACTGAGTATCCAGGGAGGTACGCTGAGTATCTGGGGGTCACACTGAGTATCTGGGGGGTACGCTGAGTATCTGGGGGGGGGGGTACGCCGAGTAGCAGGGGGGTACGCTGAGTATCTGGGGGGGTACGCCGAGTACCTGGGGGGTACGCCGAGTACCTGGGGGGGGGGGGGTACACCGAGTATTTGGGGGTCACACTGAGTATCTGGGGGGTACACCGAGTATCTGAGGGGGGTTACACTGAGTATCTGGGGGAGGGGGTTACACTGAGTATCTGGGGGGGGGGTTACACTGAGTATCGAGGGGGGGTTACACTGAGTATCGAGGGGGGTTACACTGAGTATCTGGGAGGGGGGTTACACCGAGTATCTGGGGTGGGGTTACACCGAGTATCTGGGGGGGGGTACACTGAGTATCCAGGGAGGTACGCTGAGTATCTGGGGGTCACACTGAGTATCTGGGGGGTACACTGAGTATCTGGGGGGGGGGGTTACACTGAGTATCTGGGGGGAGTTACACTGAGTATCTGGGGGGGTTACACTGAGTATCTGGGGGGAGTTACACTGAGTATCTGGGGGGAGTTACACTGAGTATCTGGGGGGTTACACTGAGTATCTGGGGGTTACACTGAGTATCTGGGGGGTTACACTGAGTATCTGGGGGTTTCACTGAGTATCTGGGGTTACACTGAGTATCTGGGGGTTACACTGAGTATCTAGGGGTTACACTGAGTATCTGGGGGTTACACTGAGTATCTGGGGGGAGTTACACTGAGTATCTGGGGGGGTTACACTGAGTATCTGGGGGTTACACTGAGTATCTGGGGGGTTACACTGAGTATCTGGGGGTTTCACTGAGTATCTGGGGTTACACTGAGTATCTGGGGGTTACACTGAGTATCTGGGGGTTACACTGAGTATCTGGGGGTTACACTGAGTATCTGGGGGTTACACTGAGTATCTAGGGGTTACACTGAGTACATGTCCATAGCCCCCCTGTAGCCGGGACCCCCATGTGGAGCATCCACAACTCCGTCCGCTATACGGTGCATACGTCCGTAGCCCCCCCTGTAGCCGGGTCCCCCAGGTGGAGCATCCACAACACTCTACAGTTATATAGCTACCTTAATTTCCCCATAGGTGAGGGGTGTAATAGAGGAGATTAAGTGATAACTGGCAGAGGCTCCTCCCATCATCCTCTCATTGTGATCTCATTGTGCTTTGTTGTGGGGCACAGCTTCTGCCCATGTGATAGGCACTGCCCCCCTGACCTGCCGATAGGTCCCCTCCTACATCTCCCCTCCACCCCTGCCAGTGCCTGCCCATAAATATTCTGCTCCTCCCACATCTCCCCTCCACCCCTGCCAGTGCCCGCCCATGATTATCCTGCTCCTCCCACATCTCCCCTCCACTTCTGCCAGTGCCCGCCCAAGATTATCCTGCTCCTCCCACATCTCCCCTCCACCCCTGCCAGTGCCCGCCCATGATTATCCTGCCCCTCCCACATCTCCCCTCCACTTCTGCCCATGATTATCCTGCTCCTCCCACATCTCCCCTCCACTTCTGCCCATGATTATCCTGCTCCTCCCACATCTCTCCTCCACTTCTGCCCATGATTATCCTGCTCCTCCCACATCTCCCCTCCACTTCTGCCCATGATTATCCTGCTCCTCCCACATCTCCCCTCCACTTCTGCCAGTGCCCGCCCATGATTATCCTGCTCCTCCCACATCTCCCCTCCACTTCTGCCAGTGCCCGCCCATGATTATCCTGCTCCTCCCACATCTCCCCTCCACTTCTGCCAGTGCCCGCCCATGATTATCCTGCTCCTCCCACATCTCCCCTCCACTTCTGCCAGTGCCCGTCTATGATTATCCTGCCCCTCCCACATCTCCCATCCACTTCTGCCAGTGCCTGCCCATAATTATCCTGCCCCTCCCACATCTCCCCTCCACTTCTGCCAGTGCCCGCCCATGATTATCCTGCCCCTCCCACATCTCCCCTCCACCCCTGCCAGTGCCCGCCCATGATTATCCTGCTCCTCCCACATCTCCCCTCCACTTCTGCCAGTGCCCGCCCATGATTATCCTGCCCCTCCCACATCTCCCCTCCACTTCTGCCAGTGCCTGCCCATAATTATCCTGCCCCTCCCACATCTCCCCTCCACCCCTGCAAGTGCCCGCCCATGATTATCCTGCTCCTCCCACATCTCCCCTCCACTTCTGCCAGTGCCTGTCTATGATTATCCTGCCCCTCCCACATCTCCCCTCCACTTCTGCCAGTGCCTGCCCATAATTATCCTGCCCCTCCCACATCTCCCCTCCACTTCTGCCAGTGCCCGCCCATGATTATCCTGCCCCTCCCACATCTCCCCTCCACCCCTGCCAGTGCCCGCCCATGATTATCCTGCTCCTCCCACATCTCCCCTCCACTTCTGCCAGTGCCCGCCCATGATTATCCTGCTCCTCCCACATCTCCCCTCCACCCCTGCCAGTGCCTGCCCATGATTATCCTGCTACTCCCACATCTCCCCTCCACCCCTGCCAGTGCCCACCCATGATTATCCTGCCCCTCCCACATCTCCCCTCCTCCGCTGCCAGTGCCCGCCCTAGATTATCCTGCCCTCCCACATCTCCCCTCCACTTCTGCCAGTGCCTGCCCATAATTATCCTGCCCCTCCCACATCTCCCCTCCACTTCTGTCAGTGCCCGCCCATGATTATCCTGCCCCTCCCTCATCTCCCCTCCACCCCTGCCAGTGCCCGCCCTTGATTATCCTGCTCCTCCC
Source organism: Dendropsophus ebraccatus (assembly GCA_027789725.1). NCBI lineage: Eukaryota > Metazoa > Chordata > Amphibia > Anura > Hylidae > Dendropsophus > Dendropsophus ebraccatus. The sequence goes on along the minus strand of JAQFWZ010000067.1, from coordinate 1,188,660 downwards.
ACATCTCCCCTCCACTTCTGCCAGTGCCCGCCCATGATTATCCTGCCCCTCTCACATCTCCCCTCCACCCCTGCCAGTGCCTGCCCATGATTATCCTGCTCCTCCCACATCTCCCCTCCACTTCTGCCAGTGCCCGCCCATGATTATCCTGCCCCTCCCACATCTCCCCTCCACCCCTGCCAGTGCCCGCCCATGATTATCCTGCTCCTCCCACATCTCCCCTCCACTTCTGCCAGTTCCCGCCCATGATTATCCTGCCCCTCCCACATCTCCCCTCCACTTCTGCCAGTGCCTGCCCATAATTATCCTGCTCCTCCCACATCTCCCCTCCACTTCTGGCCATGATTATCCTGCCCCTCCCACATCTCCCCTCCACCCCTGCCAGTGCCCGCCCATGATTATCCTGCTCCTCCCACATCTCCCCTCCACTTCTGCCAGTGCCCGCTCATGATTATCCTGCCCCTCCCACATCTCCCCTCCACCCCTGCCAGTGCCCGCCCATGATTATCCTGCTCCTCCCACATTTCCGCTCCACTTCTGCCAGTGCCTGTCTATGATTATCCTGCCCCTCCCACATCTCCCCTCCACTTCTGCCAGTGCCTGTCTATGATTATCCTGCCCCTCCCACATCTCCCCTCCACTTCTGCCAGTGCCCGCCCATGATTATCCTGCCCCTCCCACATCTCCCCTCCACCCCTGCCAGTGCCCGCCCATGATTATCCTGCTCCTCCCACATCTCCCCTCCACTTCTGCCAGTGCCTGCCCATAATTATCCTGCCCCTCCCACATCTCCCCTCCACTTCTGCCAGTGCCCGCCCATGATTATCCTGCCCCTCTCACATCTCCCCTCCACCCCTGCCAGTGCCCGCCCATGATTATCCTGCTCCTCCCACATCTCCCCTCCACTTCTGCCAGTGCCCGCCCATGATTATCCTGCTCCTCCCACATCTCCCCTCCACTTCTGCCAGTTCCCGCCCATGATTATCCTGCCCCTCCCACATCTCCCCTCCACTTCTGCCAGTGCCTGCCCATAATTATTCTGCTCCTCCCACATCTCCCCTCCACTTCTGCCCATGATTATCCTGCCCCTCCCACATCTCCCCTCCACCCCTGCCAGTGCCCGCCCATGATTATCCTGCTCCTCCCACATCTCCCTTCCACTTCTGCCAGTGCCCGCCCATGATTATCCTGCCCCTCCCACATCTCCCCTCCACCCCTGCCAGTGCCCGCCCATGATTATCCTGCTCCTCCCACATTTCCGCTCCACTTCTGCCAGTGCCTGTCTATGATTATCCTGCCCCTCCCACATCTCCCCTCCACTTCTGCCAGTGCCCGCCCATAATTATCCTGCCCCTCCCACATCTCCCCTCCACTTCTGCCAGTGCCCGCCCATGATTATCCTGCCCCTCCCACATCTCCCCTCCACCCCTGCCAGTGCCCGCCCATGATTATCCTGCTCCTCCCACATCTCCCCTCCACTTCTGCCAGTGCCCGCCCATGATTATCCTGCCCCTCCCACATCTCCCCTCCACCCCTGCCAGTGCCCGCCCATGATTATCCAGCTCCTCCCACATTTCCGCTCCACTTCTGCCAGTGCCTGTCTATGATTATCCTGCCCCTCCCACATCTCCCCTCCACTTCTGCCAGTGCCCGCCCATAATTATCCTGCCCCTCCCACATCTCCCCTCCACTTCTGCCCATGATTATCCTGCCCCTCCCACATCTCCCCTCCACTTCTGCCCATGATTATCCTGCCCCTCCCACATCTCCCCTCCACTTCTGCCAGTGCCCGCCCATGATTATCCTGCCCCTCCCACATCTCCCCTCCACTTCTGCCAGTGCCCGCCCATGATTATCCTGCGCCTCCCCCATCTCCCCTCCACCCCGGCCAGTGCCCGCCCTTGATTATCCTGCTCCTCCCACATCTCCCCTCCACTTCTGCCAATGCCCGCCCATGATTATCCTGCTCCTCCCACATCTCCCCTCCACCCCTGCCAGTGCCCGCCCATGATTATCTTGCCCCTCCCACATCTCCCCTCCACCCCTGCCAGTGCCCGCCCATGATTATCTTGATCCTCCCACATCTTCCCTCCACTTCTGTCCATTATTATCCTGCTCCTCCCACATCTCCCCTCCACTTCTGCCAGTGCCCGCCCATAATTATTCTGCTCCTCCCACATCTCCCCTCCACTTCAGCCAGTGCCCGCCCATGATTATCCTGATTATCCATGATCACCCGTGCTGTGCCCACCCTCTCCGGGCAGTCAGCAGAAAGTTCAGCACCTGCAGGGGTATATACTCCATTAGGTACAGATTAGGGGGAAGGTCAGGCAAATACGATACAGCTGGCCTCACATAGATGGTGTCCTGTGTGGAAGGTCCTGGAGGTGGAGGTACAAGGTCCTAGAGGTGAAGGTACAAGGTCCTGGAGGTGGAGGTACAAGGTTCTAGAGGTGAAGGTACAAGGTCCTAGAGGTGAAGGTACAAGGTCCTGGAGGTGGAGGTACAAGGTCCTGGAGGTGGAGGTACAAGGTCCTGGAGGTGGAGGTACAAGGTCCTGGAGGTGGAGGTACAAGGTCCTGGAGGTGGAAGATCCTAGAGGTGGAGTTGAGTTTGTTGTGGATTGAGGAGGGTTTGTGGTGACGGTAATCACAGATATCTGCGAGCTCTCATTCCTAGAAAGGTCACGTGTGATCTGGTGTCTTACACCGCGGCTCCTCACATTCTACGTCTTCTCCGCAGGATATTAATATACTGGAGGATTGTGGTCACTGAAAAAGGTCACGACTGAGGAGCGGGCATCAGACTGGGGCCTATGAAGAGGTGAGTCCAGGGGTAGATGAGACACAAGATTACGGAGAGAGGGGGGGAGACCCAGGACTATGGAGAGAGGAGGTGAGACACAGGACTATGGAGAGAGGAGATGGCACACAGGACTATGGAGAGAGGAGATGGCACACAGGACTATGGAGAGAGGAGATGGCACACAGGACTATGGAGAGAGGAGATGGCACACAGGACTATGGAGAGAGGAGATGGCACACAGGACTATGGAGAGAGGAGATGGCACACAGGACTATGGAGAGAGGAGATGGCACACAGGACTATGGAGAGAGGAGATGGCACACAGGACTATGGAGAGAGGAGATGGCACACAGGACTATGGAGAGAGGAGATGGCACACAGGACTATGGAGAGAGGAGATGGCACACAGGACTATGGAGAGAGGAGATGGCACACAGGACTATGGAGAGAGGAGATGGCACACAGGACTATGGAGAGAGGAGATGGCACACAGGACTATGGAGAGAGGAGATCTCCTCCTCCTCCGTTATACCTGATCCCGGGGCGCTGATCTCCTCCTCCCCCGTTTTACCTGATCCCGGGCGCTGATCTCCTCCTCCTCCTCCGTTATATCTGATCCCAGGCACTGATCTCCTCCTCCGTTATACCTGATCCCAGGCGCTGATCTCCTCCTCCTCCGTCAGGGTATAAACCCACACACCGTATACACAGCGTATTTACTGCTGCGATACGCAGCGAATACGCAGCAAAAACGCAACAAATACGCAACAAAAACGCAGCAGATTAGATCTAAATAACTGAACTCAGCATTAAATCTTCACCATCAAACTGCTGCGTATTTGCTGCGTATTTGTTGCGTATTTGTTGCGTATTTGCTGCGTATACGGTGTGTGGGTTTGTACCCTTATACCTGATCCCGGGCGCTGATCTCCTCCTCCTCCTCTGTTATATCTGATCCCGGGCGCTGATCTCCTCCTCCTCTGTTATACCTGATCCCGGGCGCTGATCTCCTCCTCTGTTATACCTGATCCCGGGCACTGATCTCCTCCTCCTCCTCTGTTATACCTGATCCCGGGCGCTGATCTCCTCCTCCTCTGTTATATCTGATCCCGGGCACTGATCTCCTCCTCCTCCTCCTCCTCTGTTATACCTGATCCCGGGCGCTGATCTCCTCCTCCTCTGTTATACCTGATCCCGGGCGCTGATCTCCTCCTCCTCTGTTATACCTGATCCCGGGCGCTGATCTCCTCCTCTGTTATACCTGATCCCGGGCACTGATCTCCTCCTCCTCCTCTGTTATACCTGATCCCGGGCGCTGATCTCCTCCTCCTCTGTTATACCTGATCCCGGGCACTGATCTCCTCCTCCTCTTTTATACCTGATCCCTTGTGGATCCTGGGGACCATCATCCATTTCTGCCTTTAGTTAAAATCTGAGTATAATACTTGATGATGAGGAGCCGCTCAAGAAGGGGTTAACTCCAGGTGAGGGCCCCGCCCCCGCCCCCGCTCACCATACAGCCACCATGTGGAGCATCAACAGGTGAGTGGCTCCAGGAGGCTTCATGTGTACCTGGGTATATACTGGGATATAAGCGCCGTAGCGTTACTTACAGACTGTAGGCCGCCATTCATACCCTGCCCCTCATTGACTCATGAAAGCTGCATGCAAAACTTCCGCTTAGCTCAACCAGTTACCTCCAGAGCTGCACTCACTATTCTGCTGTTTCATCATGTCTCATCTTCCAGAGCTGCACTCACTATTCTGCTGTTACATCATGTCTCATCCTCCAGAGCTGCACTCACTATTCTGCTGTTAGATCATGTTTTTTCACACAGGAGGGGCTGCATCTCATACTCCCCTGAGTGATTCCCCATCTCTGACCACCCTCTCAGCCTACACCTGAGCAGCAACGAGCGACAGAAGCAGCAGCTACAACTTCACTGATTGTGCAAAAATGTGCTATGAAATTAGGGCTATGTTCACACAGTTTCACTGCAGCGCCTGCACAAGACTGATGCACTACTGCAATGAGTTAATGCAGTAATGGAATTAAATCATGATACACAGCACAGGGGATCAGAGGTGGCACTGCCAATCCCATCACACACAGGATCTTTGCTCAGTATTTTTCAACCAAAACCAGGAGTGGATTGGGAACACAGGCTATGTTCATACACTGTTTAAATTTAGTAAATGGCGTAATATAACGGACGTTATTTGCCATTAATTGATGGCTATCCACTAAATTTAAGCAGTTTGTGAACATAGTCTTATTGTTTTTTTAATACATTCCTGGTTTGGGTTGCAAAATACTGACAAAAACAGCACAGTGTGGTTTCACAGGTATACAGCGTGCTGTGTGGTGTCACAGGTATACAGCGTGTTGTGTGGTGTTACAGGTATACAGCGTGCTGTGTGGTGTTACAGGTATACAGCGTGCTGTGTGGTGTCACAGGTATACAGCGTGCTGTGTGGTGTTACAGGTATACAGCGTGCTGTGTGGTGTTACAGGTATACAGCGTGCTGTGTGGTGTTACAGGTATACAGCGTGCTGTGTGGTTTTACAGGTATACAGCGTGTTGTGTGGTGTTACAGGTATACAGCGTGCTGTGTGGTTTTACAGGTATACAGCGTGCTGTGTGGTGTTACAGGTATACAGCGTGCTGATACAGGTAGAGAATACAGTACTGTGTGGTGTTACAGGTAGAGAATACAGTGCTGTGTGGTGTTACAGGTAGAGAATACAGTGCTGTGTGGTGTTACAGGTAGAGAATACAGCGTGCTGTTCCAGGTAGAGAATACAGTGCTGTGTGGTGTTACCACACAGCACGCTGTATTCTCTACCTGTAACACCACACAGCACTGTATTCTCTACCTGTAACACCACACAGCACTGTATTCTCTACCTGGAACAGCACGCTGTATTCTCTACCTGTAACACCACACAGCGCTGTATTCTCTACCTGTAACACCACACAGCACACTGTATTCTCTACCTGTAACACCACACAGCACTGTATTCTCTACCTGTAACACCACACAGTACTGTATTCTCTACCTGTATCAGCACGCTGTATACCTGTAACACCACACAGCACGCTGTATTCTCTACCTGTAACACCACACAGCACTGTATTCTCTACCTGTAACACCACACAGCGTGCTGTGTGGTGTTACAGGTAGAGAATACAGCGTGCTGTGTGGTGTTACAGGTAGAGAATACAGTGCTGTGTGGTGTTACAGGTAAAGAATACAGTGCTGTGTGGTGTTACAGGTAGAGAATACAGTGTGCTGTGTGGTGTTACAGGTAGAGAATACAGTGCTGTGTGGTGTTACAGGTAGAGAATACAGCGCTGTGTGGTGTTACAGGTAGAGAATACAGTGTGCTGTGTGGTGTTACAGGTAGAGAATACAGCGTGCTGTGTGGTGTTACAGGTAGAGAATACAGTGTGGTGTTACAGGTAGAGAATACAGCGTGCTGTGTGGTGTTACAGGTAGAGAATACAGCGTGCTGTGTGGTGTTACAGGTAGAGAATACAGCGTGCTGTGTGGTGTTACAGGTAGAGAATACAGCGTGCTGTGTGGTGTTACAGGTAGAGAATACAGTGCTGTGTGGTGTTACAGGTAAAGAATACAGTGCTGTGTGGTGTTACAGGTAGAGAATACAGTGTGCTGTGTGGTGTTACAGGTAGAGAATACAGTGCTGTGTGGTGTTACAGGTAGAGAATACAGCGCTGTGTGGTGTTACAGGTAGAGAATACAGTGTGCTGTGTGGTGTTACAGGTAGAGAATACAGCGTGCTGTGTGGTGTTACAGGTAGAGAATACAGTGTGGTGTTACAGGTAGAGAATACAGCGTGCTGTGTGGTGTTACAGGTAGAGAATACAGTGTGCTGTGTGGTGTTACAGGTAGAGAATACAGTGCTGTGTGGTGTTACAGGTAGAGAATACAGTGTGCTGTGTGGTGTTACAGGTAGAGAATACAGCGCTGTGTGGTGTTACAGGTAGAGAATACAGTGTGCTGTGTGGTGTTACAGGTAGAGAATACAGTGCTGTGTGGTGTTACAGGTAGAGAATACAGCGTGCTGTGTGGTGTTACAGGTAGAGAATATAGTGTGCTGTGTGGTGTTACAGGTAGAGAATACAGCGCTGTGTGGTGTTACAGGTAGAGAATACAGTGTGCTGTGTGGTGTTACAGGTAGAGAATACAGCGTGCTGTGTGGTGTTACAGGTAGAGAATACAGCGTGCTGTGTGGTGTTACAGGTAGAGAGTACAGCGTGCTGTGTGGTGTTACAGGTAGAGAATACAGTGCTGTGTGGTGTTACAGGTGGAGAATACAGTGTGCTGTGTGGTGTTACAGGTAGAGAATACAGTGCTGTGTGGTGTTACAGGTAGAGAATACAGCGTGCTGTGTGGTGTTACAGGTAGAGAATACAGTGCTGTGTGGTGTTACAGGTAGAGAATACAGTGTGCTGTGTGGTGTTACAGGTAGAGAATACAGTGCTGTGTGGTGTTACAGGTAGAGAATACAGTGCTGTGTGGTGTTACAGGTAGAGAATACAGCGCTGTGTGGTGTTACAGGTAGAGAATACAGCGTGCTGTGTGGTGTTACAGGTAGAGAATACAGTGTGCTGTGTGGTGTTACAGGTAGAGAATTCAGTGTGCTGTGTGGTGTTACAGGTAGAGAATACAGTGTGCTGTGTGGTGTTACAGGTAGAGAATACAGCGTGTTGTGTGGTGTTACAGGTAAAGAATACAGTGTGCTGTGTGGTGTTACAGGTAGAGAATACAGCACTGTGTGGTGTTACAGGTAGAGAATACAGCGTGCTGTGTGGTGTTACAGGTAGAGAATACAGCGTGCTGTGTGGTGTTACAGGTAGAGAATACAGCGTGCTGTGTGGTGTTACAGGTAGAGAATACATTGTGCTGTGTGGTGTTACAGGTAGAGAATACAGCGCGCTGTGTGGTGTTACAGGTAGAGAATTCAGCGCGCTGTGTGGTGTTACAGGTAGAGAATACAGTGCTGTGTGGTGTTACAGGTAGAGAATTCAGCGTGCTGTGTGGTGTTACAGGTAGAGAATACAGAGTGCTGTGTGGTGTTACAGATAGAGAATACAGTGTACTGTGTGGTGTTACAGGTAGAGAATACAGTGTGCTGTGTGGTGTTACAGGTAGAGAATACAGCGTGCTGTGTGGTGTTACAGGTAGAGAATACAGTGCTGTGTGGTGTTACAGGGAGAGAATACAGTGCTGTGTGGTGTTACAGGTAGAGAATACAGCGTGCTGTGTGGTGTTACAGGTAGAGAATACAGCGTGCTCTGTGGTGTTACAGGTAGGGAATACAGTGTGCTGTGTGGTGTTACAGGTAGAGAATACAGCGTGCTGTGTGGTGTTACAGGTAGAGAATACAGCGTGCTGTGTGGTGTTACAGGTAGAGAATACAGCGTGCGGTGTGGTGTTACAGGTAGAGAATACAGTGCTGTGTGGTGTTACAGGTAGAGAATACAGCGTGCTGTGTGGTGTTACAGGTAGAGAATACAGCGTGCGGTGTGGTGTTACAGGTAGAGAATACAGCGTGCTGTGTGGTGTTACAGGTAGAGAATACAGCGTGCTGTGTGGTGTTACAGGTAGAGAATACAGCGTGCTGTGTGGTGTTACAGGTAGAGAATACAGTGCTGTGTGGTGTTACAGGTAGAGAATACAGTGCTGTGTGGTGTTACAGGTAGAGAATACAGCGTGCGGTGTGGTGTTACAGGTAGAGAATACAGTGCTGTGTGGTGTTACAGGTAGAGAATACAGTGTGCTGTGTGGTGTTACAGGTAGAGAATACAGCGATGTGTGGTGTTACAGGTAGAGAATACAGCGTGCTGTGTGGTGTTACAGGTAGAGAATACAGCGTGCTGTGTGGTGTTACAGGTAGAGAATACAGCGTGCTGTGTGGTGTTACAGGTAGAGAATACAGCGTGCTGTGTGGTGTTACAGATAGATAATACAGCGTGCGGTGTGGTGTTACAGATAGATAATACAGCGTGCTGTGTGGTGTTACAGGTAGAGAATACAGTGCTGTGTGGTGTTACAGGTAGAGAATACAGTGCTGTGTGGTGTTACAGGTGGAGAATACAGCGTACTGTGTGGTGTTACAGGTAGAGAATACAGCGTGCTGTGTGGTGTTACAGGTAGAGAATACAGCGTGTTGTGTGGTGTTACAGGTAGAGAATACAGTGTGGTGTTACAGGTAGAGAATACAGCGCTGTGTGGTGTTACAGGTAGAGAATACAGTGTACTGTGTGGTGTTACAGGTAGAGAATACAGCGTGCTGTGTGGTGTTACAGGTAGAGAATACAGCGTGCGGTGTGGTGTTACAGGTAGAGAATACAGCGTGCTGTGTGGTGTTACAGGTAGAGAATACAGTGCTGTGTGGTGTTACAGGTAGAGAATACAGCGCGCTGTGTGGTGTTACAGGTAGAGAATACAGCGTGATGTGTGGTGTTACAGGTAGGGAATACAGTGTACTGTGTGGTGTTACAGGTAGAGAATACAGTGTGCTGTGTGGTGTTACAGGTAGAGAATACAGCGCGCTGTGGTGTTACAGGTAGAGAATACAGCGTGCTGTGTGGTGTTACAGGTAGAGAATACAGCGTGCTGTGTGGTGTTACAGGTAGAGAATACAGTGTGCTGTGTGGTGTTACAGGTAGAGAATACAGTGCTGTGTGGTGTTACAGGTAGAGAATACAGTGCTGTGTGGTGTTACAGGTAGAGAATACAGCGTGCTGTGTGGTGTTACAGGTAGAGAATACAGCGCTGTGTGGTGTTACAGGTAGAGAATACAGCGTGCTGTGTGGTGTTACAGGTAGAGAATACAGTGCTGTGTGGTGTTACAGGTAGAGAATACAGCGTGCTGTGTGGTGTTACAGGTAGAGAATACAGTGCTGTGTGGTGTTACAGGTAGAGAATACAGCGTGCTGTGTGGTGTTACAGGTAGAGAATACAGTGTGCTGTGTGGTGTTACAGGTAGAGAATACAGTGTGCTGTGTGGTGTTACAGGTAGAGAATACAGTGCTGTGTGATGTTACAGGTAGAGAATACAGTGCTGTGTGGTGTTACAGGTAGAGAATACAGTGTGCTGTGTGGTGTTACAGGTAGAGAATACAGTGCTGTGTGGTGTTACAGGTAGAGAATACAGCGTGCTGTGTGGTGTTACAGGTAGAGAATACAGTGTGCTGTGTGGTGTTACAGGTAGAGAATACAGCGTGCTGTGTGGTGTTACAGGTAGAGAATACAGTGCTGTGTGGTGTTACAGGGGGAGAATACAGTGTGCTGTGTGGTGTTACAGGTAGAGAATACAGCGTGATGTGTGGTGTTACAGGTAGAGAATACAGCGTGATGTGTGGTGTTACAGGTAGGGAATACAGCATGCTGTGTGGTGTTACAGGTAGAGAATACAGTGTGCTGTGTGGTGTTACAGGTAGAGAATACAGCGTGCTGTGTGGTGTTACAGGTAGAGAATACAGCGTGCTGTGTGGTGTTACAGGTAGAGAATACAGTGTGCTGTGTGATGTTACAGGTAGAGAATACAGTGTGGTGTGTGGTGTTACAGATAGAGAATACAGCGTGCTGTGTGGTGTTACAGGTAGAGAATACAGCGTGATGTGTGGTGTTACAGGTAGGGAATACAGCGTGATGTGTGGTGTTACAGGTAGGGAATACAGCATGCTGTATGGGTGGGACCACAATGTAATGTTATAGTACTGCAATTCAGTCAGGACCAGTTCACACGGAGTAAAACTGGCGGAATTCCACAGTGAAATTGTCAGCCACGGATTCCGTCAACCTCCATGTTATACCGGCAGTCTATGGGAGGCTCGCGCGCCACCTTTCTCCGCTCTGAAGATTTCAGGACTGGGTCAGAGAGGGAAGCAATGCTTTATGCTTTTTTTTTTTTTTTTCTTTTAACTCTGGCTAGAGTATCCCTTTAAGTTGCCTGACGGAGTTTTTCAGATTTTTCAGGACTGGATTGCCCCTTTAAGTGTTGCCATGGTTATTGCCCTAAGTGTGTAGCTGATCTGTGCCCTGTAGCTCAGGTGTTGCTTAGTGGGCGGGGCTTGTTATATAACGCTCAGTATCTCAGGTCAGGTCAGGTGATAGACTCTGTCACTCTCTCCAGGTTGTTGTAATAAGGAAGAGGCGTCCGGGACGTTCCCTGCTCTGTGTGCCCCTCCCCCCGCACCCTGCTCCCACTGTACGGAATCAGGTGTAATATACAGAGAGGAGGAGGATTATATGATGGGAGGTGTAATATTCAGAGAGGAGGAGGATTATATGATGGGAAGTGTAATATACAGAGAGAAGGATTATATGATGGGAGGTGTAATATACAGAGAGGAGGAGGATTATATGATGGGAGGTGTTATATACAGAGAGGAGGAGGATTATATGATGGGAGGTGTAATATTCAGAGAGGAGGAGGATTATATGATGGGAGGTGTTATATACAGAGAGAAGGATTATATGATGGGAGGTGTAATATACAGAGAGAAGGAGGATTATATGACGGGAGGTGTAATATACAGAAAGGAGGAGGATTATATGATGGGAGGTGTAATATACAGAGAGGAGGAGGATTATATGATGGGAGGTGTAATATACAGAGAGGAGGAGGATTATATGATGGGAGGTGTAATATACAGAGAGGAGGAGGAATATATGATGGGAGGTGTAATATACAGAGAGGAGGAGGATTATATGATGGGAGGTGTAATATACAGAGAGGAGGAGGATTATATGATGGGAGGTGTAATATACAGAGAGGAGGAGGATTATATGATGGGAGGTTTAATATACAGAGAGAAGGAGGATTATATGATGGGAGGTGTAATATACAGAGAGGGGGAGGAATATATGATGGGAGGTGTAATATACAGAGAGGAGGATTATATGATGGGAGGTGTAATATACAGAGAGGAGGAGGATTATATGATGGGAGGTGTTATATACAGAGAGAAGGATTATATGATGGGAGGTGTAATATACAGAGAGAAGGAGGATTATATGATGGGAGGTGTAATATACAGAGAGGAAGAGGATTATATGATGGGAGGTGTAATATACAGAGAGAAGGAGGAATATATGATGGGAGGTGTAATATACAGAGAGGAGGAGGATTATATGATGGGAGGTGTAATATACAGAGAGGAAGAGGATTATATGATGGGAGGTGTAATATACAGAGAGAAGGAGGAATATATGATGGGAGGTGTAATATACAGAGAGGAAGAGGATTATATGATGGGAGGTGTAATATACAGAGAGAAGGAGGAATATATGATGGGAGGTGTAATATACAGAGAGGAGGATTATATGATGGGAGGTGTAATATACAGAGAGGAGGATTATATGATGGGAGGTGTAATATACAGAGAGGAGGAGGATTATATGATGGGAGGTGTAATATACAGAGAGGAAGAGGATTATATGATGGGAGGTGTAATATACAGAGAGAAGGAGGAATATATGATGGGAGGTGTAATATACAGAGAGGAGGAGGATTATATGATGGGAGGTGTAATATACAGAGAGGAAGAGGATTATATGATGGGAGGTGTAATATACAGAGAGAAGGAGGAATATATGATGGGAGGTGTAATATACAGAGAGGAGGATTATATGATGGGAGGTGTAATATACAGAGAGGAGGAGGATTATATGATGGGAGGTGTAATATACAGAGAGGAGGATTATATGATGGTGTAATATACAGAGAGGGGGAGGATTATATGATGGGAGGTGTAATATACAGAGAGGAGGAGGATTATATGATGGGAGGTGTAATATACAGAGAGGGGGAGGAATATATGATGGGAGGTGTAATATACAGAGAGGAGGAGGAGGATTATATGATGGGAGGTGTAATATACAGAGAGGAGGAGGATTATATGATGGGAGGTGTAATATACAGAGAGGAGGAGGATTATATGATGGGAGGTGTAATATACAGAGAGGAGGATTATATGATGGGAGGTGTAATATACAGAGAGGAGGATTATATGATGGGAGGTGTAATATACAGAGAGGAGGAGGATTATATGATGGGAGGTGTTATATACAGAGAGGAGGAGGATTATATGATGGGAGGTGTTATATACAGAGAGGAGGAGGATTATATGATGGGAGGTGTAATATACAGAGAGGAGGAGGATTATATGATGGGAGGTGTAATATACAGAAAGGAGGAGGATTATATGATGGGAGGTGTAATATACAGAGAGAAGGAGGATTATATGATGGGAGGTGTAATATACAGAAAGGAGGAGGATTATATGATGGGAGGTGTAATATACAGAGAGGAGGAGGATTATATGATGGGAGGTGTAATATACAGAGAGGAGGAGGATTATATGATGGGAGGTGTAATATACAGAGAGAAGGAGGAATATATGATGGGAGGTGTAATATACAGAGAGGAGGAGGATTATATGATGGGAGGTGTAATATACAGAGAGGAGGAGGATTATATGATGGGAGGTGTAATATACAGAGAGAAGGAGGAATATATGATGGGAGGTGTAATATACAGAGAGGAGGATTATATGATGGGAGGTGTAATATACAGAGAGGAGGAGGAGGATTATATGATGGGAGGTGTAATATACAGAGAGGAGGAGGATTATATGATGGGAGGTGTAATATACAGAGAGGAGGAGGATTATATGATGGGAGGTGTAATATACAGAGAGGAGGATTATATGATGGGAGGTGTAATATACAGAGAGGAGGAGGATTATATGATGGGAGGTGTAATATACAGAGAGGAGGAGGATTATATGATGGGAGGTGTAATATTCAGAGAGGGGAGGATTATATGATGGGAGGTGTAATATACAGAGAGGAGGAGGATTATATGATGGGAGGTGTAATATACAGAGAGGAGGAGGATTATATGATGGGAGGTGTAATATACAGAGAGGAGGAGGATTATATGATGGGAGGTGTAATATACAGAGAGAAGGAGGATTATATGATGGTGTAATATACAGAGAGGAGGAGGATTATATGATTGGAGATGTAATACACGGAGGGGGGATTATGTGGTGAGTGGCTATATATATTGGGTGTCAGCAGTTTTTTCCAGCAACCTCATGCCCTGGTCCAGGTTTTGCACTGTATACAGGGTCTGGGTGTTGCACTGTATACGGGGGCCGGGTGTCGCACTCTATATATAGTCCGGGCGTTGCACTCTATACGGGGTCCGGGCGTTGCACTCTATACGGGGTGCTGGCGTTGCACTCTATACGGGGTCTGGCTGTCACTCTGTACATGGGGTCCGGGTGTCGCACTGTATACGGGGTCCGGGTGTTGCACTGTATGCGGGCTCCTGGTGTTGCACTGTATGCGGGCTCTGGGTGTCGCGTTGTATACGGGGTCCGGGTGTCGCACTGTATACGGGCTCCGGGTGTCGCACTGTATACGGGCTCCGGGTGTTGCACTGTATGCGGGCTCCTGGTGTTTCACTGTATGCGGGCTCTGGGTGTCGCATTCTATATATAGTCCGGGTGTTGCACTGTACACGGGGTCCGGGTGTTGCACTGTATACAGGCTCCAGGTGTCGCGTTGTATACGGGGTCCGGGTGTCACGTTGTATACGGGGTCCCGATGTTGCACTGTATACGGGGTCCGGGTGTTGCACTGTATACGGGGTCCGGGTGTTGCACTGTATACGGGGTCCGGGTGTTGCACTGTATACGGGGTCCGGGTGTTGCACTGTATACGGGGTCCGGGTGTTGCACTGTATACGGGGTCCGGGTGTTGCACTGTATACGGGGTCCGGGTGTTGCACTGTATACATGGTCTGGGTGTTGCGTTGTATAAATGTTCCGGGTGTCGCACTGTATACATGGTCCGGGTGTTGCACTGTATACGGGGTCCAGGTGTTGCACTGTATACATGGTCCGGGTGTCACACTGTATACATAGTCCGGGTGTTGCACTGTACACGGGGTCCGGGTGTCGCACTGTATACAGGCTCCGGGTGTTGCACAGTATATGGGGTCCCGGTGTCGCACTGTATACTGGGTCCGGGTGTCGCGTTGTATTCGGGGTCCCGGTGTTGCACTGTATAGGGGCTACGGGTGTTGCTCTGTATACGGGGTCCGGGTGTTGCACTGTATACATGGTCCGGGTGTTGCACTGTATACAGGCTCCGGGTGTTGCACTGTATACATGGTCCGGGTGTTGCACTGTATACAGGCTCCGGGTGTTGCGTTGTATACGGGGTCCCGGTGTCGCACTATATACAGGCTCCGAATGTGACGTTGTATACGGGGTCCCGGTGTTGCACTGTATAAATGTTCCGGGTGTCGCACTGTATACAGGCTCCGGGTGTTGCACTGTATACATGGTCCGGGTGTTGCACTGTATACGGGGTCCAGGTGTTGCACTGTATACATGGTCCGGGTGTCACACTGTATACAGGCTCCGGGTGTTGCACTGTATACGGGGTCCGGGTGTTGCACTATATACAGGCTCCGGGTGTTGCGTTGTATACGGGGTCCCGGTGTTGCACTGTATACAGGCTCCAGGTGTCGCGTTGTATACGGGGTCCGGGTGTCACGTTGTATACGGGGTCCCGGTGTCGCACTGTATACATGGTCCGGGTGTCGCACTGTATACATGGTCCGGGTGTTGCACTGTATACGGGGTCCGGGTGTTGCACTGTATACGGGGTCCGGGTGTTGCACTGTATACGGGGTCCGGGTGTTGCACTGTATACGGGGTCCGGGTGTTGCACTGTATACGGGGTCCGGGTGTTGCACTGTATACATGGTCTGGGTGTTGCGTTGTATACGGGGTCCCGGTGTCGCACTGTATACATGGTCCGGGTGTTGCACTGTATACATGGTCCGGGTGTTGCACTGTTGACATGGTCCGGGTGTTGCACTGTATACGGGGTCCGGGTGTTGCACTGTATACATGGTCGCGGTTTTGCACTGTATACGGGCTCCGGGTGTTGCACTGTATACATGGGCCGGGTGTCGCACTGTATACATGTTCTGGGTGTCGCACTGTGTACAGGCTCCGGGTGTTGCACTATATACAGGCTCCGGGTGTTGCACTGTATACGGGCTCCGGGTGTTGCACTGTATACATGGGCCAGGTGTCGCACTGTATACATGTTCTGGGTGTCGCACTGTATACAGGCTCCGGGTGTCGCACTATATACAGGCTCCGGGTGTTGCACTGTATACAGGCTCCAGGTGTCGCACTGTATACGGGGTCCGGGTGTTGCACTGTATACATGGGCCGGGTGTCGCACTGTATACGGGGTGTCGCACTGTATACAGGCTCGGGGTGTTGCACTGTATACAGGCGCCGGGTGTCGCACTGTATACGGGGTCCGTGTGTCGCACTGTATACGGGGTCCGGGTGTCGCACTGTATACGGGGTCCGGGTGTTGCACTGTATACATGTCCGGGTGTTGCACTCTATACAGGTTCCGGGTGTTGCATTGTATACTGGGTCCCGGTGTCGCACTGTATACAGGCTCCGGGTGTTGCGTTGTATACGGGGTCCCGGTGTCGCACTGTATACAGGCTCTGGGTGTCGCGTTGTATACAGGCTCCGGGTGTCGCACTATATACAGGCTCCGGGTGTTGCACTGTATACGGGCTCCGGTTGTTGCACTGTATACAGGGTCCCGGTGTCGCACTGTATACAGGCTCCGGGTGTTGCACTGTATAGGGGCTCCGGGTGTTGCGTTGTATACGGGGTCCCGGTGTCGCACTGTATACAGGCTCCGGGTGTTGCATTGTATACTGGGTCCCGGTGTCGCACTGTATACAGGCTCCGGGTGTTGCACTGTATACGGGCTCCGGGTGTTGCGTTGTATACGGGGTCCCGGTGTCGCACTGTATACAGGCTCCGGGTGTTGCACTGTATTCGGGGTCCAGGTTTGCAGGTTCTCGCCCGTCCCCTTCGCACTCCTTGCTGCCGGGCAGGGTTCCTCCTCCTGTTCCTGGAGAGATCAGGCAGAGACTTGCCCCGGAGCGGGGTGGGAGGGGGCAGGTGGCTGGGTGGCCCTCCTCCTGTGGAGCAGGCTGGCGGGCTCACTCTCAGGCTGGCATTGCTGGGGTGAGGAGCTTTGCAGGTTCCTGGACTGGTTCTTCCAGTGAGCGCAGTGCACACGTGTAGTAGTGTGAGTGCACGCTCAGCCCTCCCTCCTCCTCCTCCTCCTCCTCCTCCTCCTCCTGGCTGACATCTGCAGAGCTGACAACTTGTGGAATCTCACCGGACCCCGGTGGTTGTCATGAGCCTGCTGCGTCTTAGAGCGTGCTGGGGGGTCCGTGTCCGGGGGTCCGCAGTGCTGACTGCCCCTCTTCTCTCTTCCTCCAGGTCTCATTCAGGAACCCAAGTGGCAGAAACAGAGCGGAACCGGACACTGAGGATGAGTGAGAACGGAACCCGGCGCCCCATCCTCACCCTGGACTCCATGAACCCCGCCATCAAGAAGGTGGAGTACGCAGTGCGGGGCCCCATCGTCACCCGGGCCCTGGAGCTGGAGAAGGAGCTGCAACAGGTAAGAGGGTAGTGTCACTATGTGAGGCGTCCGGGGCCTCATACCTCATCTACTGACTGTATATAGTGGTGTCCTGTGCCTCGTACCTCATCTACTGACTGTATATAGTGGTGTCCTGTACCTCATCTACTGACTGTATATAGTGGTGTCCTGTACCTCATCTACTGACTGTATATAGAAGTGTCCTGTACCTCATCTACTGACTGTATATAGAGGTGTCCTGTACCTCATCTACTGACTGTATATAGAAGTGTCCTGTACCTCATCTACTGACTGTATATAGAGGTGTCCTGTAACTCATCTACTGACTGTATATAGTGGTGTCCTGTGCCTCGTACCTCATCTACTGACTGTATATAGTGGTGTCCTGTACCTCATCTACTGACTGTATATAGAAGTGTCCTGTACCTCATCTACTGACTGTATATAGAGGTGTCCTGTAACTCATCTACTGACTGTATATAGTGGTGTTCTGTGCCTCGTACCTCATCTACTGACTGTATATAGTGGTGTCCTGTACCTCATCTACTGACTGTATATAGAAGTGTCCTGTACCTCATCTACTGACTGTATATAGTGGTGTCCTGTGCATCATCTACTGACTGTATATAGTGGTGTCCTGTGCCTCATACCTCATCTACTGACTGTATATAGTGGTGTCCTGTGCCTCATCTACTGACTGTATATAGTGGTGTTCTGTGCCTCGTACCTCATCTACTGACTGTATATAGTGGTGTCCTGTGCCTCATCTACTGACTGTATATAGTGGTGTCCTGTGCATCATCTACTGACTGTATATAGTGGTGTCCTGTGCCTCATACCTCATCTACTGACTGTATATAGTTGTGTCCTGTGCCTCGTACCTCATCTACTGACTGTATATAGTGGTGTCCTGTGCCTCATCTACTGACTGTACATAGAGGTGTCCTGTGCCTCGTACCTCATCTACTGACTGTATATAGTGGTGTCCTGTGCCTCGTACCTCATCTACTGACTGTATATAGAGGTGTCCTGTGCCCCGTACCTCATCTACTGACTGTATATAGTGGTGTCCTGTGCCTCGTACCTCATCTACTGACTGTATATAGAGGTGTCCTGTGCCCCACACCTCATCTACTGACTGTATATAGTGGAGGTGTCCTGTGCCTCATCTACTGACTGTATATAGAGGTGTCCTGTGCCTCATCTACTGACTGTATATAGAGGTGTCCTGTGCTTCATCTACTGACTGTATATAGAGGTGTCCTGTGCCTCATCTACTGACTGTATATAGAGGTGTCCTGTGCCTCATCTACTGACTGTATATAGAGGTGTCCTGTACCCCATCTACTGACTGTATATAGTGGCGTCCTGTGCATCATCTACTGACTGTATATAGAGGTGTCCTGTGCCTCATCTACTGACTGTATATAGAGGTGTCCTGTGCCTCATCTACTGACTGTATATAGTGGTGTCCTGTGCTTCATCTACTGACTGTATATAGTGGTGTCCTGTGCTTCATCTACTGACTGTATATAGTGGTGTCCTGTGCCTCATCTACTGACTGTATATAGAGGCGTCCTGTGCCTCATACCTCATCTACTGACTGTATATAGTGGTGTCCTGTACCTCATCTACTGACTGTATATAGAGGTGTGCTGTACCTCATCTACTGACTGTATATAGAGGTGTCCTGTGCCTCATCTACTGACTGTATATAGAGGTGTCCTGTGCCTCGTACCTCATCTACTGACTCTATATAGTGGTGTCCTGTGCCTCATCTACTGGCTGTATATAGAGGTGTCCTGTACCTCATCTACTGACTGTATATAGTGGTGTCATGTGCCTCATCTACTGGCTGTATATAGAGGTGTCCTGTGCATCATCTACTGACTGTATATAGAGGTGTCCTGTGCCTCATCTACTGACTGTATATAGTGGTGTTCTGTGCCTCGTACCTCATCTACTGACTGTATATAGTGGTGTCCTGTACCTCATCTACTGACTGTATATAGAAGTGTCCTGTACCTCATCTACTGACTGTATATAGTGGTGTCCTGTACCTCATCTACTGACTGTATATATTGTTGTCCTGTACCTCATCTACTGACTGTATATAGAGGTGTCCTGTACCTCATCTACTGACTGTATATAGAGGTGTCCTGTGCCTCATCTACTGGCTGTATATATTGTTGTCCTGTACCTCATCTACTGACTGTATATAGTGGTGTCATGTGCCTCATCTACTGGCTGTATATAGAGGTGTCCTGTGCATCATCTACTGACTGTATATAGAGGTGTCCTGTACCTCCATTACTGACTGTATATAGTGGAGGCGTCCTGTGCCTCATCTACTGACTGTATATAGTGGTGCCCTGTACCTCATCTACTGACTGTATATAGAGGTGTCCTGTGCATCATCTACTGACTGTATATAGTGGTGTCCTGTACCTCATCTACTGACTGTATATAGAGGTGTCCTGTGCCTCATCTACTGACTGTATATAGAGGTGTCCTGTACCTCATCTACTGACTGTATATAGTGGTGCCCTGTACCTCATCTACTGACTGTATATAGAGGTGTCCTGTACCTCATCTACTGACTGTATATAGTGGTGTCCTGTACCTCATCTACTGACTGTATATAGAGGTGTCCTGTGCCTCATCTACTGACTGTATATAGTGGTGTCCTGTGCCTCATACCTCATCTACTGACTGTTTATAGTGGTGTCCTGTGCCTCCTACCTCATCTACTGACTGTATATAGAGGTGTCCTGTGCCTCATCTACTGACTGTATATAGTGGCGTCCTGTGCATCATCTACTGACTGTATATAGTGGCATCCTGTGCATCATCTACTGACTGTATATAGTGGTGTCCTGTGCCTCATCTACTGACTGTATATAGTGGCGTCCTGTGCATCATCTACTGACTGTATATAGTGGCGTCCTGTGCATCATCTACTGACTGTATATAGTGGCGTCCTGTGCATCATCTACTGACTGTATATAGTGGCGTCCTGTGCCTCACCTACTGACTGTATATAGTGGCGTCCTGTGCCTCACCTACTGACTGTATATAGAGGTGTCCTGTGCCTCATCTACTGACTGTATATAGAGGTGTCCTGTGCCTCATCTACTGACTGTATATAGTGGCGTCCTGTGCATCATCTACTGACTGTATATAGAGGTGTCCGGTGACTCCTCTACTGACTGTATATAGTGGCGTCCTGTGATTCATCTACTGACTGTATATAGTGGTGTCCTGTGCTTCATCTACTGACTGTATATAGTGGTGTCCTGTACCTCATCTACTGACTGTATATAGAGGCGTCCTGTGCCCCACACCTCATCTACTGACTGTATATAGAGGTGTCCTGTGCCTCCTCTACTGACTGTATATAGAGTTGTCCTGTGCCTCCTCTACTGACTGTATATAGTGGTGTCCTGTGCCTCATCTACTGACTGTATATAGTGGTGTCCTGTGCCTCGTACCTTGGTCACTGGATCAGGTGTAGATGAGGCACGAGGCCTGAGCTGCCTCCCATCTGCAGTGTTTGTCGTCCTGCTCATTGTTTCCAGATTGGGGGCCGGAGAGAAATGTAACCCCGGGACCCCTGACACCGGACACATAGCGTGATTCCCCCCTGACCCTCTGGTCTCTTCCCCCCACACCACGTTGCCCCCTCTGGTCTCGCCCTATTCCAGTATAATGGCCCCTCACTGTGTCATACTCAGCTCTGCTATTCCAGTATAATGGCCCCTCACTACACTGTGCCATACTCAGCTCTGCTATTCCAGTATAATGGCCCCTCACTACACTGTGTCATACTCAGCTCTGCTATTCCAGTATAATGGCCCCTCACTGTGTCATACTCAGCTCTGCTATTCCAGTATAATGGCCCCTCACTACACTGTGTCATACTCAGCTCTGCTATTCCAGTATAATGGCCCCTCACTACACTGTGTCATACTCAGCTCTGCTTTTCCAGTATAATAGCCCCTCACTACACTGTGTCATACTCAGCTCTGCTATTCCAGTATAATGGCCTCTCACTGTGTCATACTCAGCTCTGCTATTCCAGTATAATGGCCCCTCACTACACTGTGTCATACTCAGCTCTGCTTTTCCAGTATAATAGCCCCTCACTACACTGTGTCATACTCAGCTCTGCTATTCCAGTATAATAACCTCTCACTACACTGTGTCATACTCAGCTCTGCTATTCCAGTATAATAACCTCTCACTACACTGTGCCATACTCAGCTCTGCTATTCCAGTATAATAGCCCCTCACTACACTGTGTCATACTCAGCTCTGCTATTCCAGTATAATAACCTCTCACTACACTGTGTCATACTCAGCTCTGCTAATCCAGTATAATAGTCCCTCACTGTGTCATACTCAGCTCTGCTATTCCAGTATAATGGCCCCTCACTACACTGTGTCATACTCAGCTCTGCTTTTCCGGGGTTACGTATTATGGGGAAGTTGCGGCTTGTGACCTCCGCTCTTCTGGCGATTCAGCATCTTAGTTTTGCTGAAAGCTGCTTCCCGGGCCTTTGGGAAGGAGGTGGTGGGGGGGGGGGGTCTGGCACTGGGGGGGCGGGGGGGTGGGTTGGCACAGGGGAGGGCTTGGGGGGGCGGGGGGATGTTTTGCACTGGGGGGGGGAGCGGGGGGATGTTTTGCACTGGGGGGGGGCGGGGGGGTGTCTTGCACTGGGGGGGGAGCGGGGGGGGGGGGTCTGGCACTGGGGGGGGGAGCGGGGGGGGGGGGGGGGTCTGGCACTGGGGGGGGGGGCGGGGGAGGGGGTCTGGCACTGGGGGGGGAGCGGGGGGGGGTCTGGCACTGGGGGAGGGGGTCTGGCACTGGGGGGGGGGGGCGGGGGAGGGGGTCTGGCACTGGGGGGGGGAGCGGGGGGGGTCTGGCACTGGGGGGGGGGGAGGGGGTCTGGCACTGGGGGGGGGAGGGGGTCTGGCACTGGGGGGGGGCGGGGGGGGGTCTGGCACTGGGGGGGGAGCGGGGGGGTTGGTCTGGCACTGGGGGGAGCGGGGGGGGGTCTGGCACTGGGGGGGGAGCGGGGGGGGGGGGTCTGGCACTGGGGGAGGGGGTCTGGCACTGGGGGGGGAGCGGGGGGGGGGGTCTGGCACTGGGGGGGAGCGGGGGGGGTCTGGCACTGGGGGGGAGCAGGGGGGGGGGTCTGACATGGGGGATGTGTCAGTCTTCACAGTGGTTCCAGCATTGTATTCATGTAACAGGAGGCCCAGGATGAGCACTGAATGAGGGTTGGGGGTCTGCAGGTGTCAGGACATATAACCCCTGATTGTGAGGGGATAAAGTGGGCTGTTCCCAGAATTCCTGTTGGTTCTCGCCCTCATTAGTTAGACCAGCACATTCATTACCATGGAAACCAGGACGTCCATTCACAGCGAACCCACCACGCTCCATACATGGGCCCCTGAATCCCAGGACGTGTGAGTAGTGTAGAGGGGCTGCGGGAGTCATGAGCTGCGCTGCAGTCGCACATAAGACGACTTTTATTCGAAAAGTTTTAAAACTTTTTGCACTCATACACTGTAACAACTACACCCACCAGCCGCACTCATACACTGTAACAACTACACCCACCAGCCGCACTCATACACTGTAACAACTACACCCACCAGCCGCACTCATACACTGTAACAGCACTACACCCACCAGCCGCACTCATACACTGTAACAACTACACCCACCAGCCGCACTCATACACTGTAACAACTACACCCACCAGCCGCACTCATACACTGTAACAACTACACCCACCAGCCGCACTCATACACTGTAACAACTGCACCCACCAGCCGCACTCATACACTGTAACAACTAACCCACCAGCCGCACTCATACACTGTAACAGCACTACACCCACCAGCCGCACTCATACACTGTAACAACTACACCCACCAGCCGCACTCATACACTGTAACAACTACACCCACCAGCCGCACTCATACACTGTAACAACTACACCCACCAGCCGCACTCATACACTGTAACAACTACACCCACCAGCCGCACTCATACACTGTAACAACTACACCCACCAGCCGCACTCATACACTGTAACAACTACACCCACCAGCCGCACTCATACACTGTAACAGCACTACACCCACCAGCCGCACTCATACACTGTAACAGCACTACACCCACCAGCCGCACTCATACACTGTAACAACTACACCCACCAGCCGCACTCATACACTGTAACAACTACACCCACCAGCCGCACTCATACACTGTAACAGTACTACACCCACCAGCCGCACTCATACACTGTAACAACTACACCCACCAGCCGCACTCATACACTGTAACAACTACACCCACCAGCCGCACTCATACACTGTAACAACTACACCCACCAGCCGCACTCATACACTGTAACAACTACACCCACCAGCCGCACTCATACACTTTAACAACTACACCCACCAGCCGCACTCATACACTGTAACAACTACACCCACCAGCCGCACTCATACACTGTAACAACTACACCCACCAGCCGCACTCATACACTGTAACAGCACTACACCCACCAGCCGCACTCATACACTGTAACAGCACTACACCCACCAGCCGCACTCATACACTGTAACAACTACACCCACCAGCCGCACTCATACACTGTAACAACTACACCCACCAGCCGCACTCATACACTGTAACAGTACTACACCCACCAGCCGCACTCATACACTGTAACAACTACACCCACCAGCCGCACTCATACACTGTAACAACTACACCCACCAGCCGCACTCATACACTGTAACAACTACACCCACCAGCCGCACTCATACACTGTAACAACTACACCCACCAGCCGCACTCATACACTGTAACAGCTACACCCACCAGCCGCACTCATACACTGTAACAACTACACCCACCAGCCGCACTCATACACTGTAACAACTACACCCACCAGCCGCACTCATACACTGTAACAGCACTACACCCACCAGCCGCACTCATACACTGTAACAGCACTACACCCACCAGCCGCACTCATACACTGTAACAACTACACCCACCAGCCGCACTCATACACTGTAACAACTACACCCACCAGCCGCACTCATACACTGTAACAACTACACCCACCAGCCGCACTCATACACTGTAACAGTACTACACCCACCAGCCGCACTCATACACTGTAACAACTACACCCACCAGCCGCACTCATACACTGTAACAACTACACCCACCAGCCGCACTCATACACTGTAACAACTACACCCACCAGCCGCACTCATACACTGTAACAGCTACACCCACCAGCCGCACTCATACACTGTAACAACTACACCCACCAGCCGCACTCATACACTGTAACAACTACACCCACCAGCCGCACTCATACACTGTAACAACTACACCCACCAGCCGCACTCATACACTGTAACAGCACTACACCCACCAGCCGCACTCATACACTGTAACAGCACTACACCCACCAGCCGCACTCATACACTGTAACAACTACACCCACCAGCCGCACTCATACACTGTAACAACTACACCCACCAGCCGCACTCATACACTGTAACAGTACTACACCCACCAGCCGCACTCATACACTGTAACAACTACACCCACCAGCCGCACTCATACACTGTAACAACTACACCCACCAGCCGCACTCATACACTGTAACAACTACACCCACCAGCCGCACTCATACACTGTAACAACTACACCCACCAGCCGCACTCATACACTGTAACAACTACACCCACCAGCCGCACTCATACACTGTAACAACTACACCCACCAGCCGCACTCATACACTGTAACAACTACACCCACCAGCCGCACTCATACACTGTAACAGCTACACCCACCAGCCGCACTCATACACTGTAACAACTACACCCACCAGCCGCACTCATACACTGTAACAACTACACCCACCAGCCGCACTCATACACTGTAACAACTACACCCACCAGCCGCACTCATACACTGTAACAACTACACCCACCAGCCGCACTCATACACTGTAACAACTACACCACCAGCCGCACTCATACACTGTAACAACTACACCCACCAGCCGCACTCATACACTGTAACAGCTACACCCACCAGCCGCACTCATACACTGTAACAACTACACCCACCAGCCGCACTCATACACTGTAACAGTACTACACCCACCAGCCGCACTCATACACTGTAACAACTACACCCACCAGCCGCACTCATACACTGTAACAACTACACCCACCAGCCGCACTCATACACTGTAACAACTACACCCACCAGCCGCACTCATACACTGTAACAGCACTACACCCACCAGCCGCACTCATACACTGTAACAGCACTACACCCACCAGCCGCACTCATACACTGTAACAGCACTACACCCACCAGCCGCACTCATACACTGTAACAGCACTACACCCACCAGCCGCACTCATACACTGTAACAGCTACACCCACCAGCCGCACTCATACACTGTAACAACTACACCCACCAGCCGCACTCATACACTGTAACAGCACTACACCCACCAGCCGCACTCATACACTGTAACAGCACTACACCCACCAGCCGCACTCATACACTGTAACAGCTACACCCACCAGCCGCACTCATACACTGTAACAACTACACCCACCAGCCGCACTCATACACTGTAACAACTACACCCACCAGCCGCACTCATACACTGTAACAGCTACACCCACCAGCCGCACTCATACACTGTAACAACTACACCCACCAGCCGCACTCATACACTGTAACAACTACACCCACCAGCCGCACTCATACACTGTAACAGCTACACCCACCAGCCGCACTCATACACTGTAACAACTACACCCACCAGCCGCACTCATACACTGTAACAACTACACCCACCAGCCGCACTCATACACTGTAACAACTACACCCACCAGCCGCACTCATACACTGTAACAACTACACCCACCAGCCGCACTCATACACTGTAACAGCTACACCCACCAGCCGCACTCATACACTGTAACAGCACTACACCCACCAGCCGCACTCATACACTGTAACAACTACACCCACCAGCCGCACTCATACACTGTAACAACTACACCCACCAGCCGCACTCATACACTGTAACAACTACACCCACCAGCCGCACTCATACACTGTAACAGCTAGGTAGGGATAGGTTGTGTGTCTTGCACTAGGATAGGTTGTGTGTCTTGCACTAGGATAGGTTGTGTGTCTTGCACTAGGATAGGTTGTGTGTCTTGCACTAGGATAGGTTGTGTGTCTTGCACTAGGATAGGTTGTGTGCAGTGGCGTAACTACCAGGGTCGCAGCGGTCGCCGCTGCGACCCGGCCCGCCACAAGGGGGGGCCCGCGGGGCCCCTGAGGCCCCCCCTCATCAATCCCTCTTGTGACCGCAAGCAACATTGTGTTGCTTGCGGTCACAAGAGGCCGCCTCCGTCTGCCCCGCATCATGCGCTGCTGCCGGGGGTGTCGCGTCCTATCCCCGGCAGCGTGCGCATCATAGAGTTCCCTGTGTGCCTGTTACCTCCGGCACAGGGAGCGCACATTAGAGACGCTCCCTGTGCTGGAGGTCTCAGCACAGGGAACTCTATGATGCGCACGCTGCCGGGGATAGGACGCGACACCCCCGGCAGCAGCGCATGATGCGGGGGCAGACAGAGGCTGAAGAAGAAGATCGCCGGGGGAGGGCATTGATAGGTGAGTTGTGTGTGTTTTTTTATTTGTTTTCATAAAGGAAATAGGGGGCTATCTATAGGAGGGAGGGGGAGAGGGGGACATTTATAAAGGGGGGGGAGGTGGCCATCTATAAAGGGGGGCAAGAGAGGGGACCATCTATAAGGGGGGAGGGGGCCATCTAAAGGGGGGAGGGGACCATCTATAAGGGGGGGGGGGAGAGGGGACCATCTATAAGGGGGGAAGAAGGGGACCATCTATAAGGAGGGGGAGAGGGGGATCATCTATAAGGGGGGAAGAAGGGGACCATCTATAAGGGGGGGGAGAGGGGGATCATCTATAAGGGGGGGGGGAGGGGGACCATCTATAAGGGGGGGAAGAGGGGGATCATCTACAAGGGGGGAAGAAGGGGACCATCTATAAGGAGGGGGGAGAGTGGGCCATCTATAAGGGGGGAAGGGCCAACTATAGCAGAGGGGGGCATCTATAAGGGGGGGGAAGGGGCCATCTATAGGAGAGGGGGCTATCTATAGGGGGGCAATATATATAAGGGGGGGAAGGGGCCATCTATAAGGGAGGCATATATAAGGGGGGGAAGGGGCCATCTATAAGGGGGGCATCTATAAGGGGGAGAGGGGGCAATCTATAAGGGGGGCAACATAGGGGGAGAGGGGGCCATCTATAAGGGGGTATACACAGAGGGGGCATCTATAAGGAGGCTACATAGTAGGAGGCATATACTATAAGGGGGGATACACAGAGGAGGACAATCTATAAGGAGGCTACATATAGGGCATAAACTATAAGGGGGTCACATAGAGTCAGCCTAACCACTAAATGAGGGCATAAAGGGGCCAATAAAAATGTGCAGTTTGTAGAGAGATGAGGATGGTGTCAGTGTGAGGAGCCTAATATGTCTGTCTGGCAGATTCTGTGGATTCGTGGCTCGGAGAAGTTCATGATGGCCCAGGATGGATGGAGAAGAAGATGAAAAGGGAAGAACTCCGATCAGAGAAGACGTCCCCTGTGAGTCACCGGATATAACTGCACTGTAATGTATATGGTTTATAGAGCCTGTGTGGAGCTGCGTCCACCTCTATATGACTGGATGCGGTGATACGTGTACAGTGGATGTTATTCAGTAGCAGCGGTGGTGTTAGTAGGTGGTGGTAATAGTCAGTAGCAGAGGTGGTGTTAGTATGTGGTGGTGTTAGTAGCAGCGTTGGTGTTAGTCAGTATGTGGTGGAATTATTTGTTACTTGTTATCTGGTACTGTGTTTTATTGGTCTTAGTATACAGGATTTGGTCAGTAACAATATGACGGTAATATGTATGGTGATAATATTTCTCTTCCTATCTTTCTTATATGCTGGTGTTATTGGTAATATCTGTCTCGGTGTATATATATATATATATATATATATATATATATATACACACCAATAGGGGGGGGGGGGGGGCCCAAGTTGACCTTTCGCACCAGGGCCCAGGAGTCATTAGCTACGCCCCTGGTTGTGTGTCTTGCACTAGGAGGCTGTGATGTCTCGCTGGCACCAGGATGCGGTGGCGTGTCTCCCTCTTGCACATGGACGGGGCAGGTTGTGGCGCGGTGCAGCGGTTGGCTGCGGATTCTCACACCCCTGTGTTTGCTCAGGATTAATAAGTGAGCGCTGCCTTTCACCTGTACCGGAGATAAACTATCTGCTGACTCCGGAGCCGCGCAACAATGTGACTGTGACGGGCAGAGATCAGCGGGCGCCCTCTGTACCCTGCCTCCCCTCACCGCCCACACTGCAGCCAGGACCCAGGGGAAGTGGTACTGTGCACTGCTCATATATACAGGAGAAGTAGTACTGTGCAATGTCCATATATACAGGAGAAGTGGTACTGTGCAATGTCCATATATACAGGAGAAGTGGTACTGTGCAATGTCCATATATACAGGAGAAGTGGTACTGTGCACTGCTCATATATACAGGAGAAGTGGTACTGTGCAATGTCCATATATACAAGAGAAGTGGTACTGTGCAATGTCCATATATACAGGAGAAGTAGTACTGTGCAATGTCCATATATACAGGAGAAGTAGTACTGTGCAATGTCCATATATACAGGAGAAGTGGTACTGTGCACTGTCCATATATACAGGAGAAGTGGTACTGTGCAATGTCCATATATACAGGAGAAGTAGTACTGTGCAATGTCCATATATACAGGAGAAGTGGTACTGTGCAATGTGTATATATACAGGAGAAGTGGTACTGTGCACTGTCCATATATACAGGAGAAGTGGTACTGTGCAATGTCCATATATACAGGAGAAGTGGTACTGTGCAATGTGTATATATACAGGAGAAGTGGTACTGTGCAATGTCCATATATATAGGAGAAGTGGTACTGTGCAATGTGTATATATACAGGAGAAGTGGTACTGTGCAATGTCCATATATACAGGAGAAGTGGTACTGTGCAAGGTGTATATATACAGGAGAAGTGGTACTGTGCACTGTCCATATATACAGGAGAAGTGGTACTGTGCAATGTGTATATATACAGGAGAAGTGGTACTGTGCAATGTGTATATATACAGGAGAAGTGGTACTGTGCAATGTGTATATATACAGGAGAAGTGGTACTGTGCAATGTGTATATATACAGGAGAAGTGGTACTGTGCAATGTGTATATATACAGGAGAAGTGGTACTGTGCAATGTCCATATATACAGGAGAAGTGGTACTGTGCAAGGTGTATATATACAGGAGAAGTGGTACTGTGCAATATGTATATATACAGGAGAAGTGGTACTGTGCAATGTGTATATATACAGGAGAAGTGGTACTGTGCAATGTGTATATATACAGGAGAAGTGGTACTGTGCAATATGTATATATACAGGAGAAGTGGTACTGTGCAATGTGTATATATACAGGAGAAGTGGTACTGTGCAATGTGTATATATACAGGAGAAGTGGTACTGTGCAATGTGTATATATACAGGAGAAGTGGTACTGTGCAATGTGTATATATATACAGGAGAAGTGGTACTGTGCACCGTCCATATATACAGGAGAAGTGGTACTGTGCAATGTCCATATATACAGGAGAAGTGGTACTGTGCAATGTCCATATATACAGGAGAAGTGGTACTGTGCAATGTGTATATATACAGGAGAAGTGGTACTGTGCAATGTGTATATATATACAGGAGAAGTGGTACTGTGCAATGTGTATATATACAGGAGAAGTGGTACTGTGCAATGTGTATATATACAGGAGAAGTGGTACTGTGCACTGCTCATATATACAGGAGAAGTGGTACTGTGCAATGTCCATATATACAGGAGAAGTGGTACTGTGCAATGTGTATATATACAGGAGAAGTGGTACTGTGCAATGTGTATATATACAGGAGAAGTGGTACTGTGCAATGTGTATATATATACAGGAGAAGTGGTACTGTGCAATGTGTATATATACAGGAGAAGTGGTACTGTGCAATGTCCATATAAACAGAAGTGGTACTGTGCAATGTCCATATAAACAGAAGTGGTACTGTGCATCTCCAGTCTTGCTTTACTGCTCTCTCATTTTCAGGGGGTGAAGAAGCCATTTTCAGAAGTTATTAAAGCAAATATCGGAGACGCTCACGCCATGGGCCAGAAGCCGATCACTTTCCTCAGACAGGTGAGGCTGCAGTCCACTCCTCCTCCTCCGGGGGAGCTGTAGGGTCCCTCCTCTCTTGTTGTGACCATGGGGGGGGGGGGGTTGTCTTGCAGGTCAGCGCCATCTGCCTGTACCCCGAGCTCCTGAATGACAATAAGTTCCCGGAGGATGTGAAGCAGAAGGCGGTGCGGATCCTCCAGGCCTGTGGGGGGAGCAGCATTGGTGAGTACAGCACCCCTGACTGGTGGCACCTAGGCTGCACCACCTTATATCAACCCATAGGGGGGACTGGCAGTGTTATCATAGGAGCCATGGCGGTGACATCCTGCAGGGACCATCATCTTCCTGTCCTTCCTCAGGCTCCTACAGCGCCAGCCAAGGAATCGAGATTGTCCGGCAGGATGTGGCCAAATACATCGAGCAGAGAGACGGCGGCATCGCCTCCAACCCCGACAACATTTATCTCTCCACCGGTGCCAGCGACTCCATAGTGGTAAGAGATCCACCCCAGACCGTGACCTCTGCCCGCTGCAGGACCCCATAACACAGGGCTGCCCCCCCCCCAGACCGTGACCTCTACCCACTGGAGGACCCCATACAACAGGCCTGCCCCCCCCAGACCGTGACCTCTGCCCGCTGCAGGACCCCATAACACAGGGCTGCCCCCCCAGACCGTGACCTCTGCTCGCCGCAAGACCCCATAACACAGGGCTGCCCCCCAGACCGTGACCTCTGCCCGCTGCAGGACCCCATAACAAAGGACTGCCCCCCCAGACCGTGACCTCTGCCCGCTGGAGGACCCCATAACACAGGGCTGCCCCCCCAGACCGTGACCTCTGCCCGCTGCAGGACCCCATAACACAGGGCTGCCCCCCCAGACCGTGACCTCTGCCCGCTGCAGGACCCCATAACACAGGGCTGCCCCCCCAGACCGTGACCTCTGCCCTCTGCAGGACCTCATAACACAGGGCTGCCCCCCAGACCGTGACCTCTGCCCGCTGGAGGACCCCATAACACAGGGCTGCCCCCCCCAAGACCGTGACCTCTGCCCGCTGGAGGACCCCATACAACAGGCCTGCCCTCCAGACCGTGATCTCTGCCCTCTGGAGGACCCCATAACACAGGGCTGCCCCCACCCAGACCGTGACCTCTGCCCGCTGGAGGACCCCATACAACAGGGCTGCCCCCCCCAGACCGTGACCTCTGCCCGCTGGAGGACCCCATAGCACAGGGCTGCCCCCCCAGACCGTGACCTCTGCCCGCTGCAGGACCCCATAACACAGGGCTGCCCCCCCCCCAGACCGTGACCTCTGCCCGCTGGAGGACCCCATAACACAGGGCTGCCCCCCCCCCAGACCGTGACCTCTGCCCGCTGCAGGACCCCATAACACAGGGCTGCCCCCCCCCCCAGACCGTGACCTCTGCCCGCTGGAGGACCCCATAACACAGGGCTGCCCCCCCCCCCAGACCGTGACCTCTGCCCGCTGGAGGACCCCATAACACAGGGCCGCCCCCCCAGACCGTGACCTCTGCCCGCTGCAGGACCCCATAACACAGGGCCGCCCCCCCAGACCGTGACCTCTGCCCACTGCAGGACCCCATAACACAGGGCTGCTCCCACCACATCACTTTAGCCATCATGGTCTCTCTGATCAGTGTGCAGTGACTCTGCGGGTTGGGGGATGGGGACATTGTGTCTCCCTGGCAGTGCCCCTTTGTCCGGTGTCCTGGCACAGGCCGGCACCACGTCCCCTTGGCGGCCGGCACATTCCTCGTCCTCACAAGCGCTTTGTTCTTCTGTTTTTCTTCTTAGGTTCTCTCTGGTATTTGGGTGGGGGTCCTGACTGGCTGTGTGTGTGGCTTCAGGGGGTCAGTAGTCCCCAGACTCGGCCCGTTGGTGTTAACCCCTTCTCTTCTCCTGCAGACTATGCTGAAGCTGCTGGTGGCGGGGCAGGGCAGCTCCCGGACAGGGGTCCTCATCCCCATCCCCCAGTACCCGCTGTACTCGGCAGCCCTGGCGGAGCTGGACGCGGTGCAAGTGAATTATTACCTGGATGAGGAGAACTGCTGGGCACTGAACATCAAGGAGCTGAGGAGGGCGCTAGAGGAGGCGCGGAAACACTGCAACCCCAAGGTCCTGTGCATCATCAACCCGGGCAACCCCACAGGTACGGGGGGCAACCAGGGGTCCTCGCTTTGTGTGTCCGGTGGATAGGTGACAGCCAGAGCTCCTCGTTGTGTGTGTCCGGTGGATAGGTGACAGCCAGAGCTCCTCGCTGTGTGTGTCCGGTGGATAGGTGACAGCCGGGCCTCCTCGCTTTGTGTGTCTGGTGGATTGGTGACAGCCGGGGCTCCTCGCTCTGTGTGTCCGGTGGATAGGTGACAGCCGGAGCTCCTTGCTGTGTGTGTCCGGTGGATAGGTGACAGCCGGAGCTCCTCGCTCTGTGTCCGGTGGATAGGTGACAGCCGGGGCTCCTCGCTGTGTGTGTCCGGTGGATAGGTGACAGCAGGAGCTCCTCGCTGTGTGTGTCCGGTGGATAGGTGACAGCCGGGGCTCCTCGCTCTGTGCCTGGTGGATAGGTGACAGCCGGGGCTCCTTGCTCTGTGTCCGGTGGATAGGTGACAGCCGGAGCTCCTCGCTCTGTGTCCGGTGGATAGGTGACAGCCGGAGCTCCTCGCTCTGTGTGTCCGGTGGATAGGTGACAGCCGGGGCTCCTCGCTCTGTGTCCGGTGGATAGGTGACAGCCGGGGCTCCTCGCTCTGTGTCCGGTGGATAGGTGACAGCCGGGGCTCCTCGCTCTGTGTCCGGTGGATAGGTGACAGCAGGAGCTCCTCGCTCTGTGTGTCCGGTGGATAGGTGACAGCCGGGGCTCCTCGCTCTGTGTCCGGTGGATAGGTGACAGCCGGAGCTCCTTGCTGTGTGTGTCCGGTGGATAGGTGACAGCCGGAGCTCCTCGCTCTGTGTCCGGTGGATAGGTGACAGCCGGGGCTCCTCGCTGTGTGTGTCCGGTGGATTGGTGACAGCCGGGGCTCCTCGCTCTGTGTCCGGTGGATAGGTGACAGCCGGGGCTCCTCGCTCTGTGTCCGGTGGATAGGTGACAGCAGGAGCTCCTCGCTGTGTGTGTCCGGTGGATAGGTGACAGCCGGGGCTCCTCGCTCTGTGTCCGGTGGATAGGTGACAGCCGGGGCTCCTTGCTCTGTGTCCGGTGGATAGGTGACAGCCGGAGCTCCTCGCTGTGTGTGTCCGGTGGATTGGTGACAGCCGGAGCTCCTCGCTGTGTGTGTTCGGTGGATAGGTGACAGCCGGGGCTCCTCGCTCTGTGCCTGGTGGATAGGTGACAGCCGGAGCTCCTCGCTGTGTGTGTCCGGTGGATTGGTGACAGCCGGGGCTCCTTGTTCTGTGCCTGGTGAATAGGTGACATCCGGGGCTCCTCGCTCTCTGTCCGGTGGATAGGTGACAGCCGGGGCTCCTCGCTCTGTGCCTGGTGGATAGGTGACAGCCGGGGCTCCTCGCTCTGTGTGTCCGGTGGATAGGTGACAGCCGGGGCTCCTCGCTGTGTGTGTCCGGTGAATAGGTGACAGCCGGGGCTCCTCGCTGTGTGTGTCTGGTGAATAGGTGACAGCCGGGGCTCCTCGCTGTGTGTGTCTGGTGAATAGGTGACAGCCGGGGCTCCTCGCTGTGTGTGTCCGGTGAATCGGTGACAGCCGGGGCTCCTCGCTGTGTGTGTCCGGTGGATTGGTGACAGCCGGGGCTCCTTGTTCTGTGCCTGGTGAATAGGTGACATCCGGGGCTCCTCGCTCTCTGTCCGGTGGATAGGTGACAGCCGGGGCTCCTTGCTCTGTGCCTGGTGGATAGGTGACAGCCGGGGCTCCTCGCTCTGTGTGCCCGGTGGATAGGTGACAGCCGGGGCTCCTCGCTGTGTGTGTCCGGTGAATAGGTGACAGCCGGGGCTCCTCGCTGTGTGTGTCCGGTGGATTGGTGACAGCCGGGGCTCCTCGCTGTGTGTGTCCGGTGAATAGGTGAGAGCCGGGGCTCCTCGCTCTGTGCCTGGTGGATAGGTGACAGCCGGGCCTCCTCGCTTTGTGTGTCTGGTGGATTGGTGACAGCCGGGGCTCCTCGCTCTGTGTGTCCGGTGGATAGGTGACAGCCGGGGCTCCTCGCTGTGTGTGTCCGGTGGATAGGTGACAGCCGGAGCTCCTCGCTCTGTGTCCGGTGGATAGGTGACAGCCGGGGCTCCTCGCTGTGTGTGTCCGGTGGATAGGTGACAGCCGGGGCTCCTCGCTCTGTGCCTGGTGGATAGGTGACAGCCGGGGCTCCTTGCTCTGTGTCCGGTGGATAGGTGACAGCCGGAGCTCCTCGCTCTGTGTGTCCGGTGGATAGGTGACAGCCGGGGCTCCTCGCTCTGTGTCCGGTGGATAGGTGACAGCCGGGGCTCCTCGCTCTGTGTCCGGTGGATAGGTGACAGCCGGGGCTCCTCGCTCTGTGCCTGGTGGATAGGTGACAGCCGGGGCTCCTCGCTCTGTGTGTCCGGTGGATAGGTGACAGCCGGGGCTCCTCGCTCTGTGTGTCCGGTGGATAGGTGACAGCTGGGGCTCCTCGCTCTGTGCCTGGTGGATAGGTGACAGCCGGGGCTCCTCGCTCTGTGTGTCCGGTGGATAGGTGACAGCCGGGGCTCCTCGCTCTGTGCCTGGTGGATAGGTGACAGCCGGGGCTCCTCGCTCTGTGTGTCCGGTGGATAGGTGACAGCCGGGGCTCCTCGCTCTGTGCCTGGTGGATAGGTGACAGCCGGGGCTCCTCGCTCTGTGTGTCTGGTGGATAGGTGACAGCCGGGGCTCCTCGCTCTGTGCCTGGTGGATAGGTGACAGCCGGGGCTCCTCGCTCTGTGCCTGGTGGATTGGTGACAACCGGGGCTCCTCGCTGTGTGTGTCTGGTGGATTGGTGACAACCGTGGCTATTCGCTCTGTGTGTCTGATATCTGCCAGATGTTCTTGTTCTTTGTCCCTTAGGTCAGGTGCAGAGCAGGAAATGTATTGAGGATGTTATTCGCTTTGCGGCTGAAGAGAATCTGTTTCTGATGGCTGATGAGGTGAGTAGTACTGTGTCCTCCGCCAGGCTGATGGGGTGAGTAGTACTGTGGCCCCCACCTGGCTGATGAGGTGAGTAGTACTGTGGCCCCCGCCTGGCTGATCATGTGAGTAGTACTTTGGCCCCCACCTGGCTGATGATGTGAGTAGTACTGTGGCCCCCACCTGGCTGATAAGGTGAGTAGTACTGTGGCCCCCACCTGGCTGATAAGGTGAGTAGTACTTTGGCCCCCACCTGGCTGATGAGGTGAGTAGTACTTTGGCCCCCACCAGGCTGATGAGGTGAGTAGTACTGTGTCCTCCGCCAGGCTGATGAGGTGAGTAGTACTGTGTCCTCCGCCAGGCTGATGAGGTGAGTAGTACTGTGTCCTCCGCCAGGCTGATGAGGTGAGTAGTACTGTGGCCCCCACCTGGCTGATGAGGTGAGTAGTACTGTGTCCCCCGCCTGGCTGATCATGTGAGTAGTACTTTGGCCCCTGCCTGGCTGATGATGTGAGTAGTACTGTGGCCCCCACCTGGCTGATAAGGTGAGTAGTACTGTGGCCCCCACCTGGCTGATAAGGTGAGTAGTACTGTGGCCCCCACCTGGCTGATGAGGTGAGTAGTACTTTGGCCCCCACCTGGCTGATGATGTGAGTAGTACTGTGTCCTCCGCCAGGCTGATGAGGTAAGTAGTACTGTGTCCTCCGCCAGGCTGATGAGGTGAGTAGTACTGTGGCCCCCACCTGGCTGATGAGGTGAGTAGTACTTTGGCCCCCACCTGGCTGATGATGTGAGTAGTACTGTGGCCCCCGCCTGGCTGATGAGGTGAGTAGTACTGTGGCCCCCACCTGGCTGATGAGGTGAGTAGCACTGTGGCCCCCACCTGGCTGATGAGGTGAGTAGTACTGTGGCCCCCACCTGGCTGATGAGGTGAGTAGTACTGTGGCCCCCACCTGGCTGATGAGGTGAGTAGTACTGTGGCCCCCACCCTATGAGACGTCTGAGTCGCGGTGACGCTGCTCTCCCCACAGGTCTATCAGGACAACATCTACGCCAAGGGCTGCGCCTTCCACTCCTTCAAGAAGGTTCTGTTTGAGATGGGCCCCAAGTACTCGGATGTGGTTGAGTTGGCGTCATTTCACTCCACATCCAAAGGATTCATGGGCGAGTGAGTGCGGAGGGGCGCATCCTCGGGGGGTCCTGTACATGGAGGTCCACACTAAAGGTCTTATACTCCCCCCAGGTGTGGGTTCCGT
Source organism: Dendropsophus ebraccatus (assembly GCA_027789725.1). Classification (NCBI taxonomy): domain Eukaryota; kingdom Metazoa; phylum Chordata; class Amphibia; order Anura; family Hylidae; genus Dendropsophus; species Dendropsophus ebraccatus. The sequence goes on along the minus strand of JAQFWZ010000067.1, from coordinate 1,151,590 downwards.
GGCGGCTACATGGAGGTGATCAACATGGACCCAGCGGTGAAGCAGCAGCTGATGAAGCTGGTGTCGGTGCGCCTGTGCCCCCCAGTCACCGGCCAGGCCCTGCTGGACGTCATCATGAGCCCCCCTCAGCCAGGGGAGCCGTCCTACAAGCAGTTCATGGCGGTAAGATGGCGCAGGCACTGTAACATCGGGGGACTGAGGCGAGAGCCGGTGGTTATACTGATATGTTCTTCGCTTCCAGGAGAAACAAGCTGTCCTTGGTAATCTGGCGGAGAAGGCGCGACTGACTGAGGAGATCCTGAACCAGGCGCCCGGGATCCAGTGTAATCCAGTCCAGGGAGCCATGTACTCCTTCCCGCGGATCCAGATCCCCGAGCGAGCGGTCAAGCTGGCCCAGGTACCCACCAGTCGGACGGCCATTTTTATCCCTTGTTATTTATGTTGGGGGGGTGAGGGGCGGTATGTTCTGGTGGATCTGCATCGGTAGCGGTTTTATCCCCATATATGTCAGTAGATAAAATTTTTGTGTAATACCTTACAGAACAAAACGTGGAACTAACTGTAAAAACGAATCGGTTTATATGATAGAAGCCCAGGTCCTGCACAGATCGGGAGCAGAACGGGCAGTAAGCCCCCTCATCGCCAAGGTGCCACGTCCTGATCGCCCGGCCAGGACTGACCGACCGATCACGGCGATATAAGTCCCCAAAAAGTGTTAAATATCTGCTCTGGGCACCTCAGCTAGGTAGGTATGCTAGGTAGCTGAGGTGCCCAAAGCAGGTATTGGCACATACTCACCTGATCCCGGCGTCCCGATCACGTCTTCCGGGTCCCAATCGCGTCCTCTTCTTCGTCGGCATCTTCGGGTATTTCCGTCGGTCCCGACTTTGGCTCCCTTTGGCTTTTTCCGGAATTCTTGTCCTACTGCCCCCTAGCGGCTGGTAAGTGCGCTGCTAATCAGCAACTCCTCCTTTTTGGCGTAGGGTGTTTTTTCCTATATCCTACCGCCACTGTCTGCTGATAAGTACCGCACATAAGTGAGGCATTTATCAGCAACTAACAAACACTATTACACTACACGAAATAAAGTTTTACACTACACCACTACACATTTACATACCCCATATACCAATCCCCGTATAAGATGGCCCCCAGGGTGTTTTCGGTATCAGACGCATACGTTATTATTGCCTCCGACACCGAAACAGCCAGTGAGGATGAATGGGGGGATCCTTCTTTCTTCCATTCATCCTCATCATCCTCATCATCCAGTGACGTGTCTGGGGGTAGCGTAGCATATGCTGCCCCCCAGACACGTCCTTTCCGCCAGTATAGTCCCACTCTGTGGAGTGTGACACGAGCGGAGACGCGTACCTGCAGGTGCCAGCTGCGGAATGCACAAAGGGTTATCCTTCGCCATTCCGCAGTTTGCACATACCCTTATGTGTATGAAGGAAGGGACACCCGAATCCTGCATCCCCCCCCCTCCCATCCTTGGAGTTAGTGGGGAGATCGTTTGGGGCCTGATCTTCCCACTGCTGGATAAAGGTCACCACCTGTACGGGGATAACTCTTATACCAGCACCCCCTCTTCTGGTCCCTCGCTGCCCTGTAGCTTGCGGCACGATCCGAAAATATCAGAAGCAGTAATAGAGCCCTAATATTTATCAGCCATGGAGCGGACCCAGCGCTTCTGGATATGAAGGACCCCGTATCGCACCAGGACAACATTTTCCAGGTGACGTCCCCCACACTGGAAAACAGGAGACCCCAGAAGAAGTGCAGAGTGTGGCGTAACAGGGGGATCAGGAAGGACAACATTTACCAGTGTGACACCTGTCCTGATCACCCCGGCCTCTGCATACTGGATCACTTCAAGGCGCACCACACGTCACTGGGGTTCTACATTATCTGTGGGGATATGGCCCCCTGGTGACGGCCACATTTGGGACGTGAAAATGAAAAAAAAAATGGTATTTTTTATTTTCACGGCACATGTTCTACATATGTGCCCGTCACCAGTGGGGTCCATATCCTCACTGCACCCCTTGTTAGATTCCTTATGGGGTGTAGTTTCCAGAATTTCTACTGACCTGGCAGCACAGGAGCTTTGTAATTGCGACACGGCCTCCATCCTCCATTCCAGCCTCTAAATGGCGCTCTGTCCCTTTGGTCGCTTGCCCTGTGCCCATATGGCACATTATATCCACATGTGGGGTATTTTCGTACTCAGGGGAAATTACCCTACACGTTTTGCGTTCATTTTCTTTTTTAACCCCTTGTGGAAATGGAAAAAAATCAAGGCTAGACCAACATTTAGTGTAAAAAAATGTTTAATTTTTACACTAAATCATTGATCTTGTCTTGATTTTTTCACTTTAACAAGGGGTTAAAAGATTTAAAAAAAACACTAAATGTGTAGAGCAATTTCCCCCGAGTCCGTAAATACCCCACATGTGGACATAAAGCGCCAGGCGGGTGCAGGGTAAGCCTCCAAAGGGAAGGAGCGCCATTTGGCTTTTGGAGGCTGGATTTGGCTGGAATGGATTTCGAGGGGCCATGTTGCATGTAAAAGGCCCCTGTGTTGCCAAGACAGTTGAAACCCCCCACAAGTGACCCCATTATGGAAACTACACCCCTCAAGGAATGTAACAAGGGGTGTAGTGAGCATATGGACCCCACTGGTGACGGGCACAAATGTGGAACAATGTGGAGTGAAAATGAAATATTACATTTTTTACACTATAATGTTGGTTTAGCCTTAAATTTTTCATTTTCACAAGGGGTTAAAAGAGAAAAAACACACAAAATGTGTAGAGCAATTTCCCCCGAGTCCGTAAATACCCCACATGTGGACATAAAGCGCCATGTGGGCGCAGGGCAAGCCTCCGAAGGGAAGGAGCGCCATTTGGATTTTGGTGGTTGGATTTGGCCAGAATGGATGATGAACGCCATGTCGCATTTACAGAGCCCTCGTGCTGCCAAAACACTGGAAACCCCCCACAAGTGACCCCATTCTGGAAACTGCACCCCTCAGGGAATCTAACAAGGGGTGCAGTGAGGATATGGACCCCTTGATGACGGGCAGATTTATGCCGTGAAAGTTCACGTCACATTGTTCCACATTTGTGCCCGTCACCAGTGGGGTCCATATCCTCACTGCACCCCTTGTTAGATTCCTTGAGGGGTGCAGTTTCCCGAATGGGGTCACCATGTGGGGGGTTTCCAGTGTCTTGGCAGCACGAGGGCTCTGTAAATGCGACATGGCCCTTGAAATCCATTCCAGTTAAATCCAGCTTCCAAAAGCCAATTGGCGCTCCTTCCCTTTGGAGGCTCGTCCTGCGCCCGCTTGGCACTTTATCGCCACATGTGGGGTATTTCCGTACTCAGGGGAAACTGCGCTACATGTTTTGTGTGTTTTTTTTCCTTTTATCCCTTTGTGAAAATGAAAAATTGAAGGTTAGAACAACATTTTAGTGTAAAAAATACTTTTGTCTTTTTTCACGCCATATTGTTGGGAAAATCTGTGAGGCACCTGTGGGGTCCAGATGCTCACCGCACCCCTTGTTACATTCCTTGAGGGGTGTAGTTTTCTAAATGGTGTCCCTTTAGGGGTGTTTTTTAGGTTTTGGCACCCCAGAGCCTCTGCCAACCTGAAGTGGTACAGTCAGAAATGACCAAATAAAATGGAGGCATTGAAATTCACTAGGCGCTCCTTTATATCTGAGGCTTGTGGTTGCGTCAAATAGCACAATAGGACCACATATGGGGTATTTCTATAAACTGCAGAAACGGGGCAATAATTATTGGGGTGCATTTCTCTGGTAATAGGTTTATAATTATGAAAAATATTGGATTATAATAAAATCTCTGCACAGAAAATTAAAATTTTCAAATTTCTTACACACTTAGCTTTTATTTCTGTGACTCCCCTAAAGGGTTAAAACACTTTCTGGATATGCTTTTGCAGAGTGTGGGGGTGCAGTTTCTGAAATGGGGTGCTTTGTGGGGCTTTCTAACATACAGTCCCTTCAAATACACTTTCAGGTACAAACACACACACCGTATACGCAGCAGATCTGATGCTGTGTTCAGTTATATAGATCTAATCTGCTGCGTATCTGCTGCGTATCGCAGCAGTAAATACGCAGCGTATACGGTGTGTGTGTTTGTACCCTTAGGGTACAAACACACACGGCATATATGCTGCGTATTTACTGCTGCGATACGCAGCAGATTAGATCTAAATAACTGAGCACAGTATCAAATCTGCTGCGTGTGTTTGTACCCTAAACCTGAATAGGTCCCTAAAAAATATCTGATTTTGAAATTTTAGTGAAAACAGGTGGGTGTGTACTCGAGCGCTGTCTGTGTGAACTAGCTGCGTACTAAGGACAGATGGGATCACCTGAATATCCCAATAGTAGTACAAACAAAAAACCAAGTTAATTGTACCTGTTTCTTGCATGTGATATATAGAATGTGCAATAGACGGTTGATAAAGCCCTACACTCTGGCTGTATAACCAGTACTTACCTCCAGGTACACGTTCTATTCAGGGTGAGGTTTGTATTGATTGAACAATCACTACACCACCACCTGGAGGGAGGATTGTGTAACGCCTGGAGTAGTGGATCCACTGGACCGTCACCAGCGATGGCACTAACCTCACCAGGGAGCGGAGTCTAAGGGGTCAATGGTTTTCACCAGAGCCCGCCGCAAGGCGGGATGGACTTGCTGCGGCAGGCGACCCCCAGGTCGCTACCCCTGGCTTGGTTGCTAGTGACGGCAGGCGAGGCGTGGCAGGAGCAGTAGGCAGGAGATGGTGCTGGCAGAGGCCTGTAGGCGTAACCGCAGGTGACAGGCTGAACACAGGAGCAATGGTGTGACAGGGGAGCAGGAACAAGGACTAGGGACTAGGGACCAGGTAGCGGACAGGAATCAGGAACAACAGGGAGCTGGGCCAAATGCTATGGGAAGCATGTAGAGGCTCCAACACCTGGAAGGGGGCAGGGCTGGAACTTATAGGGGAGTGATTGACAAACAGACCAATTAGGAGCGCACTGCCCCTTTAAATCTGAGACAGACGGCGCGCGCGCCCTAGAAGGCGGGGACGCGCGTGCCGGCCGGCACTGCGACGGACAGGAGCGTGGTGAGGTGAGGCGCTCCCCGGGGCCGAAGCAACAGCAGCTCCGGGTCCCTGCCTACGGACACCGGCTGCTGCAGATGTAGGAGAGAGGGTGCGGCGGCGGTCCGGAGCTTGGGACGCCGCCGTGACCCTAACAGATTGCTAGCTTCTCTTCACACTGTCCCAGAGGGGATACAGGCAGAGGATTACCTGACAAACCTCACCCTGGATAGAACGTGTACCTGGAGGTAAGTACTGGTTATACAGCCATAGTGTAGGGCTTTATCAACAGTCTATTGCACATTCTATATATCACATGCGCGGAACAGGTACAATTACTTGGTTTTTTTATTTTGAAATTTTATAGAAAATTTTGAAATTTGCTGCTAATGTTTTAGGCTTTCTATTGTCTAAAAAAAAGAAATATAGTTTAATAAATGCCGCCAACATAAAGTAGACATGTTGCTAATGCTATTTACTATATAATTTATGTGGCATAACCATTCTATGTATAAGCAGAAAAGTTTCAAAGTTGGAAAAATGCAATTTTTTACTTTATTTTGGATTTTTTCATAAAGATTCGTTATAAGTATCTACTCTAATTTACCAGAAATGTGAAGTACAATATGTCACGAGAGAACAGTCTCAGAATCAGCCGGATAGGTAAAAGCATCCCGAAGTTATTAATGAATAAAGTGACACTGGTCATATTCATAAAATTTGCCTTGGTCCTTAAAGCGTAACTGTCATTTCAGGGTAATTTTTCTGAAAACATTAAATATCAACAGTACAAGCGATTTTAAGAAACTCTGTAATAGGTTTTATGTACTAAAAGAGTTTCCTTCTGTAGTGAAAAAGCAATCCCCCAGCCTCCCCCCTCACATCAGATGAAGCAGGATTTCTGTCTCCATTATGTGGCTATGGAGAGGGGAGGGGCTGTTAGGAGTAAGTGAGCACGGAGCAGTCCTGCACAGCACAACACCCTGCAATCTTCTCTCAGTAAGTTCATAGATAAGCACTGACCTTTCTGACCCCAGAATCCTGCGTTTTAGGTGCCCAGAGAGTCTACAAACAGCTGACCTTCATGTCACCTCTTCCTGCTCCCTCATCTCCCTCGGCCCCTCCCCCCTTCATAGGCTTACAATGGAGAGAGCAGAGCCCGTCTTCACTGGCTTCTCTGTAATGAAGACGTGTTTGCCTGATAATGCACAGATAAGAAGTCAGGGGGGGAGGCTGGGAGATTGCTTCTTGAGTACAGAAGGAGGCTTTTTTGGCTGATGAAACCTATTACAGAGTTTTTTTTAAATCGCTTATACTACTGATTCCTGCAATAAAAAAAACATGACAGTTACTCTTTAAGGCCATTTTAGGGCTGCTGCGGATTTGTAGTCACACTGGTGCAGCTCCGGCGTCCTCTCGTGTCACGTTTCTGGCTACTGGTGCAGCTCCATCATCATCATCTCGTGTCACGTTTCTGGCTACTGGTGCAGCTCCATCATCATCATCTCCTCATGTCACGTTTCTGGCCACTAGTGCAGCTCCGGCGTCATCTCGTGACACGTTTCTGACCACTGGTGCAGCTCCATCATCATCTCCTCGTGTCACGTTTCTGACCCCTGGTGCAGCTCCATCATCATCTCCTCGTGTCACGTTTCTGACCCCTGGTGCAGCTCCATCATCATCTCCTCGTGTCACGTTTCTGACCCCTGGTGCAGCTCCATCATCATCTCCTCGTGTCACGTTTCTGACCCCTGGTGCAGCTCCATCATCATCTCCTCGTGTCACGTTTCTGACCCCTGGTGCAGCTCCATCATCATCTCCTCGTGTCACGTTTCTGGCCACTGGTGCAGCTCCATCATCATCTCCTCATGTCACGTTTCTGGCCACTATTGCAGCTCCATCATCATCTCCTCATGTCACGTTTCTGACCACTGGTGCAGCTCCATCATCATCTCCTCATGTCACGTTTCTGGCCACTAGTGCAGCTCCATCATCATCTCCTCGTGTCACGTTTCTGGCCACTAGTGCAGCTCCATCATCATCTCCTCATGTCACGTTTCTGGCCACTAGTGCAGCTCCGGCGTCATCTCGTGACACGTTTCTGACCCCTGGTGCAGCTCCATCATCATCTCCTCGTGTCACGTTTCTGACCCCTGGTGCAGCTCCATCATCATCTCCTCGTGTCACGTTTCTGACCCCTGGTGCAGCTCCATCATCATCTCCTCGTGTCACGTTTCTGGCCACTAGTGCAGCTCCATCATCATCATCTCCTCGTGTCACGTTTCTGGCCACTAGTGCAGCTCCATCATCATCTCCTCATGTCACGTTTCTGGCCACTGGTGCAGCTCCATCATCATCTCCTCGTGTCACGTTTCTGACCCCTGGTGCAGCTCCATCATCATCTCCTCGTGTCACGTTTCTGACCCCTGGTGCAGCTCCATCATCATCTCCTCATGTCACGTTCACTCCGGACATCTCACCATCATCTTCCTCCCGCAGGCTGAGGACCAGGCCCCGGACATGTTCTTCTGTATGAAGTTACTGGAGGAGACTGGAATCTGTGTGGTACCAGGGAGCGGGTTTGGCCAACGAGAAGGAACCCATCACTTCAGGTAGGTGCAGGGCCCCAGCATGTGTCCTGCGTACCCTGGATTGTGCATCTCACGCTTGGGGCCTGTCCTTGTTACCATAGTAACCAATCACAGCTCATCTTTCAGTTTACCAAAGCAGTATTAGAGATGAACGCTGTGCTCTGGTTGCTATGGGCAATAAGGGCAGGCTTGACAACCAATCACAGCTTGGCTTTTATTTTACCAGACAAGGGTAAGGAGAGACAGCTGCATGGTGATTGGTTGCTATGGGTGACGGTGATATTTCTCTGTGCCATTTTATGTCTGCTTGGTACGTTTCTTCAGTAGTTTTTGCAGCAGTTTACAGCGGATTTCTCTACAGTAGCAGTGAGGTGTATGTGGTATGTCATTGAATGGCGGACAGATTGCTGGTTTGGTGGTAGATGTGCGCAGGTTTTACCGGTGTGAACGCGCCCTTAGGTGTGTGTTCTGTTCCTGCAGGATGACCATCCTCCCGCCCAGCGACAAGCTGAAGAGTCTCCTGGAGCGGCTGAAGGATTTCCACCACAAGTTCCTCCAGGAATACTCGTAGACTCAGTCAGACTCCTCCGCTCTAAGGCCGCCATGATGGAATAGACTATGATAATGTGGAGCTGGGGGAGCCTGTAGTGGTAGTTCCTGTATATGTGCCAATCCCGTCCCCATGCTATAGCACTTTATACCGTGACCACCCGATCCCGGACCCCGGTTATGTTTAAGTTTCAGGTTTTATTTGATTTTAAATCTATTTTAGAGCATGTAGTACTATTGTCCGTATAGCGCCCCCTCATTCCAGGCCGCTGTGTCCGGGAACGTCCCGCTAATCGCCTTAAGTCATGGAGTCAATTCAGTATGTGCCTCAGAAATGCTTTAGGTCAGGAGATGGCGGCGCTCTGGCCTGTACGCTGAAGTATGGTGACACCACCCAACCCCCCTGCCCCGCCGACGCCTTTACCTGACTCCCCCCCCCCCCCCCCCCCTCTTTACCAGATCAATGTATAAAATCACTGGATGATACTGCTATGCAAAATGTATGATGGTACGGCAGGCCGCCGCGCGCCTGGGGGAGACGTCTGGCCGCCGCGCGCCTGGGGAAAACGTCTGGCCGCGCGCCTGGGGGAGGCGTCTGGCCGCCGGGCGCCTGGGGGAGACGTCTGGCCGCCGCGCGCCTGGGGGAGACGTCTGGCCGCCACGCGCCTGGGGAAAACGTCTGGCCGCGCGCCTGGGGGAGGCGTCTGGCCGCCGGGCGCCTGGGGGAGACGTCTGGCCGCCGCGCGCCTGGGGGAGACGTCTGGCCGCCGCGCGCCTGGGGGAGACGTCTGGCCGCCGCGCGCCTGGGGGAGACGTCTGGCCGCCGCGCGCCTGGGGGAGACGTCTGGCCGCCGAGCGCCTGGGGGAGACGTCTGGCCGCCGCGCGCTTGGGGGAGACGTCTGGCCGCCGCGCGCCTGGGGGAGACGTCTGGCCGCCGCGCGCCTGGGGGAGACGTCTGGCCGCCGCGCGCCTGGGGGAGACGTCTGGCCGCCGCGCGCCTGGGGGAGACGTCTGGCCGCCGCGCGCCTGGGGGAGACGTCTGGCCGCCGCGCGCCTGGGGGAGACGTCTGCCTGCTGTCGCCCCCTGCTGTTACTTCCCCTGATTTTATCCTAAATACAGATTTGCTGCTCACTTGGACAAGGGCTAAAAATGTGCAAATGTCCGAACCAATAAAGACGAGAACACAAAGGTCTGACGCTTCATTTCTTTATACCAGAGCCCTGACCCCAGGAGCTGACACTCTAATCTCCTATCGCACACGGTGTATCATCACTCCCATCATCCTCCTCCCTGACCCCAGGAGCTGACACTCTAATCTCCTATCGCACACAGTGTATCATCACTCCCATCATCATCCTCCTCCCTGACCCCAGGAACTTACACTCTGATCTCCTATCACACACAGTGTATCATCACTCCCATCATCCTCCTCCCTGACCCCAGGAGCTGACACTCTAATCTCCTATAACACACAGTGTATCATCACTCCCATCATCCTCCTCCCTGACCCCAGGAGCTGACACTCTAATCTCCTATCGCACACGGTGTATCATCACTCCCATCATCCTCCTCCCTGACCCCAGGAGCTGACACTCTAATCTCCTATCACACACAGTGTATCATCACTCCCATCATCATCCTCCCTGACCCCAGGAGCTGACACTCTAATCTCCTATCACACACAGTGTACCATCACTCCCATCATCCTCCCTGACCCCAGGAGCTGACACTCTGATCTCCTATCACACACAGTGTATCATCACTCCCATCATCCTCCCTGACCTCAGGAGCTGACACTCTGATCTCCTATCACACACAGTGTATCATCACTCCCATCATCCTCCCTGACCTCAGGAGCTGACACTCTAATCTCCTATCACACACAGTGTATAATCACTCCCATCATCCTCCTCCCTGACCCCCGGAGCTGACACTCCTGCTGCATTATTTCCTGGTCCGCTCACCTATCCCCTTGCAGTGTGTGTAACCCCTTCCTCCCCACAGCCCACCTGTAGTGTATATCCTCCCCCAGCACTGTGCACTAGGTTATAGTAAAGCAGAGAGGAGTAGGTGCTGTGCTGTGATTGGCCAGATAAGTAATGGAGTCCACAAGTCAGCAGTGCTGGGAAATGGCTCCTCTCTGGTCCTAGTGCCTGACACAGAGGGACAGCTGGGCACATGAAGGGTTAATGTAACAGGACGGGCAGGTGTGTGGAGTTCTGTCTCTGCTGCCGCCTGGTGAGTGACCTCCAGGACCCCGGTGATAACCTGAAGCCGCAGAGTCCTCCTGTGTAATACACGCCCGCCACACGGACCCCATCTGAGGAAACACGGCCAATCACACGGATCCCATCTGAGGAAACACGGCCGGTCACACGGACCCCATCTGAGGAAACACGGCCGGTCACACGGAGCCCATCTGAGGAAACACGGCCGGTCACACGGAGCCCATCTGAGGAAACACGGCCGGTCACACGGAGCCCATCTGAGGAAACACGGCCGGTCACACGGACCCCATCTGAGGAAACACGGCCGGTCACACGGACCCCATCTGAGGAAACACGGCCGGTCACACGGACCCCATCTGAGGAAACACGGCCGGTCACACGGACCCCATCTGAGGAAACACGGCCGGTCACACGGACCCCATCTGAGGAAACACGGCCGGTCACACGGACCCCATCTGTCTGAGGAAACACGGCCGGTTACAGGGACTCCATCTGAGGAAACACGGCCAATCACACGGAGCCCATCTGTCTGAGGAAACACGGCCGGTCACACGGACTCCATCTGTCTGAGGAAACACGGACCCCATCTGAGGAAACACGGCCAATCACACGGACCCCATCTGTCTGAGGAAACACGGCCGGTCACACAGACCCCATCTGAGGAAACACGGCCCGTCACACGGACACCATCTGTCTGAGGAAACACGGCCCGTCACACGGACCCCCATCTGTCTGAGGAAACACGGCCGGTTACACGGACCCCATCTGTCTGAGGAAACTCGGCCGGTCACACGGATCCCCATCTGTACAGAGAAACACGGCCCGTCACATGGATCCCGATCTGTACAAGGAAACGGCCCGTCACATGGATCCCGATCTGTACAAGGAAACGGCCTCACCCCCAGACATTACCCTGAAGACCCTCTCGGCTGTAGACCTGACTGCCAAGGCTTTGTACATTGTGCTACGGACTTTGTGCGTTGTCATTATTGCGTTATGGGGGTGGAGCATATACTGATGATGTCATCACCACTCTGACCTCCCCCCATGTGTTACATCATTATTGCGTTATGGGGGTGGAGCATATACTGATGATGTCATCACCACTCTGACCTCCCGTCCATGTGTTACATCATTGTTGCGTTATGGGGGTGGAGCATATACTAATGATGTCATCACCACTCTGACCCCCCCCCCCCCCCATATGTTACATCATTGTTGCGTTATGGGGGTGGAGCATATACTGATGATGTCATCACCACTCTGACCTCCCCTCCATGTGTTACATCATTGTTGCGTTATGGGGGTGGAGCATATACTAATGATGTCATCACCACTCTGACCCCCCCCCCCCATATGTTACATCATTGTTGCGTTATGGGGGTGGAGCATATACTAATGATGTCATCACCACTCTGAACCCCCCCCCCCCCCCCTTGTGTTACGGGGGTGGAGCATATACTGATGATGATGTCATCACCACTCTGTCCCCCCTATATGTTACATCATTGTTGCGTTATGGGGGTGGAGCATATACTGATGATTTCATCACCACTCTGACCCCCCCCCCCCCCCCCATATGTTACATCATTGTTGCATTATGGGGGTGGAGCATATACTGATGATGTCATCACCAGTCTGCCCCCCCCCATGTGTTACATCATTGTTGTGTTACGGGGGTGGAGCATATACTGATGATGTCATCACCACTCTGCCCCCCCCCATATGTTACATCATTGTTGTGTTACGGGGGTGGAGCATATACTGATGATGTCATCACCACTCTGACCCCCCCCCCCCCCATGTGTTACATCATTGTTGTGTTATGGGGGTGGAGCATATACTAATGATGTCATCACCACTCTGACCTCCCCCCCATGTGTTACATCATTATTGCGTTATGGGGGTGGAGCATATACTGATGATGTCATCACCACTCTGACCTCCCGTCCATGTGTTACATCATTGTTGCGTTATGGGGGTGGAGCATATACTAATGATGTCATCACCACTCTGACCCCCCCCCCCCCCATGTGTTATGTGACAGATGAGACAAGGAAACATACATGATCCCGGAGAATCTGTTTATTAGACTGCGGACGCTTCTGGGATCCATCGAGGGGGGGGGGGGATCCCGATTAGTGGACTGTCCCTGGATCCCCGACATCAGGAATATTCTGCCAAAAAGCGAGTGTGGAATTGGGTGATCTGTTGCAAAATGGATTCCAGCTCAGTGATGGGACGGAGAAGAGTGATCCTATAAGACAAGATGGCGGGAGGTGACATCACAGCCGCAACCAGGGGGACACGAAGGGGCCCCACCTATACAGGAGTCTATACAGGAGGGCCTCCACCTATACAGGGGTCTATACCTGACAGTCTAGAGGAGGGAGGAGATGATGGCGGTGTATCTTATAGAGGAGGAGGGAGGAGATGATGGCGGTGTATCTTATAGAGGAGGAGGGAGGAGATGATGGCGGTGTATCTTATAGAGGAGGGGGGAGGAGATGATGGCGGTGTATCTTATAGAGGAGGGGGGAGGAGATGATGGCGGTGTATCTTATAGAGGAGGGGGGAGGAGATGATGGCGGTGTATCTTATAGAGGAGGGGGGAGGAGATGATGGCGGTGTATCTTATAGAGGAGGGAGGAGATGATGGCGGTGTATCTTATAGAGGAGGGGGGAGGAGATGATGGCGGTGTATCTTATAGAGGAGGGGGGAGGAGATGATGGCGGTGTATCTTATAGAGGAGGGAGGAGGAGATGATGGCGGTGTATCTTATAGAGGAGGAGGGAGGAGATGATGGCGGAGTATCTTATAGAGGAGGGGGGAGGAGATGATGGCGGAGTATCTTATAGAGGAGGGGGGAGGAGATGATGGCGGTGTATCTTATAGAGGAGGGAGGAGATGATGGCGGTGTATCTTATAGAGGAGGGGGGGAGGAGATGATGGCGGTGTATCTTATAGAGGAGGGGGGAGGAGATGATGGCGGTGTATCTTATAGAGGAGGGGGGAGGAGATGATGGCGGTGTATCTTATAGAGGAGGGAGGAGATGATGGCGGTGTATCTTATAGAGGAGGGAGGAGATGATGGCGGTGTATCTTATAGAGGAGGGGGGAGGAGATGATGGCGGTGTATCTTATAGAGGAGGGGGGAGGAGATGATGGCGGTGTATCTTATAGAGGAGGGAGGAGGAGATGATGGCGGTGTATCTTATAGAGGAGGAGGGAGGAGATGATGGCGGAGTATCTTATAGAGGAGGGGGGAGGAGATGATGGCGGAGTATCTTATAGAGGAGGGAGGAGATGATGGCGGTGTATCTTATAGAGGAGGGGGGAGGAGATGATGGCGGTGTATCTTATAGAGGAGGGGGGAGGAGATGATGGCGGTGTATCTTATAGAGGAGGGAGGAGATGATGGCGGTATATGTTATAGAGGAGGGGGGAGATGATGGCGGTGTATCTTATAGAGGAGGGGGGAGGAGATGATGGCGGTGTATCTTATAGAGGAGGGAGGAGATGATGGCGGTGGAGGAGATGATGGCGGTGTATCTTATAGAGGAGGAGGAGATGATGGCGGTGTATCTTATAGAGGAGGGAGGAGATGATGGCGGTATATGTTATAGAGGAGGGGGGAGATGATGATGGTGGTGTGTCTTATAGTGGAGGGGGAAGATGATGATGATGATGGCGGTGTATAAGATATTAGATTGTGGTGACGTACCTGAAGTGATAAGTCTTCTCTTTCTGTCCAAATTCGCTGCCGGAGCACAGTACGATGCCAGTGTCCTCCAGGAGAAGATGGCAGTAAAAGTCGTCAGGTTCCTGACCACGCTCCTGTGAGAATAGAAGTGTCCATCATCTAGATCCCAGGTGTCAAACTCCTGCGCTCCAGAGGGCCTGAGATTGACACCTATGATCTAGTCAACGACAGAGGGTCCGCCATCTTGGTATTATTGACTGGAGAAGGAGGGTCCACCATCCTGTAGGGTAACAGTGACTGGGGACAGAGGGTCCACCATCTTGTACAATGACTGGGGACAGAGGGTCCACCATCTTGTACAATGACTGGGGACAGATGGTCCACCATCTTGTACAGTGACTGGGGACAGAGGGTCCACCATCTTGTACAGCGACTGGGGGCAGAGGGTTTACCATCTTGTACAGTGACTGGGGACAGAGGGTCAACCATCTTGTACAGTGATTAGCGACAGAGGGTCCACCATCTTGTACAGTGACAGTGACTGGGGACAGAGGGCCCACCATCTTGTATGGTAACAGTGACTAGGGGACAGAGGGTCCACCATCTTGTATGGTAACAGTGACTGGGGACAGAGGGTCCACCATCTTGTACAGTGACTGGGGACAGAGGGTCCACCATCTTGTATGGTTACAGTGACTGGGGACAGAGGGTCCACCATCTTATATGGTAACAGTGACTGGGGACAGAGGGTCCACCATCTTGTACAGTGACTGGGGACAGAGGGTCCACCATCTTGTACAGTGACTGGGGACAGAAGGCCAACCATCTTGTACAGTGACAGTGAATGGGGACAGAAGGCCAACAATCTTGTACAGTGACAGTGAATGGGGACAGAAGGCCCACCATCTTGTATGGTAACAGTGACTGGGGAAAGAGGGTCCACCATCTTGTATGATAACATTGACTGGGGACAGAGGGTCCACCATCTTGTACAGTGACTGGGGACAGAGGGTCCACCATTTTCTATGGTAACAGTGACTGGGGACAGAGGGTCCACCATCTTGTATGGTAACAGTGACTGGGGACAGAGGGTCCACCATCTTGCACGGTGACAGTGACTGGGGACAGAGGGTCTACCATCTTGCATGGTGACAGTGACTGGGGACAGAGGGTCTACCATCTTGTATGGTGACAGTGACTGGGGACAGAGGGTCCACCATCTTGTATGGTAACAGTGACTGGGGACAGAGGGTCCACCATCTTGTATGGTAACAGTGACTGGGGACAGAGGGTCCACCATCTTGTATGGTAACAGTGACTGGGGACAGAGGGTCCACCATCTTGTATGGTAACAGTGACTGGGGACAGAGGGTCCACCATCTTGTATGGTAACAGTGACTGGGGACAGAGGGTCCACCATCTTGTATGGTAACAGTGACTGGGGACAGAGGGTCCACCATCTTGTATGGTAACAGTGACTGGCGACAGAGGGTCCACCATCTTGTATGGTAACAGTGACTGGCGACAGAGGGTCCACCATCTTGTATGGTAACAGTGACAGGGGACAGAGGGTCCACCATCTTGTATGGTAACAGTGACTGGGGACAGAGGGTCCACCATCTTGTATGGTAACAGTGACTGGCGACAGAGGGTTCACCATCTTGTACAGTGACTGGGGACAGAGTGTCCACCATCTTGTACAGTGACTTGGGACAGAGGGTCCACCATCTTGTACAGTGACTGGGGACAGAGGGTCCACCATCTTGTACAGTGACTGGGGACAGAGGGCCCACCATCTTGTATGGTAACAGTTACTGGGGACAGAAGATCCACCATCTTGTATGGTAACAGTGACTGGGGACAGAGGGTCCACCATCTTGTATGGTTACAGTGACTGGGGACAGAGGGTCCACCATCTTGTACAGTGACTGGGGACAGAGGGTCCTCCATCTTGTATGGTGACAGTGACTGGGGACAGAGGGCCCACCATCTTGTATGGTAACAGTTACTGGGGACAGAAGATCCACCATCTTGTATGGTAACAGTGACTGGGGACAGAGGGTCCACCATCTTGTATGGTTACAGTGACTGGGGACAGAGGGTCCACCATCTTGTACAGTGACTGGGGACAGAGGGTCCTCCATCTTGGCACCCCCACTTCGGTGTGGAGAGTGTGGGGGTCATCAAATGGACACCTTCATGCACAACCCCCCCTCTATGACTATGTCGATACCTGTGCCAGTCTGATGGCCTTGTTGGGGATGTGGATCCGGGGGAAGGCGTACAGGGCGCCCTGGATGGCATTACAGTGGATTCCGGGGGTCCGGTTCAGGATCTCCTCAGTGATCCGGGACTTCTGGGCCAGATTATCCAGCAGCGTCTGCTTCTCCTGGGAACAAGATGGAGGAGTGAATGTGACGCTCACACTTATACTCACTCCCAGGTCAGAGCACAGCACGACCCTCACCAGTCAATCACATTGTCCCAGTCTCTAATGATGCTGAATTTTGATTGGCTGCCATAGATAATAGAGTTATTGCTATCCGATTGTGTTCTATGGGATCATGTAGGGGTCACTGTGATCTATGCGGTCATGGAGGGATCACTGTATTTTAAGGGGTCATGGAGGGGTCACTGTGTTCTATGGGTCATGGAGAGGTCACTGATATATGGGGTCATGAAGGGGTCACTGTATTTTATGGGGTCATGGAGGGGTCACTGTTTTCTATGGGGTAATGGAGGGGTCGCTGTGTTCTATGGGGTAATGGAGGGGTCGCTGTGTTCTATGGGGGGTCATAGAGGTGTCACTGTGTCCTATAGGGGTCTTGGAAAGGTTCTTGTCACCTATAGGGGTCATTGGGCGGGTCACTGTGCAATGTTTTGTATGGATGTAGGGTCTGGAGCGATATAAGGTGTAGTAGGCAGATTTTTCAGTCCTTTCGGGGGATCATGGTGTACTGTGAGGTTATAACCTCTGTGCACTCACCATGATGAAGGTGTCATAGGAGGGGTCTCCAGGCTGTGGGGGGTCCACGACAACTTCTAACATCAGTGTCCCAATGACCGGCGGGATACAGAAGGACTTCATAATGTACAAAACCTGGAAAACTGCAGGATCAATGTTCACAAACTCAATGTATCCGGCCCGGGAACCGCACCTTATAGAGCGAGAGACAAAGGATGAGGCCATGGATGGTGATGGATGGGGAGGGAGAGAGATAGACAAAGGATGAGGCCATGGAGGGAGAGAGATAGACAAAGGATGAGGCCATGGATGGTGATAGATGGAGAGAGAGAGAGGGGAGAGAGATAGACAAAGGATGAGGCCATGGATGGTGATAGATGGAGAGAGAGATAAAGGATGAGGCCATCGATGGTGATGGATGGAGAGAGAGGAGAGATGAAGGACGAGGCCGTGGATGAAGAGACAGAGAGGAGAGGGAGAGAGAGAGATGAAAGACGAGGCCATGGATGGAGAGACACAGAGGAGAGGGAGAGAGAGACAAAGGACGAGGTCATGGATTGTGATGGATAGAGAGAGAGAGAGACAAAGGACGAGGCCATGAATGGTGATGGAGAGAGAGGGGACAGAGAGACAAAGGACTAGGCCATGGATGGTGATGGATGGAGAGAGATAGAGAGAGACAAAGGACGAGGCCATGGATGGTGATGGAGAGAGAGGGGACAGAGAGACAAAGGACTAGGCCATGGATGGTGATGGATAGAGAGAGATAAAGGACAAGGCCATGGATGGTGATGGGGAGAGAGGAGAGAGAGAGAAAGGACTAGGCCATGGCTGGTGATGGATGGAGAGAGAGAGAGAGGAGACAGGGGAGAGGGAGAGACAAAGGACGAGGCCATGGATGGTGTTGGATGGAGAGAGAGAGACAAAGGACAAGGCCATGGATGGTGATGGAGAGAGAGAGAGGGGACAGAGAGACAAAGGACAAGGCCATGGATGGTGATGGATGTAGAGAGAGAGAGGAGACAGGGGAGAGGGAGAGACTAAGGACGAGGCCATGGATCGTGATGGACGGAGAGAGAGACAAAGGAGGAGGCCATGGATAGTGATGGATGGAGAGGGGGGGAGAGAGAGGCAAAGACAAAGGACGAGGCCATGGATGGAGAGATAGAGAGTAGAGGGAGAGAGAGACAAAGGACGAGGCCATGGATGGTAATGGATGGAGAGAGAGAGAGAGGAGAGGAGACAGAGGAGAGGGAGAGAGAAAGGACGAGGCCATGGATGCTGATGGACGGGGAGAGGAGAGAGGGAGGGAGAGAGAGACAAAGGAGGAGGCCATGGATGGAGAGGGAGAAGAGAGAGAGGGAGCGGGAGGGAGAGAGAGGCAGAGACAAAAGACCAGGCCATGGATGGTGATGGATGGAGAGGGAGAGAGAACAGAAAGAAAGGACGAGGCCATGGATGGTAAAGGATGGAGAGAGGGAGAGAGAGAGACAAAGGACGAGGCCACGGATGGAGAGAGAGAGACAAAGGACAAGGCCATGGATAGTAAAGGATGGAGAGAGGGAGAGAGAGAGACAAAGGACGAGGCCACGGATGGAGAGAGAGAGAGACAAAGGACGAGGCCATGAATGGTGATGGATGAAGAGAGAGAGAGAGGAGAGAGAAGAGAGAGAGACAAAGGACAAGGCCATGGATGGTGATGGATGAAGAGAGAGAGAGGAGGGAGACGAAGGATGAGACCATGGATGGAGAGAGAGAGGAGAGAGAGAGATAAAGGACGAGGCCATGGATGGTGATGGATGGAGAGAGAGAGAGAGAGAGGAGGGAGACGAAGGATGAGACCATGGATGGAGAGAGAGAGAGGAGAGAGAGAGATAAAGGACGAGGCCATGGATGGTGATGGATGGAGAGAGAGAGAGAGGAGAGGGAGAGAGAGACAAAGGACAAGGCCATGGATAGTAAAGGATGGAGAGGGAGAGAGAGACAAAGGATGAGGCCATGGATGGATGGAGAGAGAGAGGAAAGGGAGAGAGAGACAAAGGATGAGGCCATGGATGGATAGAGAGAGAGACAAAAGACGAGGCCATGGATGGAGAGAGAGAGAGGAGAGACTAAGGACGAGGCCATGGATGGAGGGAGAAAGAGGAGAGAAAGAGACAGAGAAGGAGGGAGAGAGACACACACAAAGGAGGAGGGACAGGAGGCAGAGACAAAAGATGAGACTATAGATGGTGATGGATGGAGAGAGAGGAGAGGGAAAGAGAGAAAGATAGAAGAGAGAGACAAAGGACGAGGCGATGGATGGAGAGAGAGAGAGAGACACACACACACACACACACACAAAGGACGAGGCGATGGATGGAGAGAGAGAGAGACACACACACACACACAAAGGACAAGGCGATGGATGGAGAAAGAGAGACAAATGACAAGGCCATGGATGGAGAGAGAGGAGAGAAGACAGGAGAGGGAGAGAGAAAGGACGAGGCCATGGATGGAGAGAGAGGAGAGAAGACAGAGGAGAGGGAGAGAGAAAGGACGAGGCCATGGATGGTGATAAACGGAGAGGGGAGAGAGAGATAAAGGAGGAGGTCGTGGATGGAGAGAGAGAGAGACACACACACACACACACACACACACACAAAGGATAAGGCCATGGATGGTGATGGATGTAGAGGGAGAGAGAGGCAGAGACAAAAGACAAGGCCATGGATAGTGATGGATAGAGAGAGAGAGAGGAGAGAGAGACGAGGCCATGGGTGGTGATGGATGGAGAGAGAGAGGAGAGAGAGACGAGGCCATGGGTGGTGATGGATAGAGAGAGACGAGGCCATGGGTGGTGATGGATGGAGAGAGAGACAAACGACAAGGCCATGGATGGAGAGAGAGACAAAGGACGAGGCCATGGATGGAAAGAGAGAGAGAGACAAAGGACAAGGCCATTGATGGTGATGGATGGAGAGACATAGAGAGAGAGGAGAGAGACGAAGGACGAGGCCATGGAGAGAGAGAAATAGATAGATAGTAGATTCCGCTCTCACTCTCCGCTGATCCCCTTAGAGATGGAGTTGATGGATATAAGTTGGATTCGCTCCAGATATTTTGGGGACATTTCATACAGAACTTTCTTAAAAGAAAAAAAAGCAGAACCCGGAGCGAAGACGTTTTCCTGATAAACCTGAGAGAACAAACAGGAGGAGTGAAGAAACGTGCAGAAACCAGAGGTCACCCCCAAATACCGCCATAACGTGCCCCCCCTACCACCGCAATATCCTACATATACCGCCATACTGTGCCCTCCAACCCCCCAATATCCTACATATACCGCCATACCGTGCCCTCCAACCCCCCAATATCCTACATATACCGCCATACCGTGCCCTCCAACCCCCCAATATCCTACATATACAGCCATACCGTGCCCTCCCCACCACCCCATTATCCTACATATACAGCCATAACGTGCCCCCCCTACCACCGCAATATCCTACATATACCGCCATACCGTGCCCTCCAACCCCCCAATATCCTACATATACAGCCATACCGTGCCCCCCCACCACCCCATTATCCTACATATACAGCCATACCGTGCCCCCCCACCACCCCATTATCCTACATATACAGCAATACCGTGCTCCACACCCACCCCAATATCCTACATATACAGCCATACCGTGCCCCCCACCCACCCCAATATCCTACATATACAGCCATACCGTGCCCCCCACCCACCCCAATATCCTACATATACAGCCATACCGTGCCCCCCACCCACCCCAATATCCTACATATACAGCCATACCGTGCCCCCCCACCCACCCCAATATCCTACATATACAGCCATACCGTGCTCCCCACCCACCCCAATATCCTACATATACAGCCATACCATGCCCCCCACCCACCCCAATATCCTACATATACAGCCATACCGTGCCCCCCCTACCATCGCAATATCCTACATATACCGCCATACCGTGCCCTCCCCCCCAATATCCTACATATACAGCCATACCGTGCCCCCCCACCACCCCATTATCCTACATATACAGCCATACCGTGCCCCCCACCCACCCCAATATCCTACATATACAGCCATACCGTGCTCCCCACCCACCCCAATATCCTACATATACAGCCATACCGTGCCCCCCACCCACCGCAATATCCTACATATACAGCCATACCGTGCCCCCCACCCACCCCAATATCCTACATATACAGCCATACCGTGCCCCCCCTACCATCGCAATATCCTACATATACCGCCATACCGTGCCCTCCCCCCCAATATCCTACATATACAGCCATACCGTGCCCCCCCACCCACCCCAATATCCTACATATACAGCCATACCGTGCTCCCCACCCACCCCAATATCCTACATATACAGCCATACCGTGCCCCCCACCCACCCCAATATCCTACATATACAGCCATACCGTGCCCCCCCTACCATCGCAATATCCTACATATACCGCCATACCGTGCCCTCCCCCCCAATATCCTACATATACAGCCATACCGTGCCCCCCCCACCACCCCATTATCCTACATATACAGCCATACCGTGCTCCCCACCCACCCCAATATCCTACATATACAGCCATACCGTGCCCCCCACCCACCCCAATATCCTACATATACAGCCATACCGTGCCTCCCCACCCCCCAATATCCTACATATACAGCCATACCGTGCCCCCCCACCACCCCAATATCCTACATATACAGCCATACCGTGCCCCCCTCCCACCCAATATCCTACATATGCAGCCATACCGTGCCCCCCCACCAACCCAATATCCTACATATACAGCCATACCGTGCCCCCCCACCACCCCAATATCCTACATATACAGCCATACCGTGCCCCCCCTACCACCCCAATATCCTACATATACAGCCATACCGTGCCTCCCCACCCCCCAATATCCTACATATACAGCCATACCGTGCCCCCCCACCCCAATATCCTACATATATAGCCATACCGTGCCCCCCCTACCACCCCAATATCCTACATATATAGCCATACCGTGCCCCCCCTACCACCCCAATATCCTACATATACAGCCATACCGTGCCCCCCACCCCCCAATATCCTACATATACAGCCATACCGTTCCCCCCTCCCACCCCATTATCCTTCATATACAGCCATACCGTGCCCCCACCACCACCCCATTATCCTACATCTACAGCCATACCGTGCCCCCCAACCACCCAATATCCTACATATACAGCCATACCGTGCCCCCCCCACCCACCCCAATATCCTACATATACAGCCATACCGTGCCCCCCACCCACCCCAATATCCTACATATACAGCCATACCGTGCCCTCCAACCCCCCAATATCCTACATATACAGCCATACCGTGCCCCCCCACCACCCCAATATCCTACATGTACAGCCATACCGTACCCCCCCACCACCCCAATATCCTACATATACAGCCATACCGTGCCCCCCCTACCACCCCAATATCCTACATATACAGCCATACCGTGCCCCCCTACCACCCCAATATCCTACATATACAGCCATACCGTGCCCCCCCCCTACCACCCCAATATCCTACATATACAGCCATACCGTGCCCCCCAACCACCCCAATATCCTACATATACAGCCATACCGTGCCCCCCACCCCCCAATATCCTACATATACAGCCATACCGTGCCCTCCAACCCCTAAATATCCTACATATACAGCCATACCGTGCCCCCCACCCCCCAATATCCTACATATACAGCCATACTGTGCCCCCCCTACCACCCCAATATCCTACATATACAGCCATACCGTGCCCCCCCCACCACCCCAATATCCTACATATACAGCCATACCGTGCCCCCCCACCACCCCAATATCCTACATATACAGCCATACCGTGCCCCCCCCACCCCCTAATATCCTACATATACAGCCATACCGTGCCCTCCAACCCCCCAATATCCTACATATACAGCCATACCGTGCCCCCCCTACCACCCCAATATCCTACATATACAGCCATACCGTGCCCCCCCACCACCCCAATATCCTACATATACAGCCATACCGTGCCCCCCCTACCACCCCAATATCCTACATATACAGCCATACCGTGCCCCCCCACCCCAATATCCTACATATACAGCCATACCGTGCCCTCCAACCCCCCAATATCCTACATATACAGCCATACTGTGCCCCCCCTACCACCCCAATATCCTACATATACAGCCATACCGTGCCCCCCCACCACCCCAATATCCTACATATACAGCCATACCGTGCCCCCCCTACCACCCCAATATCCTACATATACAGCCATACCGTGCCCCCCCACCCCAATATCCTACATATACAGCCATACCGTGCCCTCCAACCCCCCAATATCCTACATATACAGCCATACTGTGCCCCCCCTACCACCCCAATATCCTACATATACAGCCATACCGTGCCCCCCCCACCACCCCAATATCCTACATATACAGCCATACCGTGCCCTCCAACCCCCCCAATATCCTACATATACAGCCATACCGTGCCCCCCACCCCAATATCCTACATATACAGCCATACCGTGCCCCCCAACCACCCCAATATCCTACATATACAGCCATACCGTGCCCCCCAACCACCCAATATCCTACATATACAGCCATACTGTGCCCCCCCTACCACCCCAATATCCTACATATACAGCCATACCGTGCCCCCCCACCACCCCAATATCCTACATATACAGCCATACCGTGCCCCCCAACCACCCCAATATCCTACATATACAGCCATACCGTGCCCCCCAACCACCCCAATATCCTACATATACAGCCATACCGTGCCCCCCACCCCCCAATATCCTACATATACAGCCATACCGTGCCCTCCAACCCCTAAATATCCTACATATACAGCCATACTGTGCCCCCCCTACCACCCCAATATCCTACATATACAGCCATACCGTGCCCCCCACCCACCCCAATATCCTACATATACAGCCATACTGTGCCCCCCCTACCACCCCAATATCCTATATATACAGCCATACCGTGCCCCCCACCCCCCAATATCCTACATATACAGCCATACCGTGCCCCCCCTACCACCCCAATATCCTACATATACAGCCATACCGTGCCCCCACCACCACCCCAATATCCTACATATACAGCCATACCGTGCCCCCCCACCCCCTAATATCCTACATATACAGCCATACCGTGCCCTCCAACCCCCCAATATCCTACATATACAGCCATACCGTGCCCCCCCTACCACCCCAATATCCTACATATACAGCCATACCGTGCCCCCCCACCACCCCAATATCCTACATATACAGCCATACCGTGCCCCCCCACCCCAATATCCTACATATACAGCCATACCGTGCCCCCCCACCCCAATATCCTACATATACAGCCATACCGTGCCCTCCAACCCCCCAATATCCTACATATACAGCCATACCGTGCCCCCCCACCACCCCAATATCCTACATATACAGCCATACCGTGCCCCCCCACCCCAATATCCTACATATACAGCCATACCGTGCCCCCCCACCCCAATATCCTACATATACAGCCATACCGTGCCCTCCAACCACCCAATATCCTACATATACAGCCATACTGTGCCCCCCCACCACCCCAATATCCTACATATACAGCCATACCGTGCCCCCACCCCCAATATCCTACATATACAGCCATACCGTGCCCCCAACCCCCCAATATCCTACATATGCAGCCATACCGTGCCCCCAACCCCCCAATATCCTACATATGCAGCCATACCGTGCCCCCCTACCACCCCAATATCCTACATATACAGCCATACCGTGCCCCCCTACCACCCCAATATCCTACATATACAGCCATACCGTGCCCCCCTACCACCCCAATATCCTACATATACAGCCATACCGTGCCCCCCCCTACCACCCCAATATCCTACATATACAGCCATACCGTGCCCCCCCCCTACCACCCCAATATCCTACATATACAGCCATACCGTGCCCCCCCACCAACCCAATATCCTACATATGCAGCCATACCGTGCCCCCCCACCAACCCAATATCCTACATATACAGCCATACCGTGCCCCCCACCAACCCAATATCCTACATATACAGCCATACCGTGCCTCCCACCCACCCAATATCCTACATATACAGCCATAGCGTGCCTCCCACCCACCCAATATCCTACATATACAGCCATACCGTGCCTCCCACCCACCCAATATCCTACATATACAGCCATACCGTGCCCCCCAACCACCCCAATATCCTACATATACAGCCATAGCGTGCCCCCCACCCACCCAATATCCTACATATACAGCCATACCGTGCCCTCCAACCCACCCAATATCCTACATATACAGCCATACCGTGCCCCCCAACCACCCCAATATCCTACATATACAGCCATACCGTGCCCCCCCACCCCAATATCCTACATATACAGCCATACCGTTCCCCCTACCACCCAATATCCTACATATACAGCCATACCGTGCCCCCAACCACCCAATATCCTACATATACAGCCATACTGTGCCCCCCCTACCACCCCAATATCCTACATATACAGCCATACCGTGCCCCCAACCACCCAATATCCTACATATACAGCCATACCGTGCCCCCCTGCCCAATATCCTACATATACAACCATACCGTGACCCCCACCCACCCAATATCCTACATATACAGCCATACCGTGCCCCCCCCCACCACCCCAATATCCTACATATACAGCCATACCGTGCCCCCCACCACCACCCCAATATCCTACATATACAGCCATACCGTGCCCCCACCGCCACCCCAATATCCTACATATACAGCCATACCGTGCCCCCCTCCCACCCACTCAAAATCCACCCAATATCCACCACAGCGATCTGCATCATAATGTACAGCACAGCGGGGGTAATGGTGACATCTGACTGGTCTTGGGGCACTGGGGGTTAATGGTGACATCTGACTGGTCTGGGGCACTAGGGGGGGTGTAATGGTGACATCTGACTGGTGGTCTTGAGGCACTCCTTTGGATTGCCGGGTTCTCTCCACCAACCAGTAAGCCCCCTGAGGTCCCAGTGAGTGAATGTAGACTAGAGAGGTTCCTGTGAGTGTAGACTAGTGAGGTTCCAGTGAGTGAGACTACTGAGGTTCCCGTGAGTGAGAAAGTGAGTGTAGACTAGTTAGGTTCCAGTAAGTAAGTGAGAGTAGGTTAGTAAGGTTCCTGTGAGTGATTGTAGACTAGTGAGGTTCCTGTGAGTGTAGACTTGAGAGGTTCCAGTGAGTGAGACTAGTTAGGTTCCTGTGAGTGAGTGTAGACTAGTGAGGTTCCTGTAAGTGAATGAGTGTAGACTAGTGAGGTTCCATTGAGTAAGTGAATGAGACTAGTGAGTTTCCCGTGAGTGCCAGTAGACTAGTGAGGTTCCTGTGAGTGAGTGACTGAGACTTATGACGTTCCAGTGAGTGAGTGTATAATAGAGAGGTTCCTGTGAGTGAGTGTAGACCAATGAGGTTCCTGTGAGTGAGTGTAGACTAGTGAGGTTCCAGTGAGTGAGAGTAGACTATAAATGTTCATGTGAGTAAGTGAGACTAGACTACTGAGTTTCCAGTGAGTGAGTGAGTGAGTGAGACTAGTGAGGTTCCTGTGAGTGAGTGTAGACTAGTGAGGTTCCTGTGAGTGAGTGTAGACTAGTGAGGTTCCGGTGAGTGTAGACTAGTGAGGTTCCTGTGAGTGAGAGTAGACTAGTGAGGTTCCTGTGAGTGAGTGTAGACTAGTGAGGTTCCTGTGAGTGAGTGTAGACTAGTGAGGTTCCGGTGAGTGAGAGTAGACTAGTGAGGTTCCTGTGAGTGAGTGTAGACTAGTGAGGTTCCTGTGAGTGAGTGTAGATTAGTGAGGTTCCGGTGAGTGAGTGTAGACTAGTGAGGTTCCGGTGAGTGAGAGTAGACTAGTGAGGTTCCGGTGAGTGAGTGTAGACTAGTGAGGTTCCAGTGAGTGAGTGAGGGAGTGAATGTAGACTAGTGAGGTTCCTGTGAGTGAGTGTAGACTAGTGAGGTTCTGGTGAGTGAGTGTAGACTAGTGAGGTTCCGGTGAGTGAGTGTAGACTAGTGAGGTTCCGGTGAGTGAGTGTAGACTAGTGAGGTTCCGGTGAGTGAGTGTAGACTAGTGAGGTTCCAGTGAGTGAGAGTAGACTAGTGAGGTTCCAGTGAGTGAGTGAGGGAGTGAATGTAGACTAGTGAGGTTCCTGTGAGTGAGTGTAGACTAGTGAGGTTCTGGTGAGTGAGTGTAGACTAGTGAGGTTCCGGTGAGTGAGTGAGAGTAGACTAGTGAGGTTCCGGTGAGTGAGTGAGTGAGAGTAGACTAGTGAGGTTCCGGTGAGTGAGTGAGAGTAGACTAGTGAGGTTCCTGTGAGTGAGTCTAGTCTAGTCTAGTGATGGTCGAACAGCAAAATGTTCGAGTTCGAGTTGGACCTTGAACGGTAGTGGTGTTCGGTTTGAGGTTCGACTCGAACTCAAACCCCATTAAAGTCAATGGGAGATGTCATTTTTATACCTATACAGGTGAGGAGAAGCTGGAATTACCATCCAGAAGAATAAATTGGATACATGGAACAACTTAGTGAAGAAAATTTGGCTCTAAGAATGACAGAAAAAAAATAGGAGGGTAAAATACGTCATTACTTTCAATGCATAACTGAGGTAGCAGAGTTTAGATAGTGACATAGCAGAGTTTAGATAGTAACATAGCAGAGTTGAGATAGTGACATAGCAGCTCACACACTCACGCTTTACGCCCTTCTCCCGGGCTGTAACTTGAGCGTAAATCGCCACCTGCCGACTTCTGCACACCCAGACACCTACTTGGCCACGAACACTGCCTGCTCGCTGGCCAACACAAACACGACACTTCGCTGTATCTGGACCCACCAGTCACTGTCATACACTTGACCCACCGACCGCTGCCAGACACACATCCACGAAGCACGCACACAGAACTTTGCTATGTTGGGACCCACCGGCTGTTATACTCGTGACCCACCAGCCGCTGCCAGACACCCAAACACAACATACATACACAACTTTGCTGCCACCACCCTATCTGTTACGTTACTGGGGAGACAGGGAACCCCAAGAGTGCTCCACCCGCAAGCAGACACACCCACACGGTAGAGTAAGCCACCCGGTCATACACTATACGGTCACACTCCACACATGCACTCCTCACAGAGATAACTAGGTTCGTTTAGGCTACAAGACAACCCATCAAACTTTTAGGTTTAATGCATAAAATGGCCCGTACTGAGTTACACAAAGATGGATGACAAAAGACATACAGACACTGCAAACAAAGAAAACAAAAGGGATAAAATAAGAAAGTTCTAATACTTAGCACCGGATGCGTCGTATAGGTTCTTCCCTCCCAGGGGATAGGGGCTTAGAACGTGGTGCACAAACTAATTCGATTGGATCCTCAACTTTGTGACCCCTACATGTTCCCTAGGTCTCACTTTTATGTAAGACCTGAAAGGGTTGGGCTGAGGGCGTCACCTGATATCTCTGACTCCGCCCCTCTGGGCAGAGCTTCAGACACCGCCTTCAGCCATCAAGGGAACACACCTGGGAATATCGAAAAGATACTGGTACAGGCGCCGTATCGACGGTACAGGCCCCGGCCGTTATTCATATTTCATATCTCACCATTCTGATTCCGGGCATATCAAACATGATATCCGCCGGACACTCAGAAGGTGAGATCCCCCTTATGTATTGATGAGGACAGGTAGACCGGCCATGTTTGGACTCCCTGCGATGTCCTTATCATAACCAACACTATGGTATGGCTTCTGTGGCTCTATGTTTTATTGGTACAAAGTTATGGAAGATTTCATGTTCCTATTGATTTTCTTAAAGGGGTTCTCCAGCCCGGCCGTATTTTTCAGATATGGCCAGGGAGGGGGGGGGGGGGGGAGTTATGGATGCTGGAGGTGACTTACCTTCCCGATTCCAGTGCCGGGTCCCGGATCGCGGCGTCCCGTACCCCTGTCCCATGGCAGCTTCCTGGTCTGAGCTGCCTCACGAGACATGACGTATCCAGGCAGGTCTGCCATTTGGGGGCCGTAGCGGAGTCCCGCCAGCGCCGCTGATCCGGTACCCGGCGCTGGAATCGGGGAGGTAAGTCACCTTCGGCATCCATAACCAACCCTTCCCCGGCCATATCTGAAAAATACAGCCGGGCTGGAGTACCCCTTTAAAGAGAGGCAGCCCCCTGCTGGCATGGAGTCAGTGATCCCGCCTCAGAGGTGCCGGCATGGAGTCAGTGATCTCGCCTCAGAGGTGCGGGCATGGAGTCAGTGAGTCCGCCTCAGAGGTGCTGGCATGGAGTCAGTGATCCCGCCTCAGAGGTGCCGGCATGGAGTCAGTGATCCCGCCTCAGAGGTGCCGGCATGGAGTCAGTGAACTCGCCTCAGAGGTTCCGGCATGGAGTCAGTGATCCCGCCTCAGAGGTGCCGGCATGGAGTCAGTGATCCCGCCTCAGAGGTGCCGGCATGGAGTCAGTGATCCCGCCTCAGAGGTGCCGGCATGGAGTCAGTGTTCCCGCCTCAGAGGTCCCGGCATGGAGTCAGTGATCCCGCTTCAGAGGTGCCGACATTGACTCAGTGATCCCGCCTCAGAGGTGCCGGCATGGAGTCAGTGATCCCGCCTCAGAGGTGCCGGCATGGAGTCAGTGATCCCGCCTCAGAGGTGCCGGCATGGAGTCAGTGTTCCCGCCTCAGAGGTGCCGGCATGGAGTCAGTGATCCCGCCTCAGAGGTGCCGGCATGGAGTCAGTGTTCCCGCCTCAGAGGTGTCGGCATGGAGTCAGTGATCCCGCCTCAGAGGTGCCGGCATGGAGTCAGTGATCCCGCCTCAGAGGTGCCGGCATGGAGTCAGTGATCCCGCCTCAGAGGTGCCGGCATGGAGTCAGTGATCCCGCCTCAGAGGTGCCGGCATGGAGTCAGTGATCCCGCCTCAGAGATGCCGGCATGGAGTCAGTGATCCCGCCTCTGAGGTGCCGGCATGGAGTCAGTGTTCCCGCCTCAGAGGTGCCGGCATGGAGTCAGTGATCCCGCCTCAGAGGTGCCGGCATGGAGTCAGTGATCCCGCCTCAGAGGTGCCGGCATGGAGTCAGTGTTCCCGCCTCAGAGGTGCCGGCATGGAGTCAGTGATCCCGCCTCAGAGGTGTCGGCATGGAGTCAGTGAACTCGCCTGAGAAGTGCCGGCATGGAGTCAGTGATCCCGCCTGAGAGGTGCCGGCATGGAGTCAGTGATCCTCCCTCAGAGGTGCCGGCATGGAGTCAGTGATCCTCCCTCAGAGGTGCCGGCATGGAGTCAGTGATCCCGCCTCGGAGGTGCTGGTATGCAGTCAGTGATCCCGCCTCAGAGGTGCAGGCCACAATCTACTCCACCATCTCCTTTGCAGCTCCATGCTTATTGGCCCTTGCAGAGAGCCTTTTGATCTTTTACACAGGGTAATCAGACGGCCTGACTCCAAGCTAATCAATAAGTCCATATGATTAACTTGGATCAGCTATGGGCCTGCTCAACCTATAAAATATCAATTATGATCTATAAAATATCCACTGTATCAATACATATAGAACACACCACATGTAATACTGCCTTGGATATTCAGGAATAGGGAGAGGACCGTCCATATCCCTCACAGTATTTATCCAGCAGAGTTGAGGAGGCAGTGACGGTAACTGGTTGTAGGTAACTCAGCTTTCCTTATCTAGTAGTCAGTATAATGGAGGTCACCCAGCTTTCCCAGCATCTTGTATAGTAGTCAGTATAATGGAGGTCACCCAGCTTTCCCAGCATCTTGTATAGTAGTCAGTATGATGTAGGTCACCCAGCTTTCCCAGCATCTTGTATAGTAGTCAGTATGATGTAGGTCACCCAGCTTTCCCAACATCTTGTATAGTAGTCAGTATAATGTAGGTCACCCAGCTTTCCTAGCATCTTGTATAGTACGCAGTATAATGGCGGTCACGCAGCTTTCCTAGCATCTTGTATAGTAGTCAGTATAATGGAGGTAACCCAGCTTTCCCCGCATCTTGTATAGTAGTCAGTATAATGGAGGTCCCCCAGCTTTCCCAGCATCTTGTATAGTAGTCAGTATAATAGAGGTCACACAGCTTTCCCAGCATCTTGTATAGTAGTCAGTATAATGGAGGTCACCCAGCTTTCCCAGCATCTTGTATAGTAGTCAGTTTAATGGAGGTCACCCAGCTTTCCCAGCATCTTGTATAGTAGTCAGTATAATGGAGGTCACCCAGCTTTCCCAGCATCTTGTATAGTAGTCAGTATAATGGAGTTCACCCAGCTATACCAGCATCTTGTATAGTAGTCAGTATAATGGAGGTCACCCAGCTTTCCCAGCATCTTGTATAGTAGTCAGTATAATGGAGGTCACCCAGCTTTCCCAGCATCTTGTATAGTAGTCAGTATGATGTAGGTCACCCTGCTTTGATATTGGAAAGATGAAAATCTATGGGTGGGCTATTTATTAATGCAAAAAAAGATTTTTGGGGGGGTACCCCTTTGAAAATTACATTTTTTGCCATTGAGAAAGATTTAGCAACTGAGAGAACTCTATTCCTGGATATATATCTGTATGACAATAACACACAGTGTATATATATCTGTATGACTATAACACACTGTATATATATGTATGTCAATAACAAACAGTATATATATA